>OU015772.1:3913774-4051274 GCA_907173295.1 Fagus sylvatica
TGTCCCTTGTTCTCTGAATACTCCTATATAAAGTTGGAAAATAGATAATATTTGAGTTCAAAATTTCAATTCTGACAAAACCATACATACATACAAAAATGAACTCAATTAAAAACAAAACAAAAGAAACAAAAACCAATTCAATCTTAATTTTAAGCTGAAAAAAATAAAAAAATCACTACACTTACTGAACCTAACTCATAAATAAAAAAAAGTTCAAAGTTCAAACACAAGTTTTTATTTTATTTCGAATTTTCTTCTCTTCCAAAATTAAATTTCTTTTCTTTTCCTTACACTTTCTAAGCAACCAAACAGAGAAACAAATATCAAAAACCTCAGCTCCAAGGATCTTTTCCGTTTAAACCAATTCGAATCTTATTTTTAAGCTGAAAAATCCCAACACCACCACTCTACTGAGCATAATTCACAAACAAAAAGTTAAAACACAATTTTTTTTTTCCTTTTATTCCAAATTTGCTTCTATTCCAAAACTAAATTCCTTTTCTTTTCCCTACACTTTCTCAGCAACCAAACAGAGAAACAAATATTATTTAAAAAAAAAAAACTCACTTCCAATGATCTATTTTGCTAAAATCAATTTTAATCTAAAATTTAAGCTGAGAAAACAGATTGCATTACCATTCTACTGAACCTAATTAAAAAATAAACGAGTTTTTCTTCTGTTCAAAATTTCCTTCTCTCTCAAAGCTAAATTCCTTTTCTTTTTCCTACACTTTCTCGGCAATCAAACAGCGTCATAAACATCAAAATTAACTCACCTTCGATGACCTATTCGGCTCAAACCGACTTCAACGTCGTCGTTTCTAGTATTATTATTCGAAGCAGGTAATCTCTCTTTGTAGAAAGTTCGAGAAGAAAGGCTGATATTGCAAAACCAGGAATCGAAGTGAGCGTTACATAAAGGGCATTTTCGTTTCAAGCTACTCCACTTGCGAATGCATTCCACGCAGTAAGCGTGATTGCACGCTGTGAGTACCGCAGCTCTACGAGCTTCAAGGTCTTTGAGGCATATTGGACAAGATTGCCCTCGAATCGCAGGCCAAATTACCTTTTTTACCATCTTCTCGCGGTTCATTCGAGAAGACGATGACGATTCCATGCTTTCACACAGAGAGAATAGATTGTGAGGGTGTTTTATGTTATGGGATATTTGGGCCGAAGAGTTAACGGTTGATATTGGGCTTTGCTAGCCCATATTAATAGTATGTTTTATTGGGTTGCAGCGCTAGCCCAGTGTTTGGAGGGCAGTTTGGTTGAACTTCATTCCAACCCAAATGTAGCAGAAAACATTAAGGGAATGTTTGGTATAGTGTAATAGGTCTTGTAATGTAATAGCTATTCTTAAGGAATAACTATTCGGTTGTTTGGTTACACTTTCATTGCAGGGAATAACTATTCCTTAGGAATGACTATTCTTCAAAATGAAGAATAGTTATTCCTTACAAGGCGTAATAGTTATTCCTTAGATCACGTAATAGCTCAAAAAAATTAAAAAATTTGAAAAACCATAGTTAACTACAACTTTTTTTTTTAATTCTCTTCTCTCTCTCTCTCTCTCTCTCTCTCTCTCTCTCTCTCTCTCTCTCTCTCTCTCTCTCTCTCTCTCTCTCTCTCTCTCTCTCTCTCTCTCTCTCTCTCTCTCTCTATATATATATATATATATATATATATATATAAAAAAAAAACTTGCTCTATATATACTCAAGTCTCCATAAGTTAGGGATGACAACATTTTCTGGCCCAGCCTCACTATGTCTTGAGTGGGCTTTCCTGCCTCGCTTTGGCTGGGCAAGAACGGATTTCACTTACCTCACCTTGTCGAGAGAGAATATACACACATTTATATACGTAATTATAATATATCCTATTACTAACTTTCAAAACATTAATTTGTCTTTTTGATACTCTCAAAATCATCCCTCCCAATTAACCATCGTCTTTTTTACTTTAGTAAGTGTCAAGGCACTTCATTAGGGATGGAAAACTGCATTTGCCTTGTCTTGTCCCAACTTATCTCATTTCCGTTCCATTTCCTAGTCTTGAAGAGGGTATAGGGCACCCATTCGATGACCTTGTCCTAACCTAATATGAATTTGTCTTTCCTAAAAAAGTTAAGGCTCATTGTGAAAACTCAAGAAAGAAAAAAGGAATGATTTTAAAAATAATAATTAAATAAGAAGAATTTAGTTCCCTCATCAAACCAATTATCCTCGATTCACATTAGTTGTTTTAGGGATGAGAAAATTAATATGAATAAACTATGATTACGTTAAGTTTGCATGAGACTTTTATCCTCTGTCATGCTAAATTTATCCAGACACTCACACATAATTGAGATCAAGCCGAGGAATAAGAGCTACCAACAAAAATGGAATGTTATTGAGCTACCATACCATTAAAACATATTCCATAAGACTTGAATCAATAATCTTTTGTCGGCGAATAAAAGATACGTGATCAAATTTTGCTTACAAAAAAAGAACAATTAATGTTTCGAACTTTTGATCGATAATAATGAATAATCATCATAATAAATTCAAATATTATCCGACCTATTCCAAAAATAAATAAAAAATAACTCAATCCACTTCCTTTCTTTCTAAATTCGCCATAGACAAAGTTTCCGGATGTCACTTATTTGCCCAAAGCCCTTGGGACTATGTAGGGTACCACCTGAAATTGACCAAAATGAACAGTAAATTTTTATACTTATTTTTATCAAAATTCAAACACGGTATTTCTTCAGAGAGTGAGAGAGGAGAAGTGGGAATCAGAGAAGGGGTTTTTAAAAAGAGAGCGGGCTTCAAAATCTCACTCGCCAAAACCGCACACTTCTTCTTCTTCTTCTTCTTCAAAATCTCACGCAACACAACAGAATGGACGTCCCTAAAGATCAAATCGCTACTCTCCTCGAGCACGGCCTATATAGCTCAGCTCAGACCCTCGTATTTCTCACTTCCCTATAATCAATTCCACTTTACTCTTAAATTTCAAATTGTTTTACTTCAATCTGATTGCATGTGTTTGAATCAGGGTTATTTTCTAGTTTCATCACCTGCTGCTAATGCCGAAACCAGTCCACACATCAAGGCCGAAAGCTTGGTTAGAATTTATTTAATTTCATTTTTCCCTTTCAAATTTGAAATTTCAAGTTCTTCATTGTCGTTTTACTTTGCTCTTTCTACTACAGGCACTTCTCGGCGACGCGTTGTTTCGCGAGCGAGAGTATCGCAGAGCAATTGTAAGAACAAACACACACACACACACACACACACACACAGAATGTAAACATTGTTTAATATTTACTGTGCATTTGGATGAGTTTTATAAACTTCTCAATGTGTAAATGCTATGGTAACTACTCGCTAAATCAGAAATGTACTCATTTATGTAGATAAGCTTAAAACACCGTTAGCTTAAACAACTATTACGAAAAGCGTGTACAAGTTGAATTGAGTTTGTGGCTTGATTTAAAATTTTTAATACTCTATATGCTAGGACCTGCCGTGACTTTAGCATATTTGACACGAAAACATGTTATGTGAAATTGAAAGGTTTCTATTAAGTGCGTTTCAGTGTTTAGGGCTTGCTGTTGTATAATGTTGGAGGATTTCAAGCTTAGGGTCTGTGGAAATTCTAAATTTTAGTGACGTTTTAGAGATCGGACAAATTTGTGTGCGGTCATTTTAATCTTTTTTTATATGATGGATTGCTTCAAACCATCTGCAAATCACGTATCCGCGGTGGTTCAAACCGCAAACCTCCTTCTTATGAGAGGAGACATTTGGTCAATCACATGTAGATTCATTCTATATGAAATTCTCTTGGATTGTTTGTATCGAATTATGCATATGATTATTATTGTTGTCATTTTTTTAGTTTTGTTGTCTTTCTGTTTTCGAACAGCATAATTACAAGCAAGCATTGCAATACTACAAGATTATACCTAAACAGAATTCAACAAGTTCTAGAAGTTCATTGCCACCAAACAGGTCATCTTCTCCAAATTCTTTTAACATCTCAGCAATTAATGAAAATGAGGTAGACTGATTTTGTTCGTTATGCATTTAGTTCCACTTTCAGCTTCTCTGGAGCTTAATATTTATTGTTTTTGAAACTTTTTCTAATGTTTAAAGTTAAGCTGTTTATCAATTGTTATCCTTTTGTGTCTAATGGACAGGTCAAGTTCAAAATTGCATCTTGTCACTCTGCATTAAGTGAGAATAGAGCAGCCATCGGTGAGGTTGTGCCTATTGACGCTCTCTCTCTCTCTCTCTCTCATTCTTGTTGGCAGTCTCTTTGATTTAATATGAAGAAGAATGATGAGAAAATTTTGTTGGTGGAGGGAATTATGGATAGGAAGGACCCCAGATTGCTTTTATTCTTGTAAGGGGTCCTCATGTGGCATTGTATAGTGATGTACCGAGATCCTAAAATTTCTGATGTGTATTTTATTGGTTTTGTTTAATGAATGTTTCCTTTTCCTTTACCTTTCCATCTTTTTAATGTGCAATGTGATAACTTGTACTTTGCAGATGGAGGGAATTCCAGGAAAAGCTAGAAATTTGCAGATGAATCTGTTGATGGGGAAGCTTTATCGAATTTCTAGACATATCCGTCCTGCTATTTCTTGTTACAAAGAGTGTTTAAGGTTTGACAAGTCAATTGGCTTTACACCAACTTTCCTTCATCTTATACTTCAAAGTATCTTTTTATTTTATTTTATTTTATTTTTATTGGTATACTTTAATATATCTTACACCTTTTAATATTCTTTTGCTCAAGAATACAATTTCTGGATGTGCTTTCTATACTTTCCTCAGGCTGAAACCTAATACAATGAATTGTGTGAAGTACACAGTTCTACAAGTGAATTACAAAATTTCCATTCATGTTCTTCTGTTTATCACATGCTTACTTGAACATAGATACTGGAATGCATAGCCAGTGCCACTAAGCACAGTGGTGAAGGTGCAGCCTTTGAAGTGAGGAAGGGTTGTGGACTTGTGTTCAGAATCAGATGTTCCATTTGTACTGTAGACCAAAAATGTCTCTTCCTCTCTTTACTTATCAAAGAATAATAGAAAAAGAGAAATCTCTGCATCTCTCTCTCTCTCTCTCTCTCTCTATGCACAGACAAGCCATTGCGGTAGTGTGGAAATATAAAGGGAGACTATACAGTAAATGGCACAGCTCTTTCTTATTCTATGCCTCAGTATTTCCCTTGTGGCTCTTATCTATTCTGCAATTAAATATTTTCCCTAGGAATATGCATTGAATATTCTTTGGACATTTGGATTGCCAATTTCTCTCATTAAAGTTTCTAGATCCATAGATGCGGCTCCACTAACATCCGTCCTGTCATGCCTTTGCTTGCCTACAAGTGTACGCATAAAGAGTATTGTTATCATATGGATCTCTGCTTTCAAATAGCATGCTCAATCACCTGAATTATAAAAATAGTATTGATGTTAGTGATTTATTATATTTGCTTTTCAAAACATGCTTCTTTTTGGTGTCTTTTTGACAGGCATTGCCCTTTTGTCCTTGAGGCTATTACAGCTCTAGCAGAAATGGGAGCTACAGCCAAGGACATTATTTCATTGTTTCCTCAGGTTTGTTGGTGAAAGCATTAAACCAATTCCATATAGGTTTCCAATCAATTTATGCATCTGCAAATCATATTTTTCTTCTCTGCAAGAATTTTATCTTGTTATGAGTGTTAGGTCTGCTACTTTGTGCCAATTGGCTTATAGCCTAGTGACAACCCCCCCCCCCCCCACCCCCCCCAGTCACGGGTCCTATCCTGCCTCCCCCTTAAATTAGCAACAACAACAAACTGCTACTTTGCTATATCTAGAAAGATTTACGATATCCATGCATATCATTGATCGGGCCAATGTTTCCCACTCTACATATTTGGAGCTCTTTACTTATCAAAAAAAAAAAACATATTTGGAGCTTTTAATTGTAACTTGATTAATTTAGATGGTCATCCTTTTTATGCTGTTGTTTACAGACTCCATATAAAAGCGGGAGGGCTCCATTTGATCATTTTGACTCAAGCCGCTGGCTGCAAGTAAGTACTTAAAAAAGAAAGGTGACATTTTATCCCATCATGAGTTACTAGCTTCATCATCCCTCTGCATTATCAGCTTTTTGTTGACAATTGCCAGCGGGTAGGACCTCTTTCCCTTCTTCCATGAAAACTTTGTTACATGGGCTTATAATCCAAGTATGCACTCCAAATTTCATCATATGTCATGTAAAAAGTGGATCTGGAATTTATTTTGATAGTTCAGCAATCCTTCTACCTAATATGCCTTTGGACCATTTTCTTTGGTACTTTACTGTGCCATTTTGTCGATAGAGTGCCCTTAGCAATGATTATAAAGAGACTTGCTGAGTCACTGGAGTAAATATGAGTTTCTATGGACTACATTTTGAGTTCAACTGAAACTACTTCAGCTTGACAGGTTGATCCTGCAAGTCTAAGATTTTATTTTTTAATTGTGAAATACAAATATTGCATAGGGATAAAGATCTTTGTTCTTAGTGTGGTTTTAAAGGCACATATCATTATCAGGTGTTGCTTCGCCTATGCCCTTTAATTTGTCATGCAAAAGACAAAAACATTCTTGCATCTTTATCACTCAAATTGACCCTTTTTAAAAAAAAAAAAAATTATTGGTGGTGTCAATGTTAATCATTGGTGGGCTAGATGCTTGATTCTTTGTTATAAATTTGATAAGCATTGTTAATCCATCAGGTCATTATTAAATCAAGCAATGCTTGTTACTGTTGAGGATTTATTGTTTTTCATTTCTTATGTCAGATTGGTATTTATTCAACCCCACCCCAAAAAAAAAGGAATGTTAATAATTAGTCCTTTTTGTGCAGCGCTATGTTGAGGCCCAATGTTGCATTGCTTCAAACGATTACAAAGGTAGACTGATATCTATTGATTCGAGAGTTTTATCTGTGTGTGGTGTGTATGTGTAGAACGGTGTTGCATGTACATCAAATTCAGATCATAAGGCATGATCTGCATTTTACTATTTTCTGCCAGTGATTTGTGGCGAAATCTGGAAATCAAGCTTCAAATAAAGAAGCCTAGAACTACTGAACTTGTTTCCAATTGGCATGGTGTACTGCTAAACACTGTATTTGCATAAAAGTAGAATCTTTTCTTTTAGACACATGCAAAGGAAATCCAGCGGCACTCAGGCTGATGAAATTACACAATCTAAGCCTTAATTTCTTGTAATGATCCTGGAATCACTTTATCTGTCGAACTAATAGTTTGTGCAAGATTCACCTCTGGTTCAAGAACAGGATTGCTCTTACTTGAACTCTGGCCCAAGGCAAAATTTAAGGAAAAGGACAGAGGAAATAAAGCTTCTTTTTTCTTTTTGTTAAATAGAGGAAATAAAGCTGAGAATTATTACTGTTGATCACTTGGTCTATTGTTTGATTATATTACTTGAGAAATACAAGAAATTGATGATGTCCTCTGTGGTAGGGAAAAAGTTGTTCGCTACTGCTACTCATAATATGTTATATTAGTTTATGCTTCCCAACTTTTCTTATTCTAAACTTTTGCTTGTTATCTGCCTGAGTAATTATCAATGATCTTTTGTTGTTCTTTTTTTGTTGCCAGGTGGTTTGGAACTCTTTACAGATCTCTTACAGCGTTTTCCTAATAATATACACTTATTACTTGAAATTGCAAAGGTAAGACTGATGTATTTGAACAAATCCAAGCTTGTTTGATATTCCAAAGATTTCACATGTAGTCCTCTTGAATGTTACATAGCATTTTGATTTATCTTTTTGTTTTACTTGTACATTTATAAACCTATGCGTGAAGATTGAAGCCATTATTGGCAAGAATGAGGAGGCCATAATGAATTTTGAAAAGGTAATAAGTTCTACATTATTTTTATACAATTATAATCTTCTCTCTCTCTCTCTCTCACGCACATAAACAGACACACAGACACACAAGGGCAGATGTACATGCAAGAAGATATAAACCAGGAGTTTTTGGTCTTTACAGGCTCGATTAATTGATCCATATATTGTTACTTATATGGATGAGTATGCAATACTTCTAAAGAAAAAGTCTGATTATTCAAAGCTTAACAAGTTAGCACATGATTTGCTGAGTATTGAACCTACAAGGCCAGAAGCTCTTGTGACTTTGTCTGCGCTGTGGGAAAGGAAAGATGGGGGAAAAGCTTTAACTTATGTTGACCAGGTCAGTTAGTTAATTCGAAAAAAGGCTGGATATATATATTTTCTTATTATTGTATCTCATGAAGTCCATTAATTCTTTGCAATCAGAGCATTCGAATTGATGAGAGGCACATACCATGTTACATTATGAAGGTATTAAAACAATTCTACACCTGATAGAATAGGTAGTTTGAGTCATGGATTCTGTTTGAAGAGCATCCATATACCCCATAAATATTTCATTATTTTTTGCTTGTTTATCTTCAATCCAATGATAAATAAATTTCTTTCAAGTTTTCAGGGTCACCTGTTGTTAACAACGAAGCAAGCAGAATCTGCTGTAATTGCTTTTAGGGGAGCTCAAGAATTGAGACCTGATATTCGTTCATATGAAGGTGCAAATTTTAAGGGGGAACACTCAGCTGCATAACATGCATTTCACTTTTTCCATTGACATGTAACCGTTTTCTAAAGAAAGAATGAAGGATAGGAAAATGCAGAAGCCTTGAAATGATTAAAAACTCATTTATGATTTCAGGTTTGGTTCATTCTTATTTGGCTCTCTCTAAAACCAAAGAGGCTTTGTATGCTGCCAGGGAGGCAATGAAGGCAATGCCTCAATCAGCAAAGGCGCTAAAATTAGTTGGTGATGTTCATGCTATTAACTCTAGTGGCAGAGAGAAGGTAAAGCTGTAGAGATCTTTTAGCATCAGCTTAGAAGTAAAGATTGCTTTCATCCAGATTTCAATTGTTGTGAATTTACCTAAGCTTGTAACAGGCAAAAAAGTTCTATGAGTCAGCACTTAGGTTGGAGCCTGGTTACCTAGGAGCCGCACTAGCTTTGGCTGAGCTCCATGTTATTGAAGGTCGAAATGGAGATGCTGTATCTCTGCTTGAGCGATATCTCAAGGATTGGGCTGATGACTCTCTTCATGTTAAACTAGCTCAAGTTTTTGCTGCCACAAATATGCTTCAAGATGCTTTATTACATTATCAGTCTGCATTGAGGTAAAATCTAATATAAGATATGAATCTCATTCTGGATCAGGACATAAAATCTTCATTGTTGCAGATTTTCTTCCCCAAAGGTGCTTTTGGGCATGAAAATGGCTCATTGTAATTTACATGGTATTTGAAGTTCAAAATTCTTGATTAGAGCTATCACTACTACTGATGGCATGGTCTCATTATTAGGCTGTCCTGTCATAACCCATTTGAAAGGGCTGCTACTTTTGAATTTACCTATTCAACTGTATGAATTTCTATGAGCAGCTATGTAAGTTGCTATAAGGCCATTCAACTTCCAGGGGATGCAAAATTGCACACTGAATGTTCATGAATATGTGGACGGCCTTTGATTAAAAGAAGAATGCATTCATCTGTACTCTTTTATTGTGTTGCAGGATAAACCCACAGAATGAAGCTGCAAAAAAGGGGTTGGAACGCTTAGAGAAACAAATGAAGGTTTCTGTTAATGTTTCTTTTTCAGTGATTTCTTTTATAATTTACAATTCCTTCAATTACTCCCCATACACTTTGCTTCTGGTAATTTTTTTTTCTTCGTAATTGGAAATGGGAAATGCTGATGAATTAATCCCTTAAAGGTGCATTTTCCCTGGGATTAACCTTTTATTTTCTTGTAGGGGGTGGATCCTGATGCACCTGAAGAAGATGAAGAAAATGAGGTTGAGGATGCTGATGGAGACCTAGAAGAGACTGATCTTTTATGAGGACAAGTTTAAACAAGGATTTTGCAAAGTTTATGGGTAACATGTAGTGTGAGATTGTTGTACTGCCCTGCTAGCCAAACTTGTGACCCACAACTACAAATTCACGTTAAAGAACTGAAAAACTAAAATTGTTCTACAAAAGCTTGGATTTAACAATAATAAAAAGGTGACATGGATGTATCATGAGAGCTGGATGCTGATGCAGGGTGTACCTTTGAGGGCAGGCATTGCTTAAAGCGGAAGAGTAAAAAGCTTTGGGAGAGTACAAGTAACGGTGTGTCATGTGTGGAGCCCTTGTTTTAAAGTATTCTAGGTTCTTAAATTCAGATGTACAATATATCTCATAGGAAAATGTTAAAGCTACTACAAAAAGTATTTTGTAATATTTGAAGTTTTAACTGAATTACTTTCTTTACATAATGTGGATGTGCAAGTCAAGTGGCCAAATTGCAAGATGATGGTTCCTTGTGGTGGATCGTGGTTCCTTGTGATTATTCCAGTATGATAAGATTTTGGAGCCCTCGAAATAAGAACCCGGTTGAAGCAAAGTCCAAAACAGGTCAGTACTGCTTGCGTCTGAAGACAGAAAAAATTGTCTTTTTGCATGCTCATCATTCACTAAAGCTTTACAGGACAATTATTACATTTCTCAATGGCTTTCAGTTCTCAGAGTCACAGGTAGACTATCAAGTTATAAAATAGTGAGACGCCGTGTATTACACAGAAAAAGTACTTTTGAGGGATTGCTTTCATGGGAGAGGGAAAAAGCATCTCCTGCAACATGACTGTATACAACATGTGAGAGTGAGAGGGGTGTTAGTATTTTACACAAGAGTTATTGCACATGATACAAATATATGGCAGTAAATGCATATCTAATTTGATTACGACAAGATATGATAGGCACTTTTCATCAATGTGTGAAGAAAATTAGATAGGAATAGTTGGTGGAATCGTGGAAGCCCCTCATTAATTTTTAAATATAAGCCGCAGAGTACGAAATTGGTAAGCAATCAATGAGAGAAGATTGGCTTCCTTTTCAAACAAAACTCGCCGAAAGTGCTTTTTGCGAATGAGAGATGATTAGCTATTTAGCTTCCTTTTCTCCGCCGGTAATTGTTCATCCAATAAAAGAGGCACATATGGCAGACAAGTAGAACAGAACAGTGGAAATGTTTTCTTTATCTATTAAAAGAACTAGAAAAGAACATACAAAAAATATTACGACAAAACATACATGCCCAACTCACATTGGCTTCACATATGTACATAATAGAATTACTAAAAGATTCTCTATTGCTAAGCTTGCAACTGTGGACTATTGCCTCCAGTTGCACAATTGAAGTGGATTTACAGACTAAGAACAATTGAATGGTCTTCCATAAGACTGCCTTTAGATTTGTTCTCCATACTACACATGGAAAGGTTTCCTTGGGGTGGGTGCTCGGCTCTCCATAGATTGCAATCTTTGTTTCAGATGAAAAACTTCAACCTGCATGACAACATGAGGCAATGGCAGTATGAAATGAATAAACCAGACGAATATGCTCATTAGGATATGAACTATGAAGCCCATGTTAGTTTGTTCAAGATGTTTGGAACTCACATGCCAATGTCCTTCACAACCACAGGTTTTAAACTTAGAAATGAACTCATATAAACAAGTTACATATAATATAACCTAGGGAGAGGAAAAATACTATGCAAGAAGGTTATCCATTTGATCATTCTTATACATTAGCCTAATGGACTAATTGATCATTCTTATACATTAGCCTAATGGACTAATGACCTACAAGGATCCATCTGACAACCTGAAAGGGTTAATATTGTTGCACACCACTTAATGTGGATATCAACATTTACAAAAGTTCACATTTTAGGAGGCGTGCACGTATCACTGCCACCTTCTTATATAAAAGGGTAATCTATAGGTCAAAATATATCATAACTGAGAACAGGCGTAAAAGATGGCTATATGCCAAAGATTTAAAAGTTAAGCGGCAGCAATAGCAGATAATTATCCCTCTTTCCCCTATTTGTTGTTAATAGTACATTTTGTTCAAAACCATACCTGTAGTTGGAAAGCCCTTGCCCTTTCTCCTGCAAGAACTCCTCTAGTTGAGTGCAGCTCCTACAACATATATTTAATCAGCAAAATGCTAGAATTGGTTCATCAAACATAATCCAACATATAACCATTCATAATTTTGGCTACAAGATGGCAGCATATATTTTACTTTTGGGGGGTGTAAGTATGACTGCATGCATTACCTTCTGAGTATCGTCCAAAACAGCCTTCAGGAAAGCCACATCATGTTCAAGCCTTACATTGTCAGAGTGGACTATATTTGATAGGCTGTTAGCCTCTTCTTGTGCTAGCTCTACACCAGCCAGCTTCTCTTTTAGTAACTCTGTCTCCTTCTCTGTGTCTACTAATTTTTTCTCCATCTCCTGTCTGCTTTTGAGAACAGAGGATAAATTCCTTTCTGTAGCTTCTCGGCTTGCCAATGCCGCTCCCAACTGTCCTTCTAGCATTCCATTCTTCCTTATTAAGGCAGCCATTTTCATTTCGTAAAACTGATATATACTTGAAGGAGCAGATAACACTCCAGATTTGATATCACTGTCTGGGAATACTACATCATCATTTTCAACTGGAACATTTCCGAGTCTGTGGTTGTGAGCAAATACATTTTCAGATTCAAATAATGGGGTTTCCTCCACATTGAGTTTGCCTCCACTTATGTTAGTCTGAAGTCCTGTATCAGAGTGATTCATTCTTTGTTCTGTTGCCTGAAATTAACATAAAATGCTATGTTATATGAATGTTACATTTAACTCTTGGGTGATTCCGGGGGTAGAGCATGGCATCAAACTTAGTTAAAAACCCAAAAATCTTTTGGTTGAAGCAGATTTCCAATTGAGCCACAGTCATCAACAATCTACGAGAAACTACCCAAAATTACCCAAAATTAAAAAGTAGAGATTATCAAATCACCCAAAATGAAACTTAGATATGCATGTCCATATCTCAAATAACTTTAATAAAAGAATATTAGTAGACATAGTAAATAATTGGAAACTTCTGTTTACCTGAAAGGAAGAATTGTCATTTTCTGATCCCTTTGCCATCTTAACAGGCATATTGTATTCTTCCTCATTATGAAATTGCTTGCGAAGTGAAACATTGCCATTTGGATCAACAATTGAGGCCTCTGACAAAGATTTTCTTCCTGAACCATGATGTTCAATGGCTGATGCTAGATTTTGTCTAGCAACAGAATCAACGGAACGCTGGGAAGAATCATTACTAAGGTGAGTTGCCAATCCTATGGACGACGAGCGTTTCTCAAACAGCAAAGCTCCTGCGCCTTTACCGGGGATAGATCTTTGTCCAATGGATGATTCACTCTTTTCCATTAGCAGGACCTCAACCTGCAACAAAACAACATATGTTTAGAAAATAGAGGAAGTCCATGATCCAATGCAAGCCAGCAAATGTGCAAATACGTGACCTCTATAACCAACCTGATTTGATGGCTCCTTTTTGGATCCCCCAAAGGCAACAAGAAAATCCTTTTCCTTGTGCTGTACAAGAACTAGGCTGAAACCCTGAGAATACAACAATCTTTAGACAACTACGCTTAAGATGATAGGAAAGATAATAAGTTCATCTTGCCAAGAAGAATGCAACTAACACTAGACACAGAATCTTAAAATAATATCATATAACAAAGATTTGCAATACGTTATACTGCAAGAACAAAATCTATATAGCTCACCTTATTGGTAGTGATGGAAGATGGCAGTGATGCAACAGCCAGAGACCACTCCACCTTTAAAACATCAAAGATTAAAGTCTCTGCATGTCCTGGAATAATTAGGAATAAAAATAAGTTCATAAACGAATGCAAAATAAAATAAAATAAAAAAAGGTAGCAAAACTAGAGAAAAATTGCTCAAAGTTGCACTGCATTTAAATCCACATCAGAGCTAAAATTCTAGGCCAGTGAGACATCGAAGATATTATTAAGAGGATAGAGGACTTAGTTTTATGGCAAGAGAAACCAAAATATTTCTCATACTTGAATTGTACAACTATAACCTTTTTCAAATCATGGGAATCAAAGGAGTTGAAAGCCAACCCTTTCAATCTTTCTCATTTTTCTTTTTCTTGCTCTCCTCTCTTTTCTCTTTCTTCTTTCCCCCAAGTCATCAAATGTTTTCTCAGAACCAAAACCTTGCTAAACTTCCTATTTTATAGTGGGTGGCAACTAATATGGCTGAAATCATCATCATGCTCCAGAGTTAGAACCATTGTAACACTTTGCGTATAAAACAAGACAAGAAAATAACACTGAAACATATGGCAAGAACATCCTAAAGTACATAGGTCAAATTTTCTATCCAAGAGTGAATGATGTGAAAGCAAGGATATCCAAGGCATGAAGACCCTGGAGGTCTATTAGAGGGGAACAAAAGGAGGATAAAAAACTATTAAGCAACAAGTTCAATCACTTCATCGTTGCAACATGAGAGAAAATGGTCATTTCTCCACATGTTTTTTAAGTGGCCATGTGAGAGAAACAAGTCAAAATATTCTAACATATGCTTCTAAGCTCATGAGGCATACGTTTTTTCCTGCTTCCACCCCCAGCTATATACCATTTGGTTCCACATAGGACGCCACAAGAACCAGCCCTTGGTGATGGATGGAAACCACGTATCTTTATTCTTGACCATACCATCTGAGAAAGAAGATCTTATCAAAATGTCACATCTAATGAATTTTCAGTTTGCTAAGAAAAAGATTAAGAGATGTTCCACATACCGTCTCAAAGTCAAGAGAGTACAAGTCATTCAAAGACTTGGACTTCGATGCTCCTCCAAATATAAAAAGAGTTTTATCATCATAAAGAGCTGCCACATGGTTAGATCTTGGAGATGGTCCTGTTCCTCTGTATGTACAATTAAAAAGAATAAGAGAAACCCTTTGCTCTTAAATCAAGGGATATGGTAACAAGCAAAGGAACCAGAATTCTCCATGAAAATGGTGACAACTACTAGAGTTGGGCATGAGTACCCAAATAGTATCAACAAATTTCATTAAGTACACTAAAACCTACTCACGTGCAATGAAGAGGGAGCCATGTCAAAGATTTCAGATCAAACATGTGTAGATCACTTAGTTTCCTCTTTTTAGCATCTTCACCCCCAAATAGGATTAAAACAGAGCTTGCCCTAACCACAGTGTGACCACTGCGAGAAATCTGCAATACATAAACTTCAGGTTAGAACTGCTTATTTTTCTTAGCCCCTTTAGATTATAATTTTGGTGTCTTAAAGGATAAGGGTTTCAGGATAAAACATCAAATGCAATATCGTATATCTATATTTTTTTCCTCAGGAAGGTATATAAAACTATCCTAATCCAAGAAATGGACTGCCTGCATGAATTGCATTCTTACACCCCCCCCCTCAGCAACTTTTGCATAATAACACAAAAGTTACTAACAGGTTCCTTCCTTGCGTTTCATGCTTGCCAATTATCATGTGAATTGAAGATTGAGAGCTGTCTTGTCCACAGAGCAATCCTAGTTAGCATTCTAGTTTTAATTTATTATTAAAAATACGCAATTCTATGGATCAGGTGGGTAAAAATATCTGATCCTCAAGATATTTGGCAAGCATGATAAGCATGGGAGGGGTTTCTTTCCCAATAATGAGCTTGCCAAATTGTGACTTCCAAAAGAAGAGACCAGGTGCCCCGGGGGGTTAAGTAAAGCTACTTTAACAACAAAGCTAATCTGAAATTTTATCAAGTAAAAACAAAATACCGGTATGTCTCCCTTTGCTTCTATCTGTGACCAGCACTCAGTTTCAGTGTCAAATGCCCACACTACAAAATCCAATATCATGTGATTAGATATCATTTGAAAAAACATAATAATTGAAAATATAAAAACAGAACCAAAATCAAAGCAGACACACACAAAGACCCAACCTGAAATTCTGTCACTGCTAGGGTCAGTCTTCCCTCCAATCAGGAGTACCTTTTTTCCCCAAGAAACCTAGCCAAGGAAGGCAACAGAAATAACTTTCAGTACTTGGACCATTTAAGGCATTTGCAGCCTACATGACATGGGACAATATGATTAACCAGCAAACTAGCACTAAAGGATAGTAATGTACTATATGCATTATGCTTGACTCAGGGAAGGAAGAAGAAGTTCACACCAAGCTCAACTGACATACATACAGGGGAGTGGAATTAGGGGATAGTAATGTATTATATGCATTATGTTTGATTCAGGGGAGGAAAAAGAAGTGCACTAAAGGCTCAACTGACATACATACAGGGGAGTGGCCTTAAAAAAACAAACTTCTGCAGGGTGAATTTCCATGGTACACACCAATCTTTCCACCCAAAATACAATGATTGTGCATTGCATGAGCAGTGGGAGTTCATAGATCCTCATAAATTGAACCCCAAAATTTCTCATCCATTTTATATGATATCCCATGTATCGAAAAATCTCATATAAATAAATAATAATTCACATTACAGCTGCAAAGCAATGCAAAACAAAATAGTAGATGAGACATATGATAATACCAGACTATGGCCCTTGCATGTAGGAATCTTTAGTGGCAGACTGCTTGGTGACAAGTAATTCTTTGATGATGCTGTTGTCCAAGTAAATCTATCAAAATTAAGCACCTGAAAAAAAAAGACGAAATAATATATACATTTATATCATAACGGCATCCATCCATAGATGGTGTGAAACTAGATTAATAAAAGTTATTTGATCAATTACTCTGATGTTAAACATAAATAATCTGGTGTTCAAGTTTTTTTTTCCTTTTTGACAATTTAAATCTATTGGTACCACTTTGTATGTATATATTAAGGCAAATAGATACATTTCCCTACCTGTACATCATCCAACAATCCATTCCCAGATTCACCACCGACCACTATCATCCTGTTCCCCATCACAGTCGCTGCATGCTATTCATAAAAAGAGTAAACCGGTGGCTTTTCAAATAAATAGCTTACACAAATCAAATTCAATCAGTAACACCATATAAATCAAGCTCATTCAATAGTTACAACTAAATAACATTATACATTAAATCGAGGTGTAGGTTTTTCCCCTGCAATTGACAACACCATCCAATTCTCCGAGTTACCCGATGCACAATTACTAATCTCGGGCTCAGCAGCAGACGAACACTTGCGATCGAGTTCATCAGAGAGACTATTTGCTGGTGCAGCACATTCATTCTGCAAAAATTTCAAAAATTTATATCGCACACATACTCATCAATGCAAACCCACTTAGAAAAATTCAAAATCAAAGTCCATACATTGGAGCCACCAGTCTTCTTTGTGTGTCTTATGGGACTTCGAGTTCCCTGAGCAGTATCTGATAATTGGACTTTCTTCAATCTGACGCATCCCCACATTTCAGACATAGAATCAACAAATGTATACCATCTTTCAACATAATTCTATACTATACAACATTGGTGTTTGTCAATCAATAACATTATATGAACTAACTACAATGTTGGTGTTTGTCAATCAATTATATAATGAAATTACATGTCACTGACTTTGGAGGTTCTGATATTTATAATGCATTTAAGTTTCAAAAAATTTCATAGTTTTATTTTCTTTTTCTTTCTTTTTTTAATCAATAACCAAATATGCTTCAAAATCAAGCTCAAATTTCTCCACTAACTAAAAAAAAGGACAAAATTTCAGCATAATAAAAAAAAAAAAAAAGAGAAGCTCACCTTCCATGCTTCAATCGTCTACGAAAACTGAACATTTTCTCTGAAATCAGAGCTTGAAATGCCAAAAACGAACCCTAAAATTAACGAATAAACCCACATTATTATACTACACAAAAAAATATTTTTATATATTATAGGAGACAGAGAGTCTTTAAAGTTGTGAAAATTTATAAAAAAAAAAAAAAAAAAAAAAAAAAAAGTTTCTTTTGGAATGAGTAACAAGAGTAGTGTTTAAGAGAATAATAAATTACCTTGTGTTTGGTTGGCGAGAAAGCTAAGGAAAATAAAAGAATGTGTAAGAAAAAAGTACGAAGAGAAATGAGTTTTGTTTATTGAACTAGACAGAAAGAGGTGAACAATAAGAGCAGCAAGATAATATGAGTAAGATTGAAGACGACGTCGTATAAGTGAATTGATAAGAGTGAAGTGATTGTCATGCACTTTATCTCTCTCTCTCTCTCTCTCTCTCGAAAAAGTAGCCATATAATCAATGTGAGCTGTGTAGAAAGAAGTGAAGTAAAAATAGTGCGTAGGTTTTAGTAAATAGGTTTTGTTGTTTTGTGAGTGTTTTTTTTTTTTTTTACATTACATGGGATAGGACTTAGGAGTGTGTGTGAATGACCGTTGGAGTTGAGTGAGTGAGTGAGAGTGAACGGGTTTTTGTTTGGTTTTTGGTACTCGAGGTTCGAGGTAGAAAGAGAGAGACAGGGAAACATTTATTATGTGTCGCCAAGTGGGACCTAACGAGTCTCATATAGCTTCAGTCTGTCTCGGGACTTGGAATTACTGACTCATGGGATCATGAATCTCTCTCCTCCGCACGTGTGTGTGTGACTCTTGCAACGGCAAGTCGTAGACACTTGAAACTACCTTCACTTTTATTTAAAAACAACTTATAAATTAATAACCGTTTCGTAGATATACGTACCTTAACTAATATCAGGAAGACATACAATATTTAACTAGCACATATACACAATAGAAAAAAAGAACAATATTATGTAAATAATTCATCCAAAAAAACATGTTTTTAAGAGCAACGTGTTTTAGCATGGATTTAAACACCTTGAATTTTCTAGAGATTATAAAGGGATTTGGCTTCTTTGTATTGATGAGAGTTTAACCATTTAAGATGAAATCTTGTTGATTGTTGATTTCATTATCAAAAGAAGAAAATAAATTTGTATTATAAGAAAAGTGATTTTTTTTTTTCTTTTTTGAGTTAAATTTGGCGTTTGATCTTGTGTAAGATTGATTAAGTGTAATCACAACCGTATAATTTTAGCTTAATCATCCAAATTAACCAAACTTTACATAGTTTTATAAGAATCCTTAAACCCATATATTTGAGAGAGAGAGAGAGAGAGTTGCCTTCATTACATTACATAGTCCATATATTGACGGGCCTCTAATTAAACTAAAGAAAAATGACGAAACTGAATTTTAAAGGGTCTAATTTATCAAAAAAAAAAAAAAAAAATTTTAAGGGTCTAATTGGGAATGTCGGCCACGTTGTTTGACTCATAACTCATAAAGTCATTTTAGGCCCAATCTTCACACCTCATCATGAGCCTGCCCGTTGGGATTAGGCCTAGGAGCTTCGGCCCGCCTGAGAAAATGTTCAATCCCCGATGAAGCTTTCCTGACAAGCCTAGTTAGGCCCAAACAAGTTTTTAGGCCAAACTTAGCCCCATACTTTCCTTAAGAGGTTTGGACCGATTTTTGGGCTGGCCCATGATTGATTCCTTTACAGCTCTAATGAAATTTTAGTTCAGGTTACTCTTTTACATCTTGAGAAGAGCCGCACAAGAGGGATTGGAGAGAGGGAGAGAGCAAAGAAGGTTCAATTTTGAATATATCCTGTGAGAGCTTAGGATAAAATATATTTCTAGAATGCTAGGGACTTTGGAAATGCATCTATATTGTTATCAATAATACATGTTGTGCGTGGGGCCTTTGTCATTTTTATTTTTTTTTTCAATTTACCTGAAAAATACATGAACTTCAAAAGTTTTCAAAGATATATGGTACTTTTAAAAGTATATCTTCAAATCATCATTAACATCTGCCAAAAAAGCTAAAATCGTTTTTTAATGACATTCTATAAATGAAATCATATTTTTAAAATACAATTTTATTTAAAACTACCATAGCATATATGATATAGCACGTATTATATTTTTCAAATAAGTTGCATCAAAGGCAAGACTTTTTCCTCGCTTTGTAAAGGAGAAACTGAATGCATGATTGAAGCTCATCAATTTGCTCCAACAATGAGCTTATAATAACATTAAACTTATAACATTGATGCAAATTATAATTGCGACTCACATTAGCAAAAAGCATAGCATTTCATTATTACAAAAAGAGTTAAAGTACACATACGTAGTAGACTTTATAGTAAGCTTTCTATAGGTTATTATTACATCTGACGCCTATATATATATATATATTCTCATGCATCTCTTATATATGTTATAACAAAAACATTTATTAGCGCCTGATGTTAAGCTAGTTGATCAAACCCAAATTGCTCCAGCACGTCTAAGCATTGGGATTAAGGACCGCTTAAGGTGGAGGCTCATGACCTCATTGGCTCCACCCACAAGTTCACCTCCAATGAACACAGCCGGGACACTTGGGCTACATCCAAGCCTTGCAAGAGCTTGCTCAATGTCTCTCCCTCTTTGAATTTCATCAAGCTCATACACAGCTGGGTTAACCCCAAAATCATTTAAAAGGGTCTTGATTGAGTGGCACATGCAACAAGAGCTCTTGCTGAAGATCACCACGGGTCTCTCTGATACCAAATTTGTGACTCTCTCCATTGCCAGTTAATGCAAAACTTCAAATGCAGTAGGAAAAGACTAAATTTGGATACAATGCCAAATATTGAGAGAAGGTAAGTGAGCAGTGTAGGCTTGTGAGGAATGTGAAGGCACTAGAGGTTTTGGTGTGGTGGACATAGCTCCCATGGGCACCTATTTATATAGGATTTGCATTAGAGATAGCAAGGGGAAAGGTTTGGATTTTGATAGTGATTGATGAGATATGAGAAATTGAGCATTTTCCTTTAGATATTTTCGGTGGGTCTATATTTTAACGTTTTTATCATTACATGCAAGCGATTGATGTTTAGCTATAGAATTAAAGTTGCACAACAACGAATATTGGCATACATGCACCAATAGAGACCTGTCCAATTGGTACGACTTGAAATTGTTATCTAGTGCCTATATGTGCATATTCTTCTTTTGAGAAAGCTTGTTTTATATATTCATGCTCGTTTATCTTTCTATGTTATCTGGGTTAGGCTTATATTAAAAAAAAAAAAAATGTTATCAGGGTTAGGGCTATTATATATCCATAGAAGAAACGATGTCTCTTTTGGGTTTTGATATACTATATTCCAACTCAGTCACAACTCACATAGTATGTGAATATATAATAGGGTGGAGTAGAAATTATTAGGATCAAATAAATTCATTTTATTTTATCACGAGTCTTGTGATTCAGTGATGGAGGGGGAAAATTAATTAAGACAAGTATAGGGTTAGAAATAAAATAGGAAGTAAAGTTGGATTTGATCTCTACTTTATAGTCTACATCACATGCATTTTACAACTTGATAAACATGATTGGTTCACAAAATATCTCATAAATATCTATAAAATATCTTGTATATGTTCTATTAGACTCTAATAAATTCTAAGCACAGGAAACTCTATATATGTAAAAGGAAAAACAATGTGAAAAGAGGAGGTGAGGCGGAAGGCTGTAGAAGAGACTTGAGAGAGGGAGTCTCTCATGGTGCTCGGTCAATATATTTTACTATATTTGTAGCTATATTTGATATATTACAAATCTCTATGTGGACGTAGGTAAGTTGCCGAACCACCTAAAATTATGTATGTCGTATCTTTTTACTTTGGATTAGTTCTTGCTCTATTTTATCATCCAAACAATCATCAATGGACTGAGATTCATTGTACGGTAATGTTTGTTGCGGTTCCATTACTATCTGAAAAATCGGACCCTCCAAGTGATATTGTCCGGGTTTTTTTTTTATGAAATGAATTTCTGTTTGAATTTCACACTCCCATGATAAGCACTTATTGTAAGAAAAAGAAAAAAAAAAAAAAAAAAAAACTCATTTTACTCCGGCCATAAACAAGGCTGTGTTTGGTAATTTTAAGGGGGGTTTGTTTTTCATTTTGGTTTTTCTTTTTTGACGTATCTATCTTGGAGGCATCTGCTGAGTTGGAGAAAGAAGTTGGTTTTATCCAATTGCGGACCTCCTTTTGATAAATAGAATCGCATCTAATTCAAGAAAGGGATACATAAGAAAGCCAAGTGAAGAAAACAGGTTATGATATTGGGAAATATTAATTGTGCATATAAGCCACACACGATGCAAGAAGGCGAGACTTCAACATACAAGTATACAACCGTTCGATGAAGATTGAGTCTATCTCTCATATTTAGTAACATTAAATTTATGTTCTCAAAAAGAAAGTCAGTAAGTAACACTACATTTAGATACAACTTGATCATTGTAGCATGCATATATACTATCACCATCCAATTGAAACTGTGTTTCACGAAAAATGATAAGTGAAAGAACAAAAAGACCTAAGTTAATTGCTAAAAACTTCTCTAGCAAAATTCTTTTTTCCTCATTGCTAATGAGCTAACTCTATCCACTCATTGTCACGTAAACGTCCCAAGCGGATGCCAAGAAAAGTAGTCGTACACGAAAAGAGAGCGCAGATGCCATAGGTCCCCAACATTATCCTCTCTCTTTGTCCTTGTATTTAAGGAAAAAAATAAAGTAAAATTCCCACCCAAATACTTCATATTCTGTTTATGATAAATTTGAAAATGCTTAATCATGTGATTATACAAATTAACGGATGTGGTCCGTACTCTGTTGTCAATATGTTATATGTGTAAATTAAGTATTCTAATGAGCAATGTTGAATTTAAACAAGTGTGAGAGAATGGCCTAGTAGCCAAAGGATAATTATTGTTTTACGTCACACACTACTAGTGTAGACATACATCTACAAATTATGAACATCAACATTCATAAATGTCTACAATTTTGAAATATATATATATATATATATATATATATATATATATATATATATATATATATATATATATATATATATATATATACACTTAAGTTCTGTATAAATTGGTGTAAAATAAGATATAGTGAGACAATAATTGTCCATAATTAAAATGGACAATATATAAAAATGAACAACAAATCAAACGTACCTTACATGTTCAATTTTCTTGTAATCAAGCAAGTGATTTCAGCTGCCTTCCTGCTTGGATACTTGTTTCCTTGATTAATGTAAGTTAATTGTTGTTCAATTTATCCATTCGGAGGTCTGTTTGATAAATAAAATTGCATATATATCTAATTCAAGAAAAGGAAACAAAAAGCCAATTAAGGAGAAGATATAATTGTTGTTCAATTTATCCAATTGGAGACCTCTAAAATGGTAAAATAAATTCGCATCTAATTCAAGAAAAGGAAACAGAAATCCAATTAATTAGTGAAGGAGAAGATTATAGGGAAATAATTTTCAAATAGGCCACAATGAAAAGAAGATGAGACATCAACAATATTAATTCAACCGTTTGTTAGCAAATATGCATACTATCACCATATATCCAATTAAAACGGATAAGGATCCTCTCCATTTGAAATAAAATGGAGAGTCTCCATTTCATGGTCCAGATTAAATATCACAGATCTAATAGTGTATAGACTGTCGCGTCATTTAAAGTTTTAAATGACAAGGTAGTCTATATATCGTTAGATTTGTGAAATAAAATCTTAACCATGAAATGGACAAATGGAGAAATTTTCAAATAGAAAGAATCCTTATCCAATTAAAACTAGGTTTCACCAAAGATAATAGACTTAACTAATTAATACCCAATACAAAAAATGAAAAACCATATCATTCATTACCACGCGTCATGTAGAAACTTCTCTAGCAAAAGAAATCTTTTGTTCTCATTGCCTATAGAGCCAAATCTCATCTCACTTTCTAGTACACGTCCCACACCCACTACCCAGAAAAGTGGCCGTACATGGAAAGAAAAGGCAGATGCCATATCTGGTCCCCAACATTATCCTCTTTGTTTATCCTTTTTTTTTAAGAAAAAAATTCCCCACCCCGTTGTGATAAATTAATAAAACTTCCTATTTAGAAAAATATATATAAGAAAAGGAAAAAAGAAGAAAGATAGCCTACAAATAATGTTGCCACTACCAGCCAATACATTGTTTAATGATTTGATCAACTACAAGGAGTAGTTTATTCAGAAAGATCATATCAAATCAAAAGCCTCTTCACTTTTCTTTTCTTATTTCCCACTTTTTGTCCCGAATTCGAATTGTGCTATGGTAACGCTTAAAGTAGAGATCTTTTGTATTTTTAGATATTCCTGATTATATTAAAAGTATTTATAGCTCAAGTTGGATTGAAATCTCTCTCTACCAATTATATATATACAAATGCAATTCTCACATGTCATAGCATGACTCACAAAAAGGTGTTAACTTTATATTTTAAAGAGTACTGTGCCTCATGCATAACCGGCCCAATTGGGAAGCCAAATAGCCAAAGGCAAGTTTGTAGGGTTACCTGATCGTACGTAACACAGAGCTATTGTACGTACTTGTTAATACATGCATGCATATCCGACTTATCTATTACTTTACTATGCGTAGTCACAAGCATGCATCTTTATTTATGACAACAAATTTAGTCTTCAATTTTTTCATCTCTTTTTTTTTTTTTTTTTTTTTTTTCATCTTTCCCATTTCTATAAGAATGCTAAGGAAATTTCAATTAAAAGGACACTGATGGACAAAATCATCCATGGGTAATTGTTTTAAAACCAATTAAAATATTAACGTCAAAACAAGATTAACGTGTATATATGGTTTTCTCATGAATAATTCCTCAATAAAAAAAGAAAAAAAAATCCACTATTTTCTTTTACGCTTCGCTTAGGAGATTGAGACGAAATGGCTAGTTCAAGTTTTCTTTTACATTTTGCTTTTACATATGTGACTAATGGCAGAGCCTCGTCGCACATCTTTTATAATTTATGCCACGGTATTACTTTCCCATACTAGAGGCTAGGTTATGGTAAAAATACGTAAGTTTTTCCTCCAATTGCTCTCTTTCATTTAACTAAAAAATATATATATATATATTTCATTATCAAGGAAGTTTTAATTTATTGCTTTTGTTCAAGACAAAAAAAAAAAAAATAGTTTTAATTTGGCCCTCACAAAAATATATTCCCGGCATATGTATGTGAAAGAAAATACAAACGTGAGGAATGCATGATTCATGTAAATGAGATGCACCTAGCTAGCTAGAGAATAGTGTGGGACGTGCAAGTGGCGAAAGAATCAACTTTTAGAGCAAAAGATAAAGAAAAATGCAAGCTCGGATCCTGGCATCACATTTCACATATGGGTTTTTGGATTGGATAGGCGTACCATGTACAAACCACGATATCTCTTTTATTATTCCCTTTCAAGAAAAGAGAGAAGAAATTGAAAGTCTAATAAGGAACCATATATTTTATACTCTTTGCCTTTATTGCTTTTGTAGATACCAACAGGGCGGATCCAGTGTGTGACCAGGGTGGGCACGTGCCCACCCTGAAATTAAAAAAAAAAAAAAATTAGTAGGTATATATAAATTCAAAAAATATGGATTTGCTGAAGTGCCCACCCTCATTTTTGTTTTAAATTCTCATTTTCGTTTTAGAAAAAAAAAATTAAGGGAGATAAATCTAACAAAATTATAGCAAACAATTCAAATAATCCAAAATTACAGCATTCATCACACATAACAACAAGCAACCAAATAACACAAAAAAGCCCAAATAACACAAAGAAAATGCAAATAACTCAAAAGCCCAAAAATGAAATTACAACAACAAACCGGCCGGTATAAATATATGAGCTTTTTTCAGTATTTCTTACTCTCAACCGGTGCCTTTTCTTCTTCTTCTTCTTGTCCTCTACCCCTGCTTTTTCTTCTTTTCTCCTCTACAATTTCTCTTCTTCTCTTCCTTTTCTGCTTTTGCCGCCCACCCCTATTCCCTATTCCTCCTTACTTTTAGTCTTTTTCCCTCTTTTTCTTTTTTTGTTTTACGTGCCCTGCCATCAGCCCATCTACCCATCTACTTCACGTGTAGTCACGTGTACTTAGTTTGACTTTTAATTTTTCAAATTTTTAATTATTTTATTATTCATTATATTTTATACTTATTTTTAGGTTTTATTTATTTTATGATTATCTAAATGTGATTGTTTTGTTATCTCTTTTTATATTTTTATTATTTATTATTAAATTACTAGTTTTATGTTTATAATTTTAAAAATTATTATTAATTATATAGATTTTGATCAATAAACATATAAATATGTAAATCAATATATATATATACCATGTGAAGTGTCCCCGGACTGGTCAGTTTTTTTTTTTTTATGAGAACCGGACTGGTCAGTTGTGTGAATACTTTTTTTCTTTTTTTTTTCTTTTTTTTTACTGTGTAGTGTGGTGAAGTGTGGACCAGTGTTAGTGTATGTTTTGTCATTTGTGATTTGTGAATTGTATTTATGGCATATGAAAAATTTTGAAATCAAAAGACAAAAGGTGTCCACCCTGAATGGAATTCCTAGATTCGCCCCTGGATACCAAACAGATTGAATATCTCTCTCCCATCCAAAAATACATCATATAACTCAAGCTCATTCAATTAGTTACCCGATTTAATTAATTCTTGTTTTATATTTAAAAGTTAACACATTAGTTTATAACATTATTCATCTAAAAAAAGTAAAAAACACATGTTTAAGAGCAACGTGTTTCATCATTGATTTAAACCACTTGAATTTCTAGAGATTATATAGGGACTTGGCTTCTTTGTACTTATGAGAGTTTAAGGTGAAATCTTGTTGAATGTTGACATCATTGTTATTAAGGGAAGAAATCAATATGAATTATAAAATGCGGGATCGATGATTTTTTTTTTTTTTTTTTTTTTTCTGAATTAAATTTGGCTTATGATTTTGTGTAAGACTGATTAAGTGCAATCACAACTGTATAATTTTAGCTTAATAATCGAAATTAACCAAACTTTACATAGTTTTTATAAAAAGAATCTTGAAACTCAAATATTTGAGAGAGAGAGAGAGAGGGAGAGAGAGAGAGTCCATGTACTGATTGGCCTCTAATTAACCAAAAAGAAAAGTCGAAATTGTTATGAATTGTTAGTTGAAATGAATGGTTAGAATTGAAGTTTTGAATGGTTGGTTTTGAACGAAAGTTTTGAATGGTAACTCAAATAGTACTAGCTTGAATCCCTCTATATATATAACCATTCTATTGTAAAATGTGATTAGAAATTCTAGATATATGTCTCTGGTGTGAATTACCACTTAATAAAATGAAGTTTATATTCTCTCTTCTTTATTTATTCTCTTTTATTTTATAACAGAAACTGAATTTTAAAGGGTCTAATTGTGAATGCCAGCCACGTTGAACAAAGCTAAAATCCATTGTTTGACTCGTAGGCCATTATAGGCCCAATCCTCACACCTTTAGGCCTAGAACCTTCGGCCCACCTGAGAAAAGTTCAATCACTGGTGAAGCTTCCCTAATTAGGCCCAGTTTGGCCCAAGTAGTTTTTAGGCCGAAGGTTCTAAAGAAGGTTTGGACCGAGTTTTGGGCTGGCCCGTGATTGATTACACTGAAGAAATTTTAGTTTAGCTTTTCTTTTTTTATTCTTCTTGTTTTAATCCTTCTTATACAGCTCGAGTGAAATTTTAGTTTAGCTTATCCTTTTAGAGCTTGAGAAAAGCCGCAAAAGAGGGCTTGGAGAGAGATAGAGAGAGAGCAAAGAAGGTTCAATTTTGTATCTATCCTGTGAGACTTAGGAAAAACTATATTGCTTAGAACTTTAGAAATGATGTTATTGTTATATCAATCATAAATGTTGTACCTGATGCTTTTGTATTTTTTTTTTTCAATTTACCTGAAAAACGTCAAGAACTTCAAAACTTTTCAAAGGCATATATATAGTAGTTTTAAATTATAGCTTCAAACCATGATTTCACATTTGACAACAAAACTAAAATGGTACTTTCTGAAATTGCATTTTAATGACATTGTATAAGTTAAATTATGTTTTTAAAATACAATTACGTATTATATTTCT
The DNA here is from genome assembly GCA_907173295.1 of Fagus sylvatica. Classification (NCBI taxonomy): domain Eukaryota; kingdom Viridiplantae; phylum Streptophyta; class Magnoliopsida; order Fagales; family Fagaceae; genus Fagus; species Fagus sylvatica. Next base: position 3,941,848 of record OU015772.1, read on the forward strand.
CAAATAAGTTGCATCAAATTAAAGGCAAGACTTTCTCCTCTGTAATTTGTAAAGGAGAAACTGAAATGAATGCACGTAAAAATTGAAGCTCTCATCAATTTGCTCCAACAATGAGCTTATTAAGAACATTAAACTTATAACATTGATGCAAATTGCAACTACATTAGCAAAAAGCATAACATTACATTATTACAAAAAGAGCTATAGTACACGTACGTATAGTAGACTTTATAGTAAACTCTCTATAGATTATCAATACATCTGACGCCTATATATATTTTAATATTCTCATGCATCTCTTATACTCTATGTTATAAGTAACACATTTATTAGCGCCCGATGTTAAGTTTGTTAATCAAACCCAAATTGCTCCAGCACGTCTAAGCATTGGGATTAAGGAGCGTTGAAGGTGGAGGCTCATGACCTCATTGGATCCACCCACAAGTTCACCTCCAATGAACACAGCTGGGACACTTGGGCTACATCCAAGGCTTAAAAGAGCTTGCTCAATGTCAACCCCTTTTTCAATCTGATCAAGCTCATACACAGCTGGGTTGGCCCCAAAATTATTAAAAAGGGTCCTGATGGCATGGGAAATGGGACAAGTGCTCCTGCTGAAGATCACCACGGGTCTCTCTGATGCCAAATTTGTCACTCTCTCCATTACCAATTAATGCAAATTAAACTTCAAATGTAGTAGGGAAAGACTAAATTTGGATACAATGCCAAATATTGAGAGAAGGGTGCACTTGAAAATGATTAAGTGAGCAAAATGTAGGCTAGTGAGGAATGTGAAGGCACAAGAGGTTTTGGTGTGGGAGACTTAGCTGCCATGGGCACTTATTTATATAGGATTTGCATAGCATAGCAAGGTGAAAGGTTTGAATTTTGATAATGAGATGAGAAATGAGAATGTTCCTTTAGATATTTGGGTGGGGCTATATGTTATGTTCTTATCATTACATGAAAGCGATTGATGTTTAGCTTGCTAAATAATTACTAAAGTTGCACAACGACGAATATTGTCATAATATGTGAAAATTAGAAAGTATAACAATTATTTGGATAGAATATATATTCATTTTGTTTTATGAGGAGCCTCTGAGTTCTGACTATGTGATATTGTCCACTTATAAATGAATTTCGGTTGAATCCCACACTCTTACTTATTGTAAAAAAAAAAAAACTATATTTCTCCTGATAAGGCTATGTTTTTTTCATTTTGTATTTTATTTTGACGTATCTATCTTGGAGGCATCTGCTGAGTTGGAGAAAGAAGTTGTTTTATCCAATTGCGGACCTCCTTTTGGTGAATAGAATCGCATCTAATTCAAGAAAGGGATACATAATAAAGCCAAGTGAAGGAGCCAGATTATTGGGAAAATATTGTTCAAATATATAAGCCACAATGCAAGAAGCCAAGAAGGTGATGTGATACTTCAACATTTACAACCGTTTGATGAAGATTGAATCACTCGTATTTAGTTCCATACATTTACGACCCGATCATGGTAATTCAATTGAAACCAGCTAGCTTTCGCGAATTTTTTTTTTTTTTTTTTTGAAATATGATAGAAATTCTAATCTAAACTCACATACACGTATATTTTGAAGTTTCTGGGGATCGACCTCACACCCTCATAAAAGGGTTTTTTTTAGGAAGGGGATTACCACTAGGTCGAATACCCAAATGGCAGCTTTCACGAATTTATACAATGAGAAAATAAAAATAAAAATTAAAGACCATATATATATACCACCTGTCATATATGTAGAAACTTCTCTAGCAAAATAAATATATTGTTGTGAATAATAGTCATAGCAACTTTTGTTGACTATGTTCACATGGGTTCATATGGGATTATATTCTATGTGGTGTTAGGTGAATGCAATTATTCACATTCACCGAAAGGTGAATTGCTTTGTGTTAGAGACAAAGCATGCTCACCATTTAATGAGTGCATGACTTTGTCTCCTCCTAAGAATTCACACACGGCAAATTTACTACCTAAAAGACAAGCACCTTATGCCTATAAATGTGTGAGAGTTATAGTATTGTGAGAAAGAGAAAATGAGATGGAAATCAATTGTATTTAACAAGTTTTGAATGTATGGATGACCACTTGATACAAAAAGAGTTCTCATAGTATATTCTCATCTTCAGAATTATTTTCTCTTACTATATATATTTTTATTTCACAACATATATATATATATATATATATAAAAATTCTCATTGCTAATGAGGTAAGTTTCCACTCACTGTCACGTACACATCCCATGGGGATGTCAAGAAAAGTAGACGTACATGGAAAGAGAATGCAGATGCCATAAGGTCCCCAACATTATCCTCTCTATTTGTCCTTTTGTTTAAGAAAAAACATTTCCCAAAACATCCTATTTTGTTTATGATGATACATTTGGGAAACTTCGAAAGAAAAAAATAACAATAATAATAATAATGAACAACACATCAAGACTTCTTTCATTTAATGTGAGTTAATTGTTGTGCAATTATCCAATTGGTGGAGACCTATTTGGTAAATAAAATTGCATCTAATTCAAGGAAAGAAAACAGGAAGCCAATTATTTAGTGAAGGAGAAGAAGATAGAATTTTTGTTTAAACTAAAAAATCTGTGTTCTCTATGGCAAATGAATCCCATCTAATTCAAGAAAAAGGAAACATAAATCCAATTAATTAGTGAAGGAGAAGATTACATAGGGAAACACTTTTCAAATAGGCCACAATGAAAAGAAGAGATCAGAAGACATCAACATTAATTGAACCGTTTGTTGAAGATTGAATTTCACATATTTAATAACACTAAATTTAGATGCTGCCCGATCATGCATGGTCGCATGCATACTGTCATCACCATCCTATTGAAACTATGTTTCACTAGAGATAATTTAGTGAAATCAAAACAGAAAAGATTTCACTAGAGATATTAAACCAAATTAAGTTATCCAATATACAAAAATGAAAGACCATACCTCATATGTAGAAACTTCTTTAGCAAAAGAAATATTTTGTTCTTATTGCCAATAAGCCAAGTCCCATCTCACTTTTGGAGAGCCCCTTCGAAATCGCTTAGCCTCCGTTACCATGCTCAATCTATTTCGTCATCCTTATTGCTAGTTCGGGTGGGATCTTGTCTCTAAACCATCTATCGATTCGAACATTTCCTAATGCTGTTGTTCTTGTTATCTCCAAGATGATCTCCAAAATCTGTATTTTGTGTTGTTGCTTTGTTGTTAGTTACTATGTGCGTATCCTGGATACAATTGTTGGTGTTGTTTGTGCGATTCTTTGTAAATCTTGTTAGTATATATTTTTAGCCTTTGTGCTTTGAATAAAAGTTTTTTATTATTATTATTATTATTTTTTTTTAAAGTCCCATCTCACTTATTTCAAGCACACGTACCCCCATACCCAGAAAAGTGGCCGTATATGGAAAGAAAAGGCAGATGCCATATGAGGTCCCCAACATTATCCTCTCTATTTGTCCCTTAAAAAAAAAATCTCCATCCTGTTGTGATAAAATAATAAAACTTCTTATTTAGAAAAATAAACTTATTTTTTATTAAGTTATGAAGTAAAATTATACTCGTGGATGTACACTTTGTTAAATACCTTGAGCCATGTCCTACATGAAGCAATAAATTCCAGGCTACAACTAAAAAAATAAAATAGAAAACAAACATATAAAGCTCCACTTGTTTCGACGTAAAATATTTTCCGTAAAACGTTTTCATCATTTGCGGGTGTTTGTTTCGCTGTAAAATAAAAGTTAAAGGAAATTGTTTATAGTTTGACCGGAAAATCTTTTACAAAAATTAGGAAAACGATTTATGAAAAAAAATTTCGTAAACCATTTTCCAAAACATTTCACACCTCTGCTCTCTCTCTCTCTCGCCCAATGAGCCTCTATTCTCCCCGAGCCACCCCCCTGTCCTTCGTCTCCCTCGCAGAAATCCCCCTCCCCTCTCGTCTTTTTCTCACAGACCCCCACGCCCTCTCGGTTTGGTTATCGGCTTGGTACAAGAGCAGATCTGTAACCCACTTGGGCTCGTGGTGGTTACGACCGGCGTGGTCTTGAGATGGTAGCGATGGGTTGTAGGTCACTGGGTTTCGTGGCGGTCGCAAGCGGATCTAGTCACTGGGCTTCGCGGTGGGCTTCGCCGATCTCTCTCTCGCCTGACTGTGTCACTGGGCTTCGCGGTGGACTCGAGCTCAGACGTGCTCCTGCGCCAAGAACCGGTGTTGCTCATGATTGTGATGATTTGTGGGTTTTGATTTGATTGTTTTGGTTTGTTCTTGGTTTTGATTGAGTGGGTTTTGCTGTGATGGTGGGTTTATAGGTTTTTTTATGGTGGTTTGCGGTGGATATATGATGGATTGCGGTGGTGGGTTTGCAGTTTGCAGTAGGTTTCTGATTTTTTCTTTTTTTTATTTTACGTTGCTCCAAACACTGCAACCAAATATAGGAAAAAAAATTATTTTTCCTAAAATCATTTACATTTGCAAACATTTTACGGTGGAAAATAATTTACAGCGAAACAAACGAAGCCTAAGTGTTGATCAACTACAAGGAGTGGTTTATTCAGAAAGATCATATCAATCAAAAGCTTCATCACTTTATTTCAACTTTTCGTCTCGAATTCGAATCGTGCTCGTGCAATTGATAGTATTAACTATTAAGGCTAAAAGCTGGTTTGTGAATTCAATTCTCACATGTCCCCACGATAGCATGACCTACAAAAAGCTGTTAATTTTATATTTTAAGATGGAATAGTGCCCCATGAATCATGTATGCATAACCGGCCCAATTGGGAAGCCAAATAGCCAATGGCCAGTTTGTAGGGTAACCTGACCGTACTAACACCGAGCTCTCGTACTTGTTAATGCATGCATCTATTACTTAACTATGCCTCATCAAAATGCATGCATCTTTCTATCTCTCTTTTTTTTTTTCCCCCTCCTTTTCTCATTTTTATAAGTATGCTAAGGTTCTTTTCAGCAAATTTTTTGTAATCTCATTATCGCTGAAGTTTTAATTGATTTCTTTTGCTTAAGACAAAAAATATAATTCTTAATTCTCATTATATTCTGTTTCATTCAAAATAATGTTGGAACTTCAATATATTAAGCTAAATTCATGATTATCAAATATAATATTATTATATATAACTAATAATATTACCAAGACCTAGAGTTTTTTTAATATTAATCCTCAGTGTAATTTTTTTTTTTTTAATTTAGGTATATATGTCCAAGTTAATAATTATTGACAGAAGTAAAGATGTTGACAAAGCAATAGATGCACTTTTGGATTCTACATACTATGGAAACTTTAATTCCCAAAGAGGGTCTTAAGAATCTCCAAGGAAAATTTTGTTTCAGATTATTTGGTAGGCTATATTATAAAAGGGAAATTACTAAGAACTTCAGTTTGGATTTGATACTTCATTATTTTCGTTCTCTAAAAAAAACTTAGGCTACAATTTTAATTAGTTTTTGTAGTTTTGTTTCCTTTTGTACATAGCTAGGCTGCAATATTTTTTATTTAGTTTGATATATACTTTTTTTAGACAAATATTGGTTTATAAAATATACTATATTTGGATTTTATTATGTTTATAATTTATATTATTTATATATATAGTATGTAAAAAAACCAATCATCATAGTTTAAAATTGGCCCTCACAAAAATATATTCCCGGCATACGTATATGAAGGAAAATACAAACATGAGAATTAGATGCATGCACCTAGCTAGCTAGCTATAGAGAGGGGGGGGCCATGGGGGATAAGGTCCAAGTGAAACAGAAGATAGTGTGGGACGTGCAAGGTGGAGAAAGAATGTCAACTTTCAGAGCAAAAGATAAAGCAGAATGCAAGCTCGGATCCTGGCATCACATATACATTAGCTAGGGTTTCGGTTTTGTGAGGTGTACGGTGTACCACGTACAAACACTGTAGAAATTGCTTGCTAGCTCTCTTATTATTCCCTTTCAAGAAATAAAGAGAGAAAGACATGGAAAGGCTAATAAGGAACCATATATTTTATACTCATTGCCTTTAATGCTTTTGTAGATACCAAACACAAAGAATATCTCTCTTCCATCTAAAATCCAAAAGCAAGAAAAAGTATAAAATTCTCTCAAACTTGGCTCATCGATCTCAATCGATTATCGAACAAAATATCATCAGTAAAGAGATGTGTGATTGTTTTAATTATTCAAAATCTAAATTTTCACATGTTTTGTTTGTTCTGATTATTCCACCAAGATTTTATAAATACTGATTTTGATTCTTGCTTTTCTTGGTGCTAGCATCTCTTAAAATTAGTTTTTGATGTCACACTTAATCCTTCAGCATACAACGTACAAATATGAGTGGATATGGGATCTTTTTATAATTTAACTAAATCGATCTTGAGAAATAGTAATTTGCGCTATAATCATCTAATATATATATATATTAGACAAGTTGATTTGATAGTCTAGGCTAGACATGGGAATTATATATAAATTCTTTTTGCAAGTTTTGGTGAATTTGATTTGACAATTTGAAAGACGAATTAGTGCTGATTTGAAATAAAATATGTTTGTTTGGAAAAAATATGTTATTCTTTTTGATAAGTAAAAGAATATGTTATCTTGCATAAGTATATGTGTGCTCCTTTATATAATTGTTGTTAAAGGATGGTCAGACATCAGACACATGTGGCACTCTTGCACGTACAAACATATCAGCAATTTGTGGAAAATCCTAGGGTATGCCGGGAAAACTAAATATTTTCACACTATAGAAGTCAGCTATTATTTATGAACAGCTCAACTTGAGTTGATAATCTTTTATTGAGTAAAAAATCGAAATCCATGTCCAAGTTTATGTTTGATTATTAAATAAATCAAGTTCAACGTATTCATGCAAGCTTGTAAGTGTAGAGCTTAATTTGAGATTGTGTGTGATATGATTTTCTAAGTTTGCAGGTAAGTTCATGGTATCAAATTATTATTTTAATTTACTGATTATATAATATAGTCCATTTTGTAATAAAAAAATATACATGAGTTTTAACTTTTAACAATATACTAGATTGGTAAATTAATTAATTCTTATAATTTTATAAATGAAAATAAATCTAATTTAATATTAATAATTCAATTATTATATTTTCAACTATAATTTAGTTGTTAATCATTAATTTAACTTTGTAAAATATAAATTAAAACTCATAGTAATGGTTTTTATTTTATATGTGAGCGAAAATATATAATTTAATCTAGCTAATGGACAAGTTCAAGATTGCTAAAAAATAAAATAAATAAAAAAACAAAACAAATGACTAAACCTGAACATATTTAATTTAATTTGATGATGAACTCGAATTTAACTCGTGCTACAAATAAAAATGAAATGAACCATCATAAATTTTAATACTTGCTCGCTTAGGTTGAATACAACCCTTCAAACAAGTTTTATTAGTTCTAGGTTTTTCAATAATTCAGCTTCGCTTGAAATCTCATTTGGTTTATCATTAGACTACCAAAAACGGGTCGTCCTGCCCAAAAAATACTTAGCAATTCATGCAGAAGAAAATACCTAAGACTTCATATCATTCGGGAAAAGAATAAAAGAAAGAAAATATTTAGGCACCATAATTTGGCAGCTTCAAACTCAGGCTAGCTAGGTGTGTGCCAAAGCTTGCATTATTTCTAAATGGACATCTGCTAGCCAAGTTTAGGCTCAGCAGGGCATAAAAATTGAACGTCTTCCAGTTAACTTGATAATTACATTGAATCAAACTATGGTTGAAGACTTTCAAAACCTATCTCAGGCCATGCTCAAGACTCAGGAGAGGCCATATCTTATAAATATGACCAAATTAATTCAACTCTGATCTAGCTCGATGCCCCCAAAGATTTTTAACATTCTTTCTTGCAACAAGAACCTCGTTCTAATTTAATTTGGCTCTCTAATTATAATCGCATTAAACTACTTGCTTTACGACCCAAATTAACCTTCTCAGTCCTCGGAGTAAAGCCCCAAAATTAACTAGATAAAACCCTTTTTTTTTTTTATTAGTGCTAGGATTTAGATCCAAGTTGATTAATTCTTGTGTCAAAATCGTATGTTTATGAGGGTGGTAATTATTGTAATTTAAATAGGAAAAGTATAGAGATAATTTGATGTTGAAGATCACAAGTTAAAGAAGACATGCACAAACCAAATCAGGTTTCGCTCGAGTGAAAATCCAAGTCATACAAAAACTCAACTCAGCCTTCACTCGAGCGAAATTGTGGAAAACGATAATCGACTTAATTTGTTGCATTGATTGGTTTAACCTCTCTATATATATATATAGCTCAGTCCTTGTTGTACAATTTTCTTTTGGAGAGAGCCGTTCTAAGCCTATTTAGAGGTTTTAATTCCTTGAGCCTAAATTATCGTGAGTGTTCACCATTAAACTTTGACGTGAGTTTTTATTTGGTTCTTAGACTTTTGATTTGAATAATTAGCTTCCTAGACTTTAGATGACAAATCAAACTTTCTGTTAGTATTTTTTGTTAAAACCTAATGGGTTTAATCACGTGATGTGCATATGTTAATATGGTATTTCAAAATTATTGACAACGTGATAGAAATTGAGTCACATCACGTGATTAATCTGTTAATCTTTAACGGAAAATATTAATATAAAATTTGATTTGTCACAAAATTAATGTCTAGAGATTATTTACTTAAATCAAAAGTCTAAAAACTAAATCGACGCTGACACAAGAAAGTTCAAGGATGATATTTATAAAAAGCCCTAAATTAAATCTTTATTCTCTCATTCATTTTTCTCTTCCTCGCCTTCTACCAAAAGCAAACATTTGAGAAAAGATAAGACTTGATCGCCTTCTCTGGGGCCTCCTTCATCTTCCCTCTCTATCCTCCTACTTTCTAGTACATGGTATTGATGATTCACTATCACTTGGCTGGCCCCCTTACCAATTAGTGGCTCACGCCCATTGTTCTTTCTGTTTCCACACCTTTTTTTAAAGTTCTTGAGTTTTGATAGAGATGTGTGCTACAAGCACATCATATCTAAAGCTTAAAAACTTTATGTAGAATTCTAAAAAATGATGCTCAAAGCTATGCACATATATATGGTCCTTAGTTATGCAACTATCCGTGCTCGACTACATATAGATAGATGTCACCTTCTCAAGTTCTCATATCCCACGTTAGTCATTTTATCCAAAGTTTGACATTCCCGACCCACACCCACGTACCCTCACATCACTTGTAATCAAGGGCATTTTCGTCAACAATTAAAAAGCCTATGTACCATACACTGCATATTTATATATGGACAAAGTTTTTCTCCAACCTGGTTTGGAAGAATCTTTCTTCAACCCACTAAGTGGCAAGCAAATAAATCATCCACATATGTATTTTAAAAAGTCACATGACTTATTAAAAATGTCATATGACTAAAAATACACGTGGATGGTCTATTTACTTACCGCGTAATGGGTTGGCGGAGAATTCCTCCAAACCGGGTTGAAAGTAAACTGTTTCCTTTATATATTTCATTATGATCCACTTTCGGCAACTTTTTGGCTTATCTCTAAGCTAATCTCTATAGTGTTGTAGATTCCATTGGCACAACTAGGTAATAAATAGTTAATAGTGAGCCACACATGTCACTATCATCCAGGGTGATTCGGCCTCTAAATCCAAATATCTAATGGAACCTTGCACCTTTTCACCTCTCTTTTTCTTACTTTGGAATTAATTTAACTTGTATTATGTAAATAAATTAATTATCCACTTGCCTAACCCTTATATATAAGGCCCTTGAGAGCTTCATTTCCATCTCAAACCAAGCCAACCTAGCTAACTACAACTCCTCACTAAGTCTCATAGCCAGCAATATTTCCCATATTTTCTACTCTCAAATTCCCATCAAAATTTCACAACTTCAAACACAACCCAAGATCACTAATTAGCTCAATTTTGTGCTTTAATTATCTTTGGCACCTACATTTTATACTACCTTTCTAGTGTACACTTTTTTAGCACTTCTAGCTAGAAAAGAAATTAATACTTCTTCTTATTGATTGTACTTGATTAATTCTTGAGGCTCAATTATTAATGGAACGCATTGTGAAAATTGCATCACAAAAGGCAGTGGTGATCTTCAGCAAGAGCTCATGTTGCATGTGCCATGCAATTAAAAGACTATTTTACGAACAAGGAGTCAGCCCGGCAATTCATGAACTCGACGAGGACTCGAAAGGGAGGGAAATGGAATGGGCACTGATGCGACTAGGGTGCAACCCTTCAGTTCCAGCAGTGTTCATTGGGGGTAAATTTGTGGGCGCAGCTAATACAGTCATGACCCTTCATCTGAATGGCTCTCTAAAGAGAATGCTCAGAGAAGCTGGAGCTATATGGCTTTAGCAACATTTTCCTCCACAGCCATATTGTACTAAGTTCCAAATAAGGTTAACTCAGTTGTTTTTTTTTGTTTTTTTTCCCTTTTTGTTTCCTCTTCTTTTTTTTCTTTTTCTTTTTTTTTTTTTTCACTTAGACCCGGCTGCTCCTGCAGGTACATTGTATGGAAAATATTCTATATGTAGAGTCTGAAGTGTAGTTTCAGTTTTTCTATTAATTGGAAAACTTGTTTAAGTATATGGATTTTCTCACTTTGAGATATGAGCTTTAATTTGACATTACATTTCATGAGTTAATGAACATGAATGATATTACCTAATTAATATAATTACACTTAACTTTCTTTTTTATGTATTTGGTACGACCTTTTTTATGCTTAACTTTCTTGTCATGCGGTGACACATTATCAAATGCAATGTGGAATAATACGAGTTGAGCACAATTGGTGGAAATTAAGCATAGTGGGATAAACATTTTGAGTTAAACTAATGTTGGTACTGTGAAAACGGAAATATGGGGCTGAATTTGGTGTGACTCCTAGGTAGATGAGTGCATGTCACATACCAAGGGAATAGCCTGTGAAATTCCCTGGCAATTGTGTGCGGCATCAGCCGATTAATAGATAATGTTATTTCGATAAAAATGGATATATTCTTTGAAAATTATATATAAGTGGATCAAATTTTAAGTAACTATATATTCTTGTTAGTGTTGTTCCATCAAGCATGATATTAAGATGCTTGTGGGGGGTTCATCAGGAAGGTGTCACAGATTTCTGATCCCATATTCCAATATATAGCACCATCCCTTGTTTGGTATTCTAGAGGTATATATTGCTCTTGAGAATATTTGAGAGTTTTATTTTTTTAGAATATTTGGGAGTTTTTTGCAATATGATAAAGCTCCTTATGTTCCAGCATCTCACTTTTCAGTAGGTTAATTGTACGGCCCTATTAATTATCACTAAACAAAAGGAATTCCATTACTGTTTCCTTCTCTTATGTGGAGGGAACATCTTTATTTAGTAATCTATCTTTATGGATCAAATGCTTGTCCTTAACATTTGAGGCAGGAATTTCGAATTTATATGCGGCCTTCATATTAATAAAGATTGAAACAGTTTATCATTTATTGGCCAAAGAGAAACTTGGAAACCTTACTGCCTACTCCAAATCACTTGTAATATTAAAGTTATCTCAAAACATCCAAATTATTTAAGTACACCATATGCATAGTCCCAAAATCCCTTATTCATAAGTGTCTGGTGCAGTACTTGAAATTGTGTAACTTGTGTTATTGGTTGGGCATTGAATTTATCGTTTGTGTTTAGACGAGCTTATTTTCACCAATTTATTTTGTTTATATTTTTTATCATGAAAAATACAGTCATATTTTAAAAATGTAATACTTTAAAAAACTATACATTCTTTTAGTCTTTTAAGATGAAAATAAATTCATCCAACAAATATTAGCAAACGAAGTGTTTATTTATTGCAATACCGCTGCCATGTGCTTGTGATATTGGTTACATTTGATGCTTTATAACTTACATGAATATATTTAGCTAATTTATTGATTAACAAATTGTGTTTATTTAGCTAAAACTGTTTTTAACCGAGGCTAATTAAATTACTTGAGTTTAATTTCATTGTGTGTCATTTAAACTCAGAAAGTAGTGAATTTATTTATCCCAAGAAGCTACAAATAAAAAATATTCAATCTAAATTCATGATGATGTGTTGTGTACTTGTGTATAACTCTTGCACATTATGAGTTGAATTTCTCAAGTAGCATTGAATAGGAACACAAAATGCATGAACCAAGATGTAGGGACAGATGCAAAATGACTCTAACTCGATGGAGTTAACCACTCAAGTATTTAAAAGCTGTTTTAAGAAAATTTTCAAGTGTACTTGGAGAAATCTCAAAAAGTATTAATTCTGAGAATAAGCTTATTATGTAGACCCAACCCGCACCTATTATCACACTTGACCGAAAGCTATCTCTTTCACACATCAAATTGATTGAGAATGTAAAGAAGAGGATAGTGAAAACCTGGAAGCTTTCAGCCACCATTTGGGAATTCGACTTTTGGGGTTTACATCCACAAAAGCAACATTGATAATGGAATGGATACTATATAGCAATTGCTGAGATAATCAGGCCCTCCATGCATCCCCATTTGCTGACCTCACCCATAAAGCCCATAGAATATTTAGGTTCTCATTTATGCATGCATTCATTGTATTCAAAAATACAACTCTGGTAACCAGGTACTCTATATTCTATAAGAACCACTGAACAGCAGTTGATATCTAAGCCTGATTATGTCTCTTTTGGACTTTACAAGAAGTTTTGTTTGTATGTTATGAAATGCCACATTGGTAACATAGTCACACGTACATTTTTCATTATTCAAATTAAATAATACAAATTTAAATATGTATTTAATATTTGTTAGATTCAACTAATAAAACTTTAATTGTAAAATAGACTTTTCATTTCATGTTATGCTAGATTGTCCTGGCCTTAATTAGAAATTCAGGGAAGGAATTGAAGCACATGCAACAAGTAAATCAAAAGTTCGCTTAATCACTAATTATAACCTAGAAGAAATACTTGATTGTTCTTCATTAGGCACTCAATAATCAAATGCTAGCATATATTTTTACTGCAGCAATATTCAGGTTTTGCCTATGGATTATGTGGCCAACCTGAGATGCCAATGTAAGACAAAGAGCACAAGAAAAAGAAGGAAAATATAGAAAAGGAAAGAGAGTGATATTTCAACTTTTGGTAGCACTCTTGTATTCTTCCATTGCCAAAAAGCTAGATAGGCAAATATTCACTTTGTCTATAATGTGATGGAATTGATTCCACTTTATCTTATAATAGGGAAAGCCATTACCACACCCTTCCACAATCATATGCATGTTATTTTATCTCAAATATAGTGTTGTTGTCACAAGTATATATGGACCTGTTTGATACGTGTTTTTATTTTCTGTTTTTATTTCATGACTTTTTTCACTATTCAAGTTAGAACTTTAATCCTGATTTGAATTCAAGATTGTAAAAACAATTATGTTTGGTACACAGTTTTGAAATCACAATTTTTTTTTTTTTTCTGTTTGATACATAGTTTTGGTTTTTAGACTTGATTGCATCTATAACAATTATAAAGGATTTCATCCCTTTAATCTACTATCAATACAAAATTAACAATTTCATTATAATTTTATCATTACATTATTAATTAATTTTTTTAAATAATAAAAATACAAAATAAATAAATATTTTTTTATCTTCTTTTTTTTTTCTCTCTCCACAAATCTCCATCTTATCCTTTTATCTTCTTTCTTTCTTTTACACGTATCACTTTAACTCTTTTTCCTCAATTTTTTTTTTTTTTTTTTTCTCTCTCTCTTTTCCTCTAAAACACACTGTGCGAAAGGAGTATAAACTCTGGTGGTTGTTCTTGATGGGGGATTAGCGTGGGGAACTTCCACTGGTTCTGAAGCCAGCAGGTTCAAAAGGTTGTTGGCTTTCTGGCCTTGTAGTTGTTTTATTGACTCTGTAAATTGGTAGGCAAAAGGGAACTAGATTTCTTGGCTAAAATGGGTGCAATCGCAATCTTATATCCTTTCGCTTATGCTAGTTTGTCATTATTTTGTGGAGGTTGCTTCAATTTTTCCCTCAAGTTTTAAGGTCAAGTAGACTGAGTTTGATTTTATTTCCTTTTTTCCGATTTAAGTCATTGTTCTTTATTTTATCTTATTTTACAGATTCCGTGGCATCTGTATGACACAGATATTATAGAAGAAGATGTTATTTTAAAGTGGGAGGATGAGAAAAAAGATGTTGATAGCCAGTGGTTGTTCTTGATTTTGGCGATTTTGTGGGTTTGTGGAGATTTAATTAGCAATAGAGGGTAGGCATTGTTTAAGAGCAGATGGGTGAAGATTGAAGAGGAGTAATGGAAGAGAGAGAGAGAAGCAGAAGAGTTAGCCGAGAGAGGGGTGAGGGATTAATGGAGGAAAGAGAGAGAGATGAGGGACCCACAATGTAACGGTAAGAATTTTGAGTTGAGTTACAACTCAAATTTCTCAAAACAACCAAAGAGATGGATTCGAATTAGGCATGGGACCCACCCTGAATTTGAGTTAGTTTTTCAGAATTGATTCAAATCTGGTGTACCAAACAAAATTTTTTTGTGTGAGACCTAGTGATTTTGGATTCAAATCACAGAATCACGATTTAAATCTTGTGTACCAAACAGCCTCTATATGTAACAACTTTTTAAACATCCAATCACAATGTGGGGGAACTGGTAAAAACATTAGTACAATTCCTACAAATGAGATTGGGCTACATTTGGATCAGGGGTCTAGTTTGGATTTGGGAGCTACAGCCTACAGGAACAAAATTCACAAGGAGTTTTCAAAAAAATCACTACTTTAAATTAATCTGATAGTGTCATGTACCTCTAGAAATATTATTGGGAGTTACATGTAGTGCAATTGCCAATCCATGCCTAGGCAAACATTTTTCAAAAATTTGTTATAATAGAAGTAAAAAAACAAAGTACATGGAAAATTTGCAAGGAAAATTCTTGTAATATCAATATTTCAACTGAGCCACATGAGACACTAATATAACTTGTCTAAAGTAAGATATAAACATAAAATTCCACCTCCTCTCTATATTGAGTCATTGACCCAAAATTACAAGAAATTTTTAGGTCCACCTCAAGGAGTCCTCCCTCCTCTCATAGGGGTGTGGGACCCACATGCCATGTGAGAGGGGAAGAGGACTATCCGGGCAAGCACAATAATTTCTATAAAATTTTCATGATTAATTAAAATTAAATTCACTCCCAAAAAGAGTGAATTTATTTAGACATTATGCTGAGACTTTGATATGGGCTTTGTGTCCTCATTAGTTCATTTCCTCCGGGATAGCCTGGTTGATCCAACGTATACATGCCCTTTTCTTTTCTTTCTTTCTTTTTCTTTTTGATATAATCATATACATGTCTTGAACTTTAGGCTTAATCCAAATAAGTATATATCGTTTATTTGTGATCAAACTGACCATATATAGAATCTCAGTTACATGGAAGAAAGAACCGAACCATGAGAAAATGTGTCATTGCCTATAATATGGCATCTTTCTTTTCTGTTTTTTTTTCCTTTCAAGAAAGAAAAAGAAAATAAGATCCAAGTGATGGTAATAGTAATACCATGACAAGAAATGAGGGGTTATATTATATATGACTATATGTCGCTCAATAACCCAAAAGAAAACATGGGCATCTGTTTTGACTTGTATTCTTGTATTAAAAGTTATGACATGCATTTCTCATCATCCTTTTAAGAGTTGTTGAGGTTTCTTTTTTTTCTTTCACGCCATGTGACGGTTTTTTTTTTTTTTTTTGAGTGGTTTCACTATTTCACACTACTTAAAATTGTGGGCATGTTCACACGTTTAGAAGGTGTGAACACATAATTATCCTTTTATTTTTGCCCGTCTATACACCTCAGCATAATTTTAAAGAAGAGGAAAAAAAAAATGAATTGGGCTAAATCTGCCTAAAATACCAAATTTTCCTTCAAAATGATTACACGGGATGGGCTCTTTGCCTACAAATTCTTTACTTCACGGATTGGGCTAATAGTCATTATTTTTTAACATCACAAGTTGGGTTCATAGCCCATATTTCTCTCTCTACATGAGGTAAGGCTCGTAACCCATACTATTTCTTCTTTCTCTTTTTATAGAGCGGGCTTTCCCAATAAAGGCCCATACTTACACGAAATGAGTTAATGAAGAAAAATACCCAATTCTAAGTTAATTGGATTATTTGCGTTTGCAAAACCATGAAGCACATCAACATTCTTTGAAAACCCAAGCCTTAAGGAGAGCAATAATATAATTGGGTCATTGGACACTCACTTCTCAAAGCCCACCTTAGTAGAAGAGAAAATACCAAAGTTGTAGATACCGTTTCGGCACCCGTTTTGGTTTGGCTATTGGAATGGGATATTTCGGTACCGGTCAATACCGGCGTTCCGTTTCGGGTTTACCGCATATATATATAAAATTAGCAACTATAATCAAATAATATCAAATAATATAAAGTCTTAACTAATATCTCATTAAGAAGGTTTATAAAATCTCATTACATAACATAACATAACAAACAAGGAAGTCTAATTAAAATCACATTACATAATATAAAATCACATCACATAACAAACAAGGAAGTCAAATAAAAGCACAAAAGTCACACAATTTTTCAATATGTTCAGTCAAATAAAAGCACTAAGCCAACACTAAGCCACACAATTATATTCAGTTAAATAAAAGTCACAATTATCAAAAAAATGAAATAAAAGTGCAAGCCAACACAAAAGTCACAAACAGTTTTCATTTTTCAATATATTCGGTCAAGGCATTAAGGCAAGGCAGAGCACTGAGAGCAGCATCATTCATTCAAAACAAAATCAAAAGAGAGAGAGAGAGAGAGAGAAACGGAAATACCGTGCTCCGGCCTCCGTGCTCCCAAGGACTGGTGGCTAGTGCCTGGTGGACTAGTGGTGGTGCCGTGGTGGCTCGGGCTCCCTGCCAGCTGGCGGCTGCTGGAGGCGGAGAGATCAGAGAAGTCGAGAGGAGAGAGAAAAAAAAATCCCACAAAAAGTAAACCGGTCAAAATGCCTATACCAGCCGAAATGACCCGAAACACCTGAAACACCCCAAAATTTGATCCGAGGTGGAATGGGGGGTTACCTCATACCGGTTTGCATACCAGTACAAGATTTTCCGTCCGTTCCGATCTGAACGGAACAAAATCTATAACTTTGGAAAATACTAGTTGGGTATGTGGAATATTCAGAAAAACCCAACCCATTCCGACTAGGAGTCCATGCCTGCCAGCCCATCAAGCACTATTTTTCTCTCTTTGCCACATCAATGTCATATTCTACATTTGGAAAGCAAGACTAAAAGCTTTGATATTCAGCCAAAGCTAAAAATGCTATAACTGAAAATCAAGAAACCGGCTGATTTCTCATCACACACGACACGACCTGTCAATTATTAGAGAAATCAATTCAGAGCTTTAACTCATGGTCCAAGTCCCATGACCATGAGTTTTCATGGGGAAAACTTAGGACTTGTGGTTTAGAGGAAAAAAAAAAAGTGTGATTGAGCAGCTCCAATGGTCCACGAAAATGCCATATGCATAAAGCTTGATATGTCACAAATTGCCACGTTGATTCCCCATATCTTTTTTTTCCACTTTTTCTTCATTTCAAATTTGGCACTCTACCCTTATTTAGAGGGGAAAATAGGCACACAAAAACATCATTGCCTTCAGCTCAAACACACTAAAAAAAGGAAAAAAAAAAAAAAATCTTTTTCCCTTCATCACCACCTAACTTAAAAATAAAAAACCTTCAAAATCAAGAAATGCACTCGTATTAGAACTTAGAAGTGGACCCTTGTAAGCAGCAAATGACAAATGTACACATGTATCATTGTATATGTATATAATTGTACATTATTATTTCTAAAATAGCCTAGCATAGACTTATTCTTTCTTATCGCTTCTTCTGACTACTTTTCCTTTTTTGTCTTCTTTTAGTTTTAGTCTTTTTCTATTGTACTCCTTTCTTCTATATAAAGAAAACTACATTCATTGTAAAGATACACATAAATAGAAAAGAATATTATTTGTCTATCTTCTTGTTTTCTCTTTATTCTCTTTGGTAATCAGGTTTAAAACTAGACCTAGAAACTCTATAGATTCCTTTTCTACCCCTATAAGTTGGTGATCAACAAAAAGGATTTGGCCAACTCACTCTCGTGCAAGTTTGCCTCTATAATGTGAAAGTTTTATAGTTGAGCTTATCCTTGTTTACAGTTTCTTTTCCGCTTGATTTACAATTTTTGTTATCATTGAACTTTTATTATTTTACTAATATTTAACCATTGAACTCACAACTATATTAATCGTAGTCATTGGTCTTCCTTGGTCTAAATCTAATATAAGTTCAAAGTTTGACTCCCAAAAACGAAACTAGGTCCAACAAGGCAAGCCGTCCAATGGTTGATACGTGGCCACACACCAAAAGGAGCCCAACAAAACGTAATTAATATCCAAACCCAAAATGAAACCACTAAATAATTAACATACATGCATCCTTAATCAATACTTCAAATGCAATTTGAGCAAAAGTAAAGCTATGTATATAACTTTTTCAAAATTTGTTGAGGTTACAAGTTGTGATTGGTAGATGAAAAAGTGATGGAATAAAAAAATTATGATTTTTTAAGTAACTTTGATTGGAGAAAATAAAATAAAGAATTATATGAGTCTACCACTTCTTAGTTTTGTTTGCTCGACCGTAATTGTAAATATTACAAATTGATCTTATATTACAATTGTTTACATCTCACCCCTTAGATGGCATTAAATCTAGGGGTGTAATCGGTGAGGTGCGGTGCGGTTTTCTCCGGATTTATACACCTACACCTTATAGTACGGTTTTTCTATTATATGCACCTGCACCTGCACCTATGAAGATCGGTTTTGGCGCGGTGTAGTGCGGTGTAGGTGCGGTCTTGTGGTTTGGGCTGGACTCGTTTGAGTCGGATTGGGCCAGTCTAAATGTCAATTTGAATCCAAAAAATCCACCTTTACAACAACTCAAAAATTTGGCTAACTATAGCATACAAATATAAATCATAGTTTCTAATCTCAACCTGAATATTTAAGAAAAAAAAAATTATAACATACATATCTCATAAAATGAATCATAATTTTAAATATCAACCTGCACATATATATTATCCTTATACAAATATAACTCCATCTCAACTTTCATATACCATTAACATACAAATATAACGTAATATCACCTGCATATAGCATTAGCATATAAGTATAACATAGTCTAGGGGTGTAATCGGAGAGGTGCGGTGCGGTTTTCTCCGGAGTGCGATTTTCCTATTACACACACCTGCACTTACACCTTATAGTGCGGTTTTCCTATTACACGCACTTGCACCTGCACCTATTAAGATCAGTTGTGGTTTGGTGCAGTGTGATTCGGTGTGGTTCTTGCAGTTTTGTCGGTTGTGTCGGTGAAGCTTACACCCCTAATTAAATCAAACATCATATTTACAAAGGTTGCAAAATAAATCCTACAATTATAAAAACATTTCAATTCAAACCATAAACCTTTTCACATAAAACCATTGATAGAAATACTTGAACAAAATGGCAACATATTCTGTTAATATATAATATATATATACATATGTCATATGTGTTAAGTGTTAACACAACATCATTTTGTTTTAAGTATTTTTTATTAATGACATCACCTTAAAATTGATTATAGTTTAAAGTGAAACACTTTTGAAATTATAAGTCTTTGAAACTTTTGAAACTTTTCTTTTTAAACCACCCTAAAACAATACAATAAACCCTTCATTGGAACAATAAATTAGTAAAGGCAAAGAGAAGGCCTAGCTTAGATATTCCAACTACCTCCATAGCTAACGTAGTCACAGCCTTTGATAACGTCGTCACACTTTTTCTTTTTCTTTTTTTTCATGTAACATCTACTTAAATTATATAACCAATCAAATGGTATTAATTGATCTTAATTTGCACAGAACCATACACGTGTCACCCATTAACGACAGAAGCTACTACATCGTATTCTATGAATGAGTTTATTTAATAAGGTGATGATAATCTCTATGTTGGTCCCGACCTATCATCTTCCTGGGACGGCATGATTGGTAATAGTATTCTATGAAATTTCTACAAAGATTAATAGTAATACTATTTATTTTCTTAGTTAAAAAAGAAAAAAAAAATTAATGAGTGTCTTTAAATAATGATTAAGAAGTATTAAATATTTATATTTTACGAGAAATAACGAATTTTTAAATTTTTAATAAATAAAAAGACTAAAATAATAATAAAAAGTTATTTTATATTATTTTAATATTAAAATTTTACTATTTTTATAAAGTCGAAATAATAAATATTTTTTTAATCATTATCCTAAAAACAAACAAGGTTTCACAAGACCAAAAAGAAAAAACAATTGTAATACTCATGATTCGGTCAACTATCTTTGACCTTTATTACAACGCCACGTGTTTGGTCAGAAGTGGATGGACGGTGGTCATTAACCGTCCACTTACTACACAAATTTTGCGAAATTTGCTTATACCACGGTAGTGGATAATTTGTTTTTTTTTAATGAAATCACGGTAGTGGATAATTATCCCATACAACTCCATGCATTAAAATGGATGTACGCCCCATCATCAGTGTCATTAATATAAACATTAAATTTTGATTTGATTGAGTTGTTCTTGATAGCTTTTTTTTTTTTTTTTTTTTGGCTAGAGCAAACTTGAAAGTTGATACTACAGAACAACTTTTACTAAGGCTCCGTTTATTTCGACGTAAAACATTCTCCACCGTAAAATGTTTGTAAATGCAAATGATTTCCAGGAAAATATTTGTTTTTCCGGTGTTTGTTTGCATTCTGGAAAATGCTCCGGAAAATATTTTACAGTGTTTGGTGCGACGTAAAATGAAATTTTTTTTTTTTTTAAACCTAAAATAAAAAGGTATTTATTTTAGAAGTGTAAACACCCATCCATCACAACATTGTGAAACTTAATACAAGTTTTTTCATATGATAAATAAACATAATAAATGAAAACAACAAACAATGGACACCATCCAAAATTATAGTTCATAACCATTCCCATAACATATATAACCATAACACTACTTATCCAATTTTTAATACATAATCAAAATACTAAACATAGTTCATAAATACATAACCATTGTTCCATAATATTACATATTTTTGGTGAAATAGTTCTTCAACCAAAGCTTTCTCAGTCTAGGAGCCTTAGCCATAAAAACTCTACCAACCTTCTCTTCTTGAATCATATAATGCTGAAGCAAGCATCTCTTCAGCAAAACCTTCAGTGCTCATTACCGCTTCATAAAGTTCATTGGCATCAACTGGCCCTTGAAGCTTCTTACATCATCAGTGGTATCAGCTGTATTCTGCTTCTTCAGACCTTTCCTCCCTCCAGAACAGAAACAATGCAGCACCATACAAACCCCAAAACTTTTAACTCTCAACACAACATACAACAAAAAATACAATGAACTGACAAAAAATACAATGAACTGATCACATAGTTGATAGTTAACTAATTTTCTAATAAATGCCCTTTTAGCATTCAGATACTTTTCCAACTGATCAGAACCAATAACAAAGAACCAAGCAAATTCTGAATATTTCCGGACAACATAAGGTGAGATTGTGAACCTAACCCGAAAACAACATCACAATCATAGAGCTTAGCACTATATACCAAATTGAATACAAGCCACAATGATCAAAATATAAACCCAAAACCAATCAATCCACAAAATTAAAACTCATACTCAGCAAAAAAAAATCAACAATTCCCAAATATTAAAAAAAAAAAAAAAAAAGATCAGATCAGATCAGATCTGATCCGATCCGTGAGAGCAAGAGATCGGAGGCGGTGGGGGCTTACCGTGGGCAGATCGGCGCAGGGAGGGGAGCTCGGCTGTGATCGGAGGCGGTGGGGGCTTACCGTGGGCAGATCGGTGCAGGGAGGGGAGCTCGGCTGTGATCGGAGGCGGTGGGGGCTTACCGTGGGCAGATCGGTGCAGGGAGGGGAGCAAAGAGAGAGAAAGAGAGCAGAACGGGCAGGGGGTGGCTGGCGGGGTGGCTGGCTTGGGACGGTGGGACGGTGGGACTGCAGAGAGTGAGAGTGAGGTCGAGAGCAGAGAGAAGAGAGTGAGGTCGAGAGCTGTGGTCTGTGGAGTGAGGTCGAGAGCGTGTTTTGGAGGAAAATGGTTTACGGAAATTTTTTCCGTAAACCGTTTTCCTTTTTTTCCAAAGCGTTTTACGGTCAAATAACAAATATTTTACATTTGACTTTTATTTTACGTCGCAACAAACGCTTGCAAATGCTGAAAACGTTTTACAGAAAACGTTTTCAGCCGAAACAAACGGAGCCTAAAAGAAGGGGAAAGCATGAGATGTTAGGGTATGTTTGGCACGCAAAACTACATTATTTACTTGGCTCAATAAGGTATGTTTGGCATGCAAAATCACATTATTTACTTGGCTCAGTTGCGAAAAACTACATTATCCCATTACTTATCAAAACGATATATGTTTGGCATGTAAAACCACATTATTTACTTGGCAGAAAATTATATAATATTCCGGGAGTACATTAAATGCGTACTCCCTTCTCTTACAAAAGTAGTGGGTCCCATCTTGAATTTAATTAGCGGGACTTACAACTTCTGTGAGAGAAAAGAAGTACGCATTTAATGTACTCTCGGAGTATAGTATAATTACAGTAGGGTATGTTTGGCACGCAAAACCACATTATCTACTTGGCTCAGTTGCGAAAAACTACATTATCCCATTACTTATCAAAACGATATACTCAACACTAATCATTAAAAAAATTATAGTGACTCAAAACATAAGAAACCAACACAGACACCAAAAAAAAAAAAACCGATTATGTTCTAAGATCGACATCGACTAATACAACCATAGTAGCAAGAATCTAGGGAAATAGACATGACGATTAATTAAAGGAAAACAACTGTGAAAAAAGGAAAGGAAGAAGAAGAGAAAGGGTTATGTGACAAAAATTTCAAAAATCATATTGATTCTCAATTCAAATATCGAGTAACTAACTTAAGTATCGGAGCACTGATGACTGACACCACATTGATATGTCCTTTAGGTGACTCATTTTATAGGTATCCATTCTCCGAATCAATTGTGCAACCAACTAGCTAGTTTATCAAGATGCACCAATATGATTTTTAGTTAAGATGTAATTTTTATTCAAGGGTTGTCTATGTGTGTTATGTTGGATTCTTTTTAGGTTAAGTGAAAGTTGAGGAGATTTAGCTTGCACTACTAACTTCACAGATTTGTGGATGAAATGCCAGTAGACAATATGGTTATTGGCATGCTATTACATGAGACTTCAAACTAACAAAAATGGTGATTTGGGTGAAAACTTCTAGCTATCGTTTTTGAAAGGAAGGCACACTTAGAGAGTTATAGATGGGTCAACACCATATCGTTGCATTAAACATATTAAAGTTATACTAGAAGTTTGCATAGGAGTTCCAATAATTGAAAAGCATTGGTGCTCATACATTAGCACAAACTTCAAAGAGTAAATCGAACCGACTAGTTTAATTGCAACCTAAAGCATGACAGCTCACCCCAGATTCATGCAGGCCCAATACTTGGTACGTTTTCAATGAACTTTGAAAAAACTTGGAAAACATGGAAAATCCCTTTATTTCCATCAACATGCCATTTCTGTTAATTGGAAGACAACAAGTTTAGAAAATTGATGATTATGTTAGGTAAAATGTTTGAGATAATCCGACAGACAAGATTGAGACTGTAAAAAATTGTCACAGTGTATTCATCAAAAAAATAAAAAAAATGGTCATAGTGGACCGGCACTGGTCCGTGCATTAGCTTTGTCAAATTTGTTATTATATTATTGTACTTTACCATCTTTAGCTTTAGTGCCACATGAATCATGTGAGAAATTTCTTTCGGCATTCATGTGTGGAACACTTCTAGCATCTGCATCTAATATGACTATATTAATTAATTATCAAATTGACATAATGATCAGAATTCAGACACACTCATTTAGCAAATAAAATAAAATAAATATTGATCAGACACATTCAGAAGAATGTAATATGACTATATTAAATAGCCATCAGCTGGCATTTTTTTGCTTCAGATTTGCTTGTTATGGAATGCTCGGTCTTTGGGGTCTGTGCCTATTTGATTGCCATACCCATTTGTTTGTTTCATTGATGATATACGGGTAACTTTTATTAAATAAAGGTTCCGGGTAACGACTGTCCTTAGTGTAATGGTTAAAGAAATATTTAATATTTCTACTTTATATGAAAACAACACTGGTTAACAAAATCTTTAAAATAATATAAAAACAGCTTTAAAGGTATTTCAATCTTTTCATTTATTATTTTAATATTAAAAATTTGTTATTTCTCGTAAAGTGTAAGTATTTAATATTCTTTAACCATTATCCTAAGGATATCCGTTAACAAAATCCTTAAATAAAAGATAAAACTTAGGTACAGTTACTTAAGTTAGTTACATTAGGTTCCCCAATTGAATTCAAACGTATGGTTGCATTAACCAATGAAACACAAACAATGTTATCTTTTCCAATAATATTTAAATTCAATGTTTTTAAATTCAATTAGGAACCTAATGTACTTGACTTAAGGAACTGTACCTAAGTTTTACTCTTAAATAAATACTAATATGCAGATACATTTAATACTTTACTAGGAGTACTTTCTTTTGATTTTCACAATCCAAATGGGATAAGCTCCATTAGTTTCCATGGAATTGATCAAAGATGGGTAAATTGTTAATTACATAGATAATTAAGAAGTTAAGACATTGTAGGTTATCAACTAATGGTTCTGCTTTGGACCCATTGTTTAACAAATTTAAAAGTTTTAATTTGATTTTTTTTTCAATAAGAAAAGGACTTTGCCAAATGAGTTTTGATTAATATATATTAGAAGAGATCTTTTATCATTTAAAGGGGATCAATAGTAGAACGATTATACCAAGGATTAGGAGAGAGCTTTATAATAATTAAAAAAAAAGGACTAGGAGAGAGAGGATAATACTTTCTCCATTTGGAAAATATATTAAATAACTAATTAACATCAAATAGAATAATACCATCAACTTAGTTTATAGCCACAACTTTTCACTATATTGTTTAGGTGACAAGTTGTTATTGGTTTTCACTTGAACTCATTATTAATATCATTTTATCATCTACCATTTACAATTTATCACCTCAATAATATTGTGAAAATATCGTGACCCTTAGAGCATTCGCAGTAGACTGAAATTTGGCCGAAAACAATAGAAAATAAGTAGGAGGCAGCAAAAGCATGCACCATCAGCCTCCACAAACGGATGAAAACATGAAGTTGATGAACAGTAGCTCGCTCAACTTAAGGAGCTACTGTTCATCCTTCGGGGAATAAAAAAATGAGGGGAGAATAGCGGGAACAGAGGGAGAGAGAGAGAGGGAAGAAAAAAAAAGAGAAAAGATGGTATTTTGGGAGTTGTGAAAAAAATAAATAAATATAAATGAAATAATAAAATATATTAAAAAATGAGGTAGTAAAATTAGAATAGGGAGTCTGATACAGTGGAGTTTTAGCTATTTGAGCAAAAGTGAGTTTTTTAAAACCCATTTAAGGAAAAATATAGGGAGTCTAATTGGAATGCTCTTAATAAACAAGATTCCATAGTTTTTCCCGTATCAAATACAACCAATAATCATTTCATGAATTCAGCATGAAAGAATAATCGTAGGACCCATATACTATGACAAAACTTCTTATCAACCACACTGATTGAAGATGGTGATTAAGTAGGTTTTGAACTACACTATGGACCACGGAAAGTAGTTGCTAGAAAGAGGTTTAGGATTTCTATATCAGTAGAAGACACCAACAAAGGTAGTGAAGAATTATCTGATTTATGCAATAGATTGGCTAAAATCCATAATTTCCTCCACACATTATGTACGAATCTCAATTATCAAATAAAAAATAAAGGGTCCAATTGACATTATGTGGACTATTTGGGTTGGATGCTATCACGTGGTGTTTGACAAGGGGAAATGCTGACCCAACCGTGTGGCCATATCCAATTTCTTCTTTTATTACTGGACACTGGCACATGCTTTTGTGTGTCCTATTTTGTCTCTCAAGCGTAGATAGTGGTGATGGAATCAAATTTTAGATTCAATCACTTAGGTCCATGAACCATGCCTGAGTAATCAAAGTAGATGAGGTAGAATCAGAGGCTAAAGGATTATTGGCTTTTGTCTAAAGGAGCTGCCTTAGTGAGTAGTGAGAATATATATATATATATATATATATATATATTCCACTACCAACTTTTATCAACATGTAAAAAAAATGGGCATTATAATATGTTACATGCCATTCATGGAGATTATAGATGCTTTGGTATATAGTATATACGTAATGCATAGATGCATAATCTTGATCGATAAAGATAAATAAAATATATGAGTTCTAGTTAATTCAATTGATAAAATCATCTATCTTCAAATAAAATATTATTTTTATAAAAAAAAAAAAAACCTTAATATCTTGACTTGATAATAAATAACAGTTATCATTTAATTTCATATATTTCAAAGTAATCTTATCATATTCTTAAAATAAAATAAAAAATTTATTATTGGACATTTGTTACCAAGTTTTTCAATAAATAAGCAAGAATGTGTATGCATTGCAAGTTGCAAATCGAATTTCACATCTGACAATTAATAGCCGCACTTAGAGGTTCACTTTCCCACATATATATGGTATGACTAGGAATTATGAACAATTAATTTTGGGCATGTGAAATCTTAATGCTATAAAGTAGTATCAAACAAATTTTGGTTTGAACTTTGAACTAGAAGTACTAAAAGTTTTCTTCAAATCAAATTCATAATATTCCCCTATATACAGCCATTTTTGGATATTAAAATGTCTCATTCTCTTCCTAATCCTACTCCTAAGCTAAAAAGAAAAGAAACATGGAATTTCTTCCACATTTATCTAACATTGTAACTACTGGGCTTGAAAAATTCACTATATAAAGCCCAATGATCTGGTCTTGCATGCATATACATTTTTCAAATTTACAAACAATTAATTTATAATTAAAGAAAAATGACTTTTTCAACAACAATTTAAAAAAATTCAAATTGTACTGCAAGTCTGGAACCCTCAAGTCTACCAGACATTGGATCATGCACCATGACGTGACACCTAACAAACCCATCACTATCCTAATCAGACGGCTCCAAAGCCAGATACAACACAAACTAAAACAGTCCTAACCACACACGATCATTACCTCCTCCCTCATATTTTGCTCTTAAGCCTTACAATGTCTTAAAAAAACATGTGTTAAGAATGTCCATCACAAGTGTGGAAGCACATCCTTAAAGTGGGACCCACTCTCCGACCGTGATGATGACTATTACCTCTCTCCGACCGTAATTTTTTCATATTCCAAGGGGTAAAAACTAAAAAGTTAAAATTAAAATTAAAATTTTTTTTTAAAAAAAAGTAACCAAAAGTTGTAGTGGGCATCTTAGTATTTCTCAATTATATTCCATATTATTTTACGTATAAAAGTTTTAGCTCCTAATTACAAAATAATTCATGGATAATTTCACTTTAAAGTTTTAACCTTTATAGAGGAAGTGAGGAACTCTCTTTTATTTCCTTAAAATGATTTTATTTACTTAAAAAAAACTTATTCTTTTTTTATTTTGTTTTTTTTTTTCTTTACCTTGTCTTCCTCCACATCAGTTTCTTCGATTTGTTGATCTGCTTTTCGGACATGTTGGTCTCGATCTTTCCCTTAAATGGTCACTGAAAATCCAAGAGAGAGAGAGAGAGAGAGAGTGTGAGTGAGTGAGAGAAAGAGAAAGAAAGACTGTGTCTTGGTTGAATTTCTGAGATGGGTTTGGTGTGAGAATGAATGAAGAGTGAGAAAGTTGAAGAATTTTGATTGTCTGTGTGTGTTATATGAGCTATACCTTACTGGGGTTTGTGGGTGTGGCTTTGATTTGTGTTTGGATTTGATATGGGTGGGTGTTTTCCTTGTTTTGGATCATCCAACGGGGAAGGAAGTGATGTGAAGGAAGTGACAAAGAAAGATTCTGTTAAAGAAGGCTCAGCTGCTCAATCTCACCATGTCAGTAGGGTTAGTTCAGGTAAATTTTTCTTTTGAATTTTTTATTTTTTGGGATTTTTGGTTAGTTTTGGTATGCTTTTGATTCTGTTGAATTTGTTTTTCTTTTTTGGTTATGTGTGAATGTTTTGATCATGGGTTGTTGTCAGAATTTGTTGTCACTTTGATCTGACGAATCTGTGGTTGTTAAGTCTGGTTTAGCTGGCTTGCTAAATTTGGTGCTCTTAAGGTCTTACTGTTACAGTTAGATGATGAATTGCTTGTTGTATTTATTGTTTGAATTTTGTATTTATGGAGTTGTATCAAGAACATTTTTGGAGATCTGGTCTCAGTTCTGAAAGTTCCAATTTTTAATTTCTGGTTCATAATCTTCAAATGTAGGACAGATATAGATGCTAGTAAGTGCATTTTGTGTTAAAATTTTTAATTTTCCGGCCAAAAACTAAAAAAGTGAAAACTTTGACTGAAATGCCTTGAAACTCTGCAAAGAATTTATGGCGCAATAGTAAATAGAATGTTAAGCTTCAATTTGCCAAATTTATTGAAAACTCTACATTCACAACCAATTTTCTTTGGCACAGTACTAGTGTGGATCACTCAGCATGAATAGAATATCCAAAACAGTGTTTTTTTGCTATGGAGTTTGGCATTCATGAGTAATCTTAATAATTTCCTGAAGTCTTTGCTAGTAAACGGCAATGTAGAAACTTATAGGTTCCTCCAGCTATTATTTTCAAGAATTTTCCTCCAGCTGTTATTTTCAAGAATCATTGTCCTTAGGTTACTGGATAATGTTACACAACTTTGCCAACATGTCCTCGAGGTATTTTTAATTTCCTTTCTAGCTTAAATATGGCTTTTCCCTCTATTTTTCCTACTCACTGGATTGTGTCTAATTCACTCATTTCTACAGACAAATCAAAATCTCGGAGTGCTTCAGATCCCAAGAAGGAACCCCCTATTCCAAAAGATGGACCAACTGCACATATTGCTGCACAAACATTTACATTTCGAGAACTTGCTGCAGCAACAAAGAACTTTCGGCCAGAATGTTTACTGGGTGAAGGAGGGTTCGGACGTGTTTATAAGGGTCGGTTGGAGAGCACTGGACAGGTAATTTGTGATCAGTTAAAATGGATGCGACATTTATGAACGTATTTCAATGTAAGGCCTAAAATAATCTATGCTATGTGATAGATTTTGGATCTTATTTGACATAGATACTTCTACATTGTTCTGTATTTGCCCTTTTTAAGTTTCATCTGTGGTGTGATATTTTCAAAGAGCGTTAATCACTGATTTCAGTAAACCAAATTCAATCCTTAGTAGGTAATTTTCCCCAATCCGGTCTCGTAAGGTCTTTGATGATCTCTTCTTTGATGTTAAATTATCCTTGCAGGTAGTTGCTGTGAAGCAGCTTGACAGAAATGGCCTTCAAGGAAATCGAGAATTTTTAGTGGAGGTTCTCATGCTTAGCCTCTTACACCACCCAAACCTTGTCAACTTGATCGGTTATTGTGCTGATGGAGACCAACGCCTCCTTGTTTATGAGTTTATGCCATTGGGATCCTTGGAGGATCATTTGCATGGTTAGATTTCCTTCCTTTAATGCCTATAATATAACTTGTAGAACCTTTTGCACCTAATTCAGTTATAGGCCTATAGCATGTCCCTTTATACACCTAATCCCTTTGCACTTTTATGGTAGTTTATACACCTACTTGTTTTCAGCTTGTTCTGGGTTTAAACGTGATCTTACTCTTGCCATTATCTTTAGAGGTTCTTATTATAGTAAGACTGTTCATTAGATTAGAAATTTAGAACATATATCAAGCAGTGGTTTGGTTAAAGATTGGTATGTACAAGACTTGGAAGTGAAAACCTCAGAATTGCTGCTATTTTAAAGTATTTGCACCATATCTGTATGTCCTGTGCCTATGTTTGGCATGTATGCATGGGTGACTTGAAAGTGCAAAGGGATTAGATTGTTTTCAAATAATTTAATCCTTGAGGCAGGTTATCGTGTAGACTATTAATAAATTATAAATAACTGGTGTATTAGTTATAGGATAGCAGTATTTTAGTAAGTTACAAAATTGGCAGTGTTTTAGTTAATTGCTTGCCATTTATGCTTCAACAGTAGATTGGTGGAATGTTAATACAGATTTGGTTTCACTAACTTATTTGCTTGACTGCCAATGGCTCATCATTAAAGTTATTGTTGTTATCTACTTTAACCATATTAAAATGTTTGACTATTCCATTCAACTTATTATTTGTAGTGAAGTATCCCAGATTAACAGGTTCATGACTCATGAGCCAATTTAGTTTTGTGGTGGATACCACTGAATCAGAAGACCAATGATAATTGTGGTACTTGGTAAAATGCATTGCTACAATCCAAACCCTTAAACATCTACGATAGTGTGTCAATAGCATTAGACTGAACTACTTTCAGAATTCTGTGTGCACCCTATCAGCTGCACCAAAATGATTTTTCTTTTCTTCATTTTTTATTGGTGATTTCTCTTCCCTTAATTCACTTCTCATCTCAACTCTACATGAGAGAGGGAAGGGGGGTAGGGATGATTATCTGTGGATAATTACTGGCTTATGATATATAGTGATAGATGTCTTCTTTTTGGGTATGTTTTGGGTGGCATATCTCTATCTTGGAATAGTTGATTGAATTGAGAATAAACAGCTAAAGAAGAAGGGAATCCCACTCTCACCAGGAAAGGGGATTTCAAAGATTCAGCTGCCCTTTTGTAGACCATAGGTTAAATGGACCTTCATTGGATAAAATAATAATTGATCAGTGCAGTTAGGAGAGAACACTGTGAATAGTCTCAAAAGATATTCTTGGACAGAATAACAAAGTGGCAACTGGCAAGCGCTTTGAACGCTTAAGGGTGTTTATCTGTGACATATTTTAAAGGCCATGAAGGGAAAGAAGGTTGACTATGGAAATGATAGAGCTGTTGAGACCGTTGGAATAAAATATTTTGATTGAAAACTAATTGTACTTGAATTTTATAGAGCTGTTGAGACCATTGGAATAAAATATTTTGATTGAAAACTAATTGTACTTGAATTTTCCATACAATTATAGACCTAAAAATAGCATTGGTAGGTGATTTTGACTCATAGTGGCCTTGGGCTGGCATAGTTTGACAATTAATAATAGCACTAGTAGAAAGATTGTTTGTTGATCTGGTAGCATAATAGTAGTAATTGGTGGATTGAAAGCACGCACAGAGTTTTTTCCCGGGTAAAAAGAAAAAAAAAAACCGTAGTTCAAATCAATCAACTAGAAGCATGATTATTTTATAAGCCAGAAGCAGTACAGAAGATCTTGTTGAAAGAATCTTAAGTTAATGTTTCATGTTGATCTGGTTGAACTATATATACATATATATACATACATACATAGTTCCCCATGTAGTTTGGGGGTGGTTTCAAATTAAACCATATATTATTAAAAAATTCAATTAAAACCTCGAATTTTTTAAATTGTTTCAATTCACTTCCTCAGAAAGTTACTCTTAACTAAAAGTACTAAAAAATCAAGTAAATTGCACTTAGGACTTATCTAGGCACTAAAAGACCAGTGACATGGACACTAGGTGGATCACAAAATGATCACATCTTCACTGAACTATATTTGTCTATTAGGATTTTTTTAGGGTTTTCTTTTTTTCTTTTTTTGTGCCAAAATACTATATGTGATTTACATGGTAGGATTTTTTTATGTCTAGATAGGTTCTAATTACAACTTATATGAATTTCTGTTACCCTTTGTTAATAGTGACAAATTGAAATGATTGAAAAAGTTGATGGTTTTAAGAAAAGAGGGCGTGCCATTTGAGCCACAACTCATTGGTCAGCAATAATAATATTGGGTTCAAGATCATTGTTGATATCGATAATTGGAGTGCAAAAGTAGCTTACTTGGTTGTACTTATAAAAGTGATAAAGTAGTTTACATCTTAGGTGATGCTGGTAATGACAAGTTCAAGGGAATGCCACGTGGGAACTTTGGTTAGATATTGTGAGCTTGTGGGTTCAATCTTGTGGTTGTTATGGAACATTTCTTTATACATAGCATATATTTTCTTCAATATAACAACCACTTGGATGGAGCTGCATATTTTCATAAAGAACATATGTTCTCCTGTTTGTAACAACTTCTTGAATCTGTCTGCTGATGTTTTGCATCTTATGTAACTTCAAATGTTTGTTTTATGGCCTGTATGCATAAATTGTTTCAGAAGAGGCTGAACAACATTTGTGCTTCTGTTGCACATTTTCTTTCTTTCCCTCAAGGAAAACTGGTCTCCTAGTTCGCACTTTGGGTAACATGGAATATTATCTATTCATTTATTCCTCATTAAACAAACTTTCTTGTTTCCCTACTGTATTAGGTATTACAAAATATCTATTCCGGAAACTGGTTTTTTGAACTTCTTTTCCTAATATATGTGTTTTAAAACCATAGTTCAGATACTTTTGTTGAAAACCACATCTCTAATTTCAATATGAAGCTACATGACCTTTTTTGTGCATTCTCATATGTATATCGATAATCTGTTCTAGTTTGACATCTAGCCACCAAGTGATCAAAAAGAAAGCAGGGGCGGATCTTTTACTTGGATCTTAGGGCTATATTGCCAGTTATTTGTTAATGGTGTGAAATCTTGGCTAGTGAGTAATCATCCAGAAATAGCTGTAGCCAAAATGAGGGTAGTAAAATGAATGAGTGAAAATCTAGGGAAATGGGAAAGGGAGAATTAGAAATGCATGCATTTGTAAGAAGTTCTAACGCAGCGCCTATTCGGGATAAGATGAGGAGATTTGTCCAATGTGGTGCTACCATGTATAGGGAGATATTATGGGTTTAGAGTGAAAAGAAAAAATGTATATAAGTTGAAGAGTGTCAAAAGGACAAGAGCTAGCCTAAAAGAAGGCAATAGAAAAGTCCTGGTTGCCAAGGATTCATTTGTAAATGGCTGTAGTTAGAGCTTTATGACTATAGGCTTCATGTCAACCCCATAATATATGTTTAGACTTGCCCAATAAAGCATAAAAGGGGATAAAATAGTTTTTCTTATAGCTTTGTTAAGCTGTGAGTTCATTTTCATTCATCTCTGGTAATATGAACTATTTGGTGAGAGATCTGGGTTTCACTATTCAAGATGCAGCTTAAAAACACTTTTAAGAAGCTTACAGCATATGCATATCTTAGATCAATCCTACAGCAAAGGAGATATACCATGCTGTTAAGCACACTTGCAAATGTACTCATACAACCACAACCTTACATATTAAACACTTCATTGATGAGTTGGGTCTCTCTTATTTGGTTATATTCCAAGATCATCAGCTATTAGGGAAGTGTATTTCCTGGTGAGTGAACAAATGAAAAAAGCAAATATCAGACAAATACAAATCCACTCTGCATCTTTGCTTCCATTTTTCATATTAAAATGAAGTTAAATCTAATAATTCCATGTCTCTGACACTGCAACTGTTTTGAGAAGAGAGGGCGGGGGGAGGGTTTAACTACTTGGGGACTAAGTCATAATGATTTCTTTGCACTCATAATAGTCTAGTATTTTGAAATCAGAACTTATACCACTAATGTTGAATGATACTTCATTTCATGATTACCACAAGAATGTTTTAGAGTTCCACTAGAGCTGCACAAGCTGTGTTTTCTTCAGTGACTATTTTTCACCTCCACTTCCCTTCGATACTTATATACCAGGCTCAAATTCAAATTATACATCTGAACCTTCTCTGCAAACTTCCCTGATTACATTGTTTTTTCGAATTTTTTTTAGATCTTCCACCGGACAAGGAGCCCTTGGACTGGAATACAAGGATGAAAATTGCAGCAGGTGCAGCTAAGGGGTTGGAATATTTGCATGACAAAGCAAATCCTCCTGTCATATACAGAGACTTAAAATCATCCAACATCCTTCTCAATGAGGGCTATCACCCTAAGCTATCAGATTTTGGACTTGCGAAACTAGGTCCTGTTGGTGATAAGACTCATGTATCCACACGTGTCATGGGGACATATGGTTATTGTGCCCCCGAATATGCAATGACAGGTCAACTCACTCTAAAGTCTGATGTCTATAGTTTTGGAGTTGTCTTTCTTGAACTTATTACAGGGCGCAAGGCAATTGATAATACCCGAGCTCCTGGAGAGCATAATCTTGTTGCATGGGTAAGTACCTTCCTGTCAATTTGAAAGACTTCTTAATATTACATCGATGAAGAATGGCTTGGTGATTAGTTTTTTTAATGATTCATCGAATTGACATTAAATTAACTCATCTCTTTCTTTCTTTTCTCTTAAAAAAATATTTATGCGGTATGTGGTATTTGTAGGCACGACCACTTTTCAAGGATCGCAGAAAATTTCCAAAAATGGCTGATCCACTACTGCAAGGCCGCTATCCGATGCGAGGACTCTACCAGGCTCTTGCAGTTGCAGCCATGTGTTTGCAGGAACAAGCTGCTACTAGGCCTCTAATAGGGGATGTTGTGACTGCTCTCACATATTTAGCCTCCCAAACATATGACCCAAATGCAGCTGCTGCTCAAAATAACAGAGTTGGTCCATCTACTCCTAGGCACAGGGACGAAAGGAGGAGCATGGCAGATGGGTTGGATAGCCCAGATGAGCATGGACGTGGTGGGCGGCATGGTTCCCCTTCTACTCATAAAAATTCACCTGATTTCAGAAAGAGAGATGCAAGGGAATCCAGTACTGGCACAGCATTAGCCAGGATTGAAACCGGTGGTAGTTCTGGGAGAAAATTGGGTTTGGATGAGTTAGAGCGACAGGAATCTCAGAGAGAGAGCCCTGTAGGTACTGGGAGAGCAAGGGAAACCCCAAGGAATCGTGATTTAGATAGAGAACGTGCTGTTGCTGAGGCAAAAGTATGGGGTGAGAACTGGAGAGAGAAGAAGCGGGCAAATGCGATGGGTAGCTTCGATGGTACATATGAGTAAATATACTAAAGCTCCCAAGTCATTTTACACGAGTCTTCTAGGGAGGAAATGTTGCATTGGGAGTCATCATAAAGAAAGAAAAGAGAATGTGCAAGATGAATTATCCTTTAATTTCTTGGTTTCCATGTTTACCCAGGAATTAAAGGGGGTCTTGTATCCAACCTTGACTGTTGTTGCTTGTCTTATATCATTCTTGTTGTTGAGTACAGAAACTGAATGCGTAATTATGTGGTAATGGGAGGAATCACAGTTAAAACGGATCAGGGGAGGGGTGCTGTTGTGATTTGGGGCAGGTAACCCCTCAACATAATGCTGTATGCAACATGTTCATCTATGTATTTAGGAATTTCATGTTACAGAGAGCCATGAAGATTTTTGCCCCAATATATTGTCTGTACGTGGGGAAACTTAGTGGGTTTGGTGTGGGTGTCGTTACATCTTGTACTTTCATACAGTCGAATATGGATTTGAGTTATGTTTTCGGCTTATACAGAAAGGTTTGATCATATTGTTCCCCATGCAATGACCTCTCTCTCTTGAATGGATTTAAATTACTGAAAATATCAGTTGTGTTCTATAGGTTCAAAGCTGATATGCAGTTCCTTAACCCGTCACCTTTGTTGATTACCAAATTTCAGAGAACTAGATGAGCTATGTAGCAATGCCATGGTTTGAAGCCCACGGGAAACAGTACGCAGCCAAATCGTAAGCAGCCATGCCCACTACTGCCGATGTACCAAGGAAGTACCCTTACAAAAAAAGATGGGAGGACTCACCCACTTTTACGTAATAAGGACCTATTCCTCATAATTTTTTCTACAATATGGTAAGTTATTACTTATTACATGGATTTGAGTTCAAGAGTCCTGCATTGCAGCCCTTGTCTTCTGAAGCATGCATAAGCATGCAAAGTCAAGTACATCCCGAGTCAAGTCCCAACGGAACCATTCAACAACAAAATGCCAACTTTCGGAGGATAAGAAACAGTTCCAACTTCCAAGTTCCAACCACGTTAGCCATGTCTAAGCTAGGAAGGTCAACATGGCACATGCAACCGTTTTTAATAGAGATCATCAACAATTGGTTCATGTGGTTTTCAAAATACGTCCTTTAGATGCTCATCATTCAGTAGCTCATTATTTTTCACATTTTTTTTCATTACCATGATCTAACAACAGCTTTCTTGGTTGGATAGGCTATTTTCACCGCAACCCAATCACAAAAGGATCCATTCCCAGATACGACTATAACCGATGTGACACCAATTTACTAGTTGGAAATTAGAATTCATTTGTGGTGACTGGTTGCAGTCTTTTAGAGGCCCTGGCTCAAATCCCTGTAGCAACAACAAAAAATAATATTTTCACAGGCAAAAGAAAAAAAATTGGGGCCTTTGGTTTGCCTAAGGTAGCTCTGCCTTGAGCAGCTAATACAATATATTTCATTAGATGACCAGCTAAAATCCACTACAAGGAACAAAATATTGGAGTAGTTTAGGATATGCCTATGATCATTTATACACAATGCAAAACTCTTAAATCTAATATATTACCAAATCCATCATAGAGATGATGGATTCTGAACCCTGATCCAAAAACATGGGGATATAGCAAACTCTAGCGTGCAAACTAGAGCTACTCCTTGCCTACTACTGCTACACCGTAATTAAAAGAGGGGTTCATCCCCCAAAAAATTTCATTTTTTATATAATTTCAATATCATTTCCTCCGCTTTCCCTGCAACAAGAAGACCAAAATTAGCTTCAGTGAATCCATGGCCAGTAGCTACCACATGAAAACAAAGCAAAATAATGACACATTCATCAATCATGCAAGGACATGAACATACCGTGCTCACATAGTCATCCATAGTCATTTGCTTCCGCTTCTTCAGGGAAGAGGGACTCTCAGTCTGCCTAGCCAGAGCACGCTTTGATGGTGTCAAGTTCTGAAACATACATTATCAAGTATGAGATGTAGTGAAGTAGAAATTTGGATGTATGAAGATTGACTTTGATCAAATAAATGGATGATCTATAAGAAGGAATGCATGTCAAGTGGGAGGGTGAACCCAATGTGTGACAGCAAACAGATAAGAAGAATGTGCATGGAGGTTTTTTCAGAAATTTTCAGAAGTTTGAGCAGAATACAAATTGAACCTTGGCAAGCTTCTTCTCTTTACGGGCTTGTCGCTCCCTCTCATCATACTCTTGATTTTCCTTCTCCACCAACCGAATTAGAGTATCACACCTCCTGGCAAGTTCTTGAGTTGTGCGAGACTTTACAAACCAATCAAAACGAAACAAGGGTGATGTGCGAAATGCTGCCTTCAACTCATCCCAGTTCCCATACCCAAGTTTGTGAACCATGCATATCTGCATATTATGTGCCAGGCAAGAATTATACTAAGATATTTGAATATCCAACCTATACACCAAAGTTTGCATAGGAAAGTGGTGGAGGAAAAAGAGAGTCAGCAAAGAAAGCACACCATGAAACGATCACATTCTTCATTGTACAACTTCCCTTTGTTCTGACCATACTGAATCTTGAGTTCCAGCCATGGATTCTTGTACCGGTCCAACTTCTTCCCAATAGCTTTCATGATCTCATCCTTCCGCGAAATTCTAGCCTCCCCTCTTTCAATGTTCTTAATGATCCTATCATAATCTGGAGGAATCATATTCAGACTCAACAATTTAGATACAATGCTACCAAATTTTTTAAGGATCATATGAAAATGACAGTAAATAGTTTTAACATATCAACCACTTTTCTTAGAACCTAACCAAAGTGCAAAAACCAACTGTACACAAATAATATTTTTTCCTATAACGAGCAAAACCAATGAAGACAGACTCAAGCAGCTGAACCAACCAATTAAACAATTTCTTCCCCTTGGCAAAACAAAAAACATAAACACACAATATCTTCCAGACATTCACATTATTTGCAAAAATAACAGACATTTGTTGTGGAGTCAATGTTGCATTAGGCATCATGACTAAGGGGGCACATGATATGTACAAGGGGGCTGGAGCACACCAACAAATGTCATGTGATCTAAGGTCAAAGAGGCCGAAGTTCAAACCAGCAGACATTATGAAAAAATCCAATACAAAGACTTTACATGTCCCAATAATAGAAGTTTACATTAGCTTCCCATTAGAATTTATTTTCACTTAAAGTGACAATAGTGTAAAATTGGATATTACTCACCATTTAACTCTTTGTATCTATCTTTAAAAACCTTTGCATATCTTTCGACTTCCTCCTCTGTTTTCCCTTCCATTTCAGAGGCAATACTTTTTATGTCATTTCGACCATACTTCTCACAAGCCCTGATGAAAGTATTGAAATCTCTTCTACTCCATGAAGAAAATCCCTGAAATGCACCAATAGCCAAGCTTAGAAAAGGAATCCAACATAAATTTTTTCTACAACATATAATTCGCTCACATCTTCTAATAGCCGCTCCTTTTCTTCCAGCTCTTCAGCAGTCAATGGGTCTCCCACATCTAAACATTCAACACTCAGTTAGAAAAGGATGAAAAAAATTAGAGTCAGTCAGATGCAATTCATATACAAGATAGCCAAATACCTTCTGGTTCATCCACATCTATTGTGTCTTTCAGCTGATTCTTTTGATGTGCTTGCTGAAATATTGTCAAATAGTAAATAAATTATGTATAAATTCTAAACCTTCAACCAATTCTGGACTAGGCATTTATTCTAGCAGAAAGCACATATGCAGGAGCTCAATGATACCCACCATCAGATAGCGCACTTCCTTTTCATACAGCTCACTCAGCCTTTGTGTGTTAAAGAACTGGAAATCATGCCTGTCAGCAGCAGAAGAAAATGATAAATAAACAAATAAATAGATTTCACAGCACGCGAGAACACAACACCAGTTTTTGACGCAACAAGTTTCAATAGGTGCTCACAATTGAGGCATCCGAGGAATCCGAGGTTCTTTCGGTTTTGCCGGACCACCTTGGCGCATTGTTTGCTTAAAGTATTCAGATTCTGAGTAACTACAGAGGAAAAAATCATTTCATATGATGATCGAAAATCATTAAAAAACACATAAAAATGAAGAAAAAAATTGCTATTACTTTCGTTTCCGCTCTCTCTTTGGTGGTTCAATCCAGTTATCACTAACAAGTTTCTTGAAATCAACCTTGTTCTCGTCCTTCACCACAACAAAGCACACAGACAGCAGTAAGTTACGAAAGTGAGACTTAAAGCAATACTGAACATACTACAAATTGAAGAACCTATATTGGTTGATGAACAAAACATAACAGAATTGCCTTTACCTTCTCGTCATCAAAGTCATACAATTCAGCAGCTGCACATAAACATATCAATATCAGCAGTTTACATTATAAAATCATATAATTATTGCAAAGCAATAGAGGTATATATATATGGGCAACAACTCTTGAAAACAAAACTACATACTGTCATCCATTTTAAATTTGATTGCATCTTCTGTAAATTTCTTCATCTTAGCATCAAGCTCAGCAGTCGCCTCTTCTCCTTTTGCAATTATTCTATCAATGTCCTCATCTGTAATTGTACTATCCTTGGAACTGAAAACCATTTCGGCACCAAACCTCACCATCTGAAGTAGTTCATCTTTATTAACAGCTGCAAGGAAGAAAAATGCATGTGTATAATTTTTTATCCAAACAAAAAAAATTATCTAAAACATAAAGAGGATCTTATAAGGAAAATCTTTTAATATGAAAATGCTTACTCTTCTGCTCTGCTAATCGTCCCTGCTGGATCACCAAAGCATCAAGTGCTAGCTTTTTATAAGCCCTCTCAATCACTTTTTCCTCAATAGTATACTGTTCCATAAATCAATTACAATCACAAGGATTATTTATCAAAAATAAAATAAATTGATAAAGTAGGGAAGCTTTAAAAAGAAAAGCCCTTTGGACTCACCTCTAGGCAGTAAAACCTAGAGGCAACTGACTTCACCCGCCAAAACCAATTGCCAAGTAATCTAGGGGCATTCACCCCTAACAGACTAAGCAATTTATGCTCATGCCTAAGAACAAAGATTATTTATAATATTACATCTTGGTTTCTAATAAGTCATTTAAAAGAACATAACCAAACCTCTGTGCAGAACCGGAAAACTTGAACTTCTTTCTTTTGACCAATCCTGTGAGCACGGTCCTGTGCTTGCAAATCAACTTGTGGATTCCTGAAAACCACAAACATCACCAAAACTACCAAAATCAGCAAAAGAAAGGAAATGCACACCAACTCTACAACAATAACTCCCTCAAAAATATAAAGAAAGATGCTCACCAGTCACTATCATAAAGAATGACAACATCTGCAGTAGCAAGATTAATACCAAGGCCTCCAGCTCTAGTTGATAATAAGAAAACAAATTTCTCACTCCCTGGCTTATTAAAAGAATCAATGGAAGCATCACGATCTTCTCCACCAGTATTCCCATCAATCCGGCAATATAGGTATCCACGATACATTAAATAATCTTCAAGAATGTCCAGCAGCCTCGTCATCTGAATTATAAAAAGGAATGCCAACCACAGGATCAGACAGGAAAAATAAAAAATACAATGCATCAAATATAACACTGCATATCAAAGCATGTATTTATTACCAATCAAGAATCTGTTGCAACAAAAAAATCATTACAGCCAACCAGTCACCAACCACATAATTCCTAGTACAAGTTTAAAGAAAAATTACCTGTGAAAATATCAGGACCCTAGAATCACGCTCTTTTAGCTTTGGAAGCAACTTATCCAATAGAACCATTTTACCTGCAAAAGAAAATTGATTGTCCATTAGTTTGATCATTTGTCAATTGATAAACACACTAGAAACTCAATATCTTGTGGAACATAAAGCATACCAGCACTTGTAATAAGATGATCTCCTGTCATATAAGGAGGACCAGGTTCAGCACCTTGAAAAAGATATGGGTGATTACAGCATTTACGCAGCTGCATTGCTATATTCAGAAGACGCTTACGTTCTCCACCGGCATTAACAACTTCAAGATCTTTCTGCAGTAAAGCCCTGTAATAGTGTTTCTGCAGTTGTGACATACCGACTTTAAGAATTGTTTCCTTCTTTGGTGGTAAACCTTTCTCCACATCTGACTTCAACCTTCGGAGGAGGAAAGGACGGAGGACCTTATAAATGGGAAAAAAAAAATGCTATTTTATCAGCTCAAAAGATAATGTCTGAGAGAGAGAGAGAGAGAGTACATAAGATAAACACACTATTGCTCCCCAATTGGAAGGCTTTTTGACCTACCTTATGAAGTTGCTGCACAACCTCCTGCTGATCATTTTCACCAGAAATTTGGAACCATTCGTCAAACGTTTCAGCAGAACTAAATATCTCTGGCAGAAGAAAGTTGAGAAGGGACCAGAGTTCATGCAGATTGTTCTACACAATGAGAAAACAACGTTACATTTAGATTAAAGAAATCAGTGTCCCAGTAGATTACAAAAGATAATCTCCCAGAAAAGAAACAGAACACTAACTCCCAAAAGACATTGAAAGAAACTAAAAATCAGGGTGAAAGATAAATATGGCAATCCCAAGACCCAGTTAAGGCATGCATATATGGAGCAGGATAAAGTAAACAAAAACAAATCTCAACACAGATACATTTTATGATCGATAAACCATCATCAAAAGCAATAAGAATCGACTATTTCAAAAGATATTCATGACCAAAAAAAGGACTGTTCATTGGATCTTTCCCTTCCATTACATTGACCTCCAAAACTCCTCATGGAAAATTCGCTATTGGTATTCTCTATAACATAAAATTTAGTAATTAATTAACTAAGGCCTACAAAATGTCATTGTTGCAGGAAACAGAACACTTCCATGTTAATTATATACTAAATGTTATGTTAACCTTCAGTATATTTTCACATAGAAGATATTCTATACATTAATAGAGTGACCATTGGCCTTAAATCTGCATCATTACCAACAACACAACCCTGACTATTTTCAAGATTTTACCAACAAGTTCAACGTACACAGATCCACATTTTCTAACATGGCAAGTTGGCAAGTATCCACAGCATGCCAATGAAAATTACAATTTATACCTGAAGTGGTGTACCCGTGATGAGAAGGCGATAATTAGTATTATAAAGCCTCATTGTTTTTGATAGGAGGGAATTCTCATTCTTGATCCGATGGGCTTCATCAATGATAATATAGCGCCAGCTAAAGCGACGTAAGGAGGACTTCTCTTTAATTGCCATTTCAAAACTTGTGACACAGACATCAAACTTGCCAGCAACCAGCAAATCTTCTCGTATGTGTTTCTGAAAACAAATAAATAAACAAGGACAAATATTAAGCAAAAAGATAATCAGGTTACTACAGTTCACTAATTCAATGAGAGAAAAAACGACTCACCCTTTCATCAGGATTTCCAAGAAACTTTACGGCTCGCAAAGTTGGGCAGAAACGTCGAATCTCATTCATCCAGTTTCCAAGAGTAGATTTTGGAGCAACTACCATATGAGGGCCAGTAATTCCTCTGAACTCATGCAAATAGCCCAATAAGGAGATGGTTTGCAACGTTTTACCAAGACCCTGGATGGCAAAATCAACAACTTATCAATATATTATATCATAACAAAACCATCCTTTGAGTCATTTATACACCAGAAAGTAATCATACAATATCAATTGTGACACAAGTTACACAACACAGCTTGAAGACCAACACTCAAAGAACATTAGCCAATAACGCCATCAAGTAAAATAAGGGTCAATTCTAAAAGGTATAATTAAATTCATACCATTTCATCCGCAAGGATTCCATTTATACCATTCTCATACAGTCGTATAAGCCAGTTTAACCCAGCAAGTTGGTAGTCCCTCATCTTCCCTTGAATACCTGAAGAAAAGAATAAGTAGATAAAGAAAAATCAGCACTAAATTTGAACTGCACTGATGCTTAAAAAAAAATCCATCATAGACAGGTGAGTCCTTTCAACAGACAAAAAATCTTTTTTTTTTTTTTTTTGATAAGTAATAAGAAATTTATAAAAAAGGCAAAATACAAGGGGACTATACAAGGAGAACACTCCCAATTACACCTGAAAAGAACAAAGGTCAAGAAAATCTAGGAATGTCTCACAAGGCAAACAACCCGAAGCACAAACCCATTCAAACAAAGTTTTTAGGAAGTTGTTTTTCAGGTTTAACAAAGTTTGCTCAACCCCCTCAAAGCTGCGAAGATTCCTTTCCCTCCAAAGACACCACATCAAGCAATGAGGTACACACCTCCATAAGATTTTTAAAAAGACAAAAAATCTTAAAAAAACAAAATGAAACATCCAAGAAAAATCTCAAACTAGCACGTGGCTGGGGATAGCTAATGAACACATGAGGAATATGAGGACAAAAAATACAGAATTGTTCAGCAAGAACTCACTTTTGTCACCTCATGCTGGGGAATCAAGGTCCCATGAACAAAATTTAAAACAGAAAAACATACGACCAGTCAATCACACTTCCAGCCACTAAAAGCAACAGATCATCTAAATATAGTACTTGTTTGAAATGAAGGAATTGGACAAGAACAAAAGAAAACAATCTGGCAAAAGCAAAAATTTAGGTGAAGCAATGGATTAGGAATAAGGCAAAGAAAAAAAGTTTTCCATTATGAGCAGGTAAGTCACATATCAGTAACGACATTTTCTAAAATA
This sequence comes from Fagus sylvatica, assembly GCA_907173295.1. Classification (NCBI taxonomy): domain Eukaryota; kingdom Viridiplantae; phylum Streptophyta; class Magnoliopsida; order Fagales; family Fagaceae; genus Fagus; species Fagus sylvatica. Next base: position 3,986,014 of record OU015772.1, read on the forward strand.
TGCACACAAAATAAAATAAAAAATAAAAATAAAAGGAAGAAAAGAAATAGTGTACAATCACGACAATTTGAAGACAATCCTAACAAAGACAATTTAGCAAAAAGATAACCCAAGAGCAGGAGACAAAGAACACATACAAGAGGGTTGAGTCACCAGCCGAGTGGTTCCTGCCCCAGATAAACCATCCTCTTCTTCCTTGAGGCATTCTTCATCCTCTTCCTCTTCAGTTATTTTTGACGCATGGCGACCCCTACAGTATAAATATATGAGCTTATCATAACATACATGCCTACTTAATTAAATTATTCCTCCAAAATCAGAAGTATTAGTTTGATCTTAAGTGACAAGCAAGATCCTTTTGTATCCATGTTGATGGCAAAATGTCTCCTACGTGTGAGAATAGAAAGAGATACTTGTCCCCAAAATTTTGTCACATTTTTTTGTAAAACAAAAGACAACAACAGCATAGAGAAATCCACGTAAATAATTTTTTTTTTTTTTTAATATAAATTCAAATAGAAATGACATATTCAAGTAGAAGGCTATACTCTGATGCAGGAATGTGTTCAAGGCAACAAGAAGAACAAACAGATAGCACCTAAGAATCACCACCTAGAGTTTGCATGGAATCATCACAAAGCAAAGAAAATATAAAAATAAAACCTATAAATGATCACCTAATAGCATCAATCACAATTAATAAGTCTAATTTAGTGTTCGCACCATAATCCCGCCATATCAATTCTACTTGAAATACCATATTCTAACAAAAGTTGGGGCTTATATCCACACGTGGCCGTGCTTATAGAAAGTTGTTAGATGTCCAAAATAAAAATTAAGCGTATCATCCAAACATGATAAGACTTGTATTGTATGGCAAAAGAACATATTCTCGGAGAATATCAAAACTTAGAAGTAATTAAGTGATAGAAGTAAACAAACCATGAATTATACCTTCCCTTCACCTTCTTCTGAGATGCAGATTGATCACCTTTGGCAAAATGAGCAAACAACTCCGTTTGCTGCAGGAGATAGTTCAATCGCCCCTTCCCCCTATTGTTCTACAAACAAAACAAGCATCAATAAACCTACCCACCCAATACACTATAAATAACAAAAAAAAAAAAAAAAAAACAGCTACAACTCCTCCTCAATATGTCACAACGCACCATATCAGCTTCGATCGAAGCGTTTTGCTGATCAAGTATTTCCTGAACCTTTTGTTTCTTCATTTTCTGCATCTCTTTGAGTCTGGCCTTTTCGCGCTTGCTAATTTCAGCATTGGACAAATCATTTCCATCCTGTTATACGAATATCAAATTACACACGGAACGTTAAACAATGCTACATTGCCTAAGCTCAAGTTCACATTATACTCCAATTTTCGCTTAATATACTTTATAAAATTTCAAAAACCACAATGAAACAATAATCTCAACCCTAATTTCGTTTTCCTTTCATTTCAGTACTTAACCAAGCCCTAGACCAATCAAATACTAGAGCAACAAAATCCACTTGAAAACCCTAACCACACACTACCGCAGATCCAACAGCCAAGGACATAATGGTAAATTTACCTCGTCTTCCTCGTCACCGGCATCTTCATCGTCGGAGCCAGGCGAGTTGTCTTCGTCCGAGCCAGCGGAGCGAGCTACAGCCTCGATCTCCTCGTCGTCGTCCACTTCGTTGATCTGCTCGTTGACCTGCTCCTCTTCCTCCGAAGACGACGCTGAATTAGAGCCGTTGGATAGGGCTTCATCGGACGATACCTGTGGCTTCGAGAGCTTCGCCATGGTCTCTCTCTCTCTCTCTCTCTCTCAAACCGAGGGTTTCGTATACGTGTGTGTGTGACTATTTGGTATGTGTGCGTGTGAGAGAGAGGGAGCAAAGAGCGAGAGAGACCGAGTTTTAATTAAAATTGAGAAACGGGTGGGATTTTTAGTGGGTAGTGGGGTATTTATATCCGTTCGATTGGGAAAGTGAGACGTGCGGTTCGAATTTAGCGAAGCGTTGGGCTTTGGGGAAAAAGAATTGGGAATTTCCCGCCACATTTGGGGGCAATGTGATTTCCCGCCTACATGACCATGTGGGCTCGGACCCAAATGGTGGTGGGTGCGACGCAGGCTTGGCTGGTGAAGTTTTTTTCTTTTTTTGGGGGGTTGTTCTTCACTTCTCAACAATGGATTTGCCAGGCACAATTGTTATTCACTATTTTCAAAAGCTTGGCATATCCAAACGTATGGTTTTAAAAATTGTGTTGAGCTACTTGGCTACTTGTATTATGAGTGATATGGGGAGAAAGATAAAAGAAAAAGTTGTTAAATGACCTGAGATTTCTGAACTGTAAATTTAAACTCATATTTCAAAAAAAATATATATATATATTATTAATGTTTGTTTTAGTGAATTTGCAAAATATTAATTAATCGGATCTATATAAGCATTACAATCGGTCTAAAATTTTTCCATATTAATATGTGATGCTAAATTGAGTATGTAATAAAAAGAAAGGATAATCATATTATTAACTTTCAGAGACCATAAAAAATAAAACACTCATATGGTGGTACTAATTCTCATATTCCTTTTAGTCTCATTTACTTAAATGATGAACAATAATAAAAGAAGTAAATTGCCATGTTTCATATTTTGGCAAGTTGAACAACCTTGACATCATTTATGAAGATTTGGATGATAAAACATCCTCATTAAATAAAGATGTCTCCAACGCTACTCTTCCGAAAATTTTTGTCGGTTTGATAAGGGACACAAAGGAGATGTTTTTTATTGGTCAATAGAGAATATTGGAAATGCCCCCACACATATGCTTATCTAAAGCTCAAAATAGAACTTGCATGTCATGCATCTTTTTCATATGTCTCTGTCTTGTGTTATAAAGTTAGGTATTTACATTTGCATCTCGAGTCTTGGAGAACAATAATTATCCTATGCATTTGATATATCCAGCTTCCCTCCCATAGTGTGCAAGTCATACAACTGTATAGGATCCACATGTTATTAGAGAAATGATAGATATATCGGATGAATAAGATATCTTATCATTAGAGAATGATATCATGCCAAACTTCTTGGGGTGGTTTGATACCTATGTTATTGAGAAGTTGAATTTTTATTAGGTTAAAATATCTACTTCAAGGGAGTAAAGGCAATCTTCCTTGGATGGCGTCCCAAGTTTACAAACAAGAGAACTTTCAATTTAATCCAAATTGGAGTATGTGATGCCCTAAGCTGGAAGTTAAACAATTTGTTTTACATGTCAACCAAAGTTTAAAACCTTCTCACTCGCCCATTGCCTACTACATGACACCTACCTTTGCATCAGTGACAAAACAGCATCTCAAATCTCAATACCTTTTTTTTTTGTCATTCAAATTCGATCGAAAAAGATACATTAATAAAACAAATGGTCTCTACTTTCAAGCCTACTTCTGGACTCTAGCCTGGCAAGCCAACAATAAAAGCTTGCCTAGGAATAATAACCTTTTTAAACCAAACTAACATCCATCATTAAGACAGTACAAGTAGAATAACCTTTTAGGTTAAAAAATGTTCCCTCCAATCTTTAACTTAAAACTACTTGGCAAAAGGGATTGTCAAAAAAAGAAATGTCTTTGTATTAACAAAATCGATGATGATCAAGAATTAATTTTACACAAGAAGAGGCTCTGGTAATGATTCGGGAGCTCCACTACTACCGTTGAGCACGGTCACATTGCCATCAGAATCAACATCGACAATAACTGAATCGCCATCTTTGATCTCTCTTGCAAGCATCTTCTCTGCCATGCTGTCCTCCAGAAGTCTCATTATGGCTCTTCTCAGAGGCCTTGCCCCATAGCTTGGGTTATACCCTTCCTCAACCACTCTATCTCTGAATCTCTCTGTCACCTGAAGATCTATATCTCTCGCCTTCAGCCTATCAAACACCTCTTTCAGCATAATATCGGCTATATCCTTTACCTCCAGCTTTGTGAGCTGCCTAAAGACAATCATCTCATCCAATCTGTTCAAAAACTCCGGCCTGAAATATTGTTTTAGTTCCTCAGTCACCAAGCTCTTAATTCGGTTATAACTGCTATCCTTCTCATCATAGTCAAGATCGAATCCTATTTTGCGACCTCCTTTCTCAATCACACTGCTTCCAACATTCGATGTCATTATCAGAAGAGTATTCTTAAAGTCCACAGTTCTGCCCTTGCTATCCGTCAACCTTCCATCCTCGAGAATTTGAAGCATCATGTTGAAGACATCAGGATGGGCCTTCTCGATTTCATCAAAGAGTACAACAGTGTAAGGACGGCGTCGAACAGCCTCAGTCAGCTGACCTCCCTCAGTGTAACCAACGTAACCAGGAGGAGATCCAATAAGCTTAGAGACGGTGTGTCTTTCCATAAATTCACTCATATCAAGCCTAATCATGGCTTCTTCAGAGCCAAAGTAGTAAGTAGCCAACGATTTTGCTAGCTCAGACTTTCCTACACCAGTTGGACCTGAAAAGATGAAACTGGCAATTGGACGGTTGGGATTCTTGAGACCAACACGGGCTCGGCGAATAGCACGGCTGATGGCTTTGACAGCTTCATCCTGACCAATGACCCGCGTATGGAGGGTATCTTCCATCTTGAGGAGGCGGTCAGATTCATCTGTTGACACTTTGTCAACAGGAATGCCAGTCCAAGAGGCGACAATATGTTGAATATCCACCTCAGTCACGGTAGGACCTACATCCCCAGCCTCACTCTCTGCCTTTGACATCTCTTTGCCTTTATCTATAAGAGCTGTTATCTGCGCCTTAAGGTCCATTTCTCTATCACGTAACTCTACAGCCTGTTCAAGATTTTGTGCATTGTCAAGTAAGGTAAAGCCAAGAAAGAAAAATCAGTAGACAAAACGTTTAAAAGGTTTTATAAGTTAGAAATCTCAAATATTCCATAAGTATAACGAAGTCTTCAAAGAAAACAAGTATTCAACCATGCAGCATCAATCACATATTGATTATGCTTAGAAATCCTAATACATTTTCGTTTCTTGACGAGTAGAAATGGCCAATGAGGTCTGACTCAAATGGCACTTCCTCAGTTCCTCCCCCCACAAGAAGGGGTGGAGGCTCACGTAGTGAGTTTAAATCCCATTGGGAGTGCATGTAAACTTACTGATTTTAAAGAAGGAGAAGTAAAAATGGATATATTTTCAATTTGGTTAACCATCTTCAGGGAAATAGTTGCAATATGTGCAGTCCTCTAAAAACTTAACTATGCAAATCTAAGAAACCAGAAAGAGATCAGCCTGAGCTCTGTGGTTGCAATATGTACCTTCTCAAAGTCTTGGCTGCGAACAGCTTCATTCTTTTCTTTTGTGTTCTGCCTGAGCTCTTTCTCAAGTTCTCTAGCTTCCTCTGGTAGCTGCAAAGAAAATATTACGTCCACAATTGACACAAAATGAGTGGAAAACAAGATGGATAGTGACAGATATGATATACAAGCCATACCTGTGCATGATGCAGGCGAACTCGAGAACCAGCTTCATCAATCAAGTCAATTGCTTTATCAGGCAGGAAACGGTCACTGAAGCGTACAGAACATGTCAAAACCAAAACAAGAAATACATAATACAAGGCAATATAAAAGCCACCAGCAGCATTGTGAAGATTAATGGGTGGACCACCACAAATTGTGGAAGCAAAATTCTCAGTTACAGAATGATAATTACACAATTTAGAAGTGGAAATTCTAAACCATAAAACACATCACACATCAAACATCAAACATATTTTTGTGTGCCTCAATTGGGCTACATAACTCATTGAGAGGATTTTGAAGCATATATGACAACTCGTTCTACCAGTTCCATCAATGCTTTTCGTCCTAAGTTACATCAGTAAAGATAGAGAATTTGAGGTCCTTAATTTTGTAGACAACTTCCACAATCAAATACAAGCATTTGATATAAATCAGAAGATACATTGATATTCCCCTAAGGGGTTTCTTGTAATGTTTTGTTCCCGTATTTGTTTCTAAAGTAACAGTAGCCAGTGGAACCTTATCAGTTGGGCTACTTATCCCCGACACAACACGGCAGTTTACTATATGATCTAGATTAAAAAGTAGTAAAATAAAAGAAGAGTTTGGTCAGCCCCATGAGATGGCACCACATCAATCAAGCAGAAAAGCATATCTAGAACTAACTCTCATGAGCATGTGTTGTCAATAATGCCTCCCACAAAGCTTGATAACTTTTTAGCTTCTGGAGAGCAAAGGAGAAAAGAGAGAAGGCAGAGTAAACTGCAATTCAAATACTAAAAATATGAACTCGAGCAGAAAATCTGTCTAAGTATTGGAGGAACTCCAGAAATAAACTACTTCCAATTGGTGCTCCTATAAGAATGCCAGCTCTATGTAATGTAGTTGCTACAACTAACGTTTGTTCAAGCACTCAACTCTAAAAAAAATTCAGATACTCATCAGCTGATGTCTCAAAATAAAAATATAACAATCTGTGTTAAATATCATACTGAAGTAAAAAAAAAATCTCCAGCAACTTTTTGGGGAACATAACATCATATTTAAGTGTGAAAGTGCAAAGCAAGCCAGTAAACAAACCTGATGTACTGGTGTGACAGCTGTGCAGCAGATATGAGTGCTTCATCTGTGTAACGGAGCTTGTGGTGAATCTCATATCTCTCCCGAAGCCCCTTCAAAATCTGTATGGTTTCATCCACAGAAGGTTCAGGAACTTTGACTGGCTGGAATCGTCTTTCCAAGGCTGGATCCTTCTCGATGTGCTTTCTGTATTCATCTAATGTTGTGGCTCCAATACACTGCAACAACAGAGATGAAACTGACTAACTGAGACCTTTTGTCTATATATCCTAGATATAAAAAACCGTAAGCTAATTTGACCACAGTAACAGACTTGGAAGGAAGCACATTGGGACGAATCCAATCCGACTAGTTAAATCTCTTGTAATAGTTGAAGTTTGCAATACTTCAATGTCGCCTTTTGCAATCAATCAAAAAGGCAAAATAGAAAACCGCAACAACAGTGATAATCAGTTGCTGGCTCCATCAAGAATGCCACTAGTATGTTAAGCAATGAGATTCTATATCATCTAAAAAAGTACAAACTTGACAGTCCAGAAACCAAACCCAGTTGTAAAAAGTACAAACTTGACAGTACACTTACACCTCTAAGGGATCACCAATTTATAGTTGCACCCTCAGATACATGATAGTAATACATAGCACCAAAGAACAAACATGATTTCAAGAACTCAATGAATAAAGAAACAAAAATAATACATATATTAAGTTCTTGTGTAGGTTAAAGATTACCTGCAGTTCACCTCTTGCTAGAGCTGGTTTCAATATGTTTGCAGCATCAATTGCTCCTTCAGCTGCTCCTGCTCCAATTAAAGTGTGCACCTCATCAATAAACAATATTATGTCATCACTCTGTTTGATTTCCTCCATTAGCTTCTTTAATCGTTCCTCAAACTCTCCACGATATTTTGTACCAGCAACTAGAAGACCCATATCCAAGGTTATAACCTAAATCACACAAAAGAAAAAACATATATAATTACATTTTTTTACAATAATGGGGTAATAAAATACAATGTTAGCTTCTAGAAATGTATAAATGAATTTCAAATGAATCCAGTAACCATGTAAAATCCAAGTCCAACTTCACTGATTCATAAAATGTTAAATGACAAAGCTAATACTCTTCGTATAATTTGAAAGGTTTTTTCCTTTCCTAACAGTATACATAGCCACAGAAATTACAAAGCAATACAAAGATAATTCAAATTCAAAACAAAGAGCCACTGTGTAATGCAAAGAAAGATAGAAACTTATGAAAATTTTCTGCGTTAAATTCTTTACATATACAAAAATTAATATTCTCAATCTTAACATTCTAGGATGAACATGTAGAACTACTTCACTAGCTGTGCCCAACACAATACTCTAACCTGATATTTGTTAAAATTTAAGTGGACTTATACTCACCTTCTTCCCCTCTATTGTTTCAGGAACATCACCAGTCGCAATCCTTTGAGCAAGCCCTTCTGCGATTGCTGTTTTACCAACTCCAGGTTCTCCAATAAGACACGGATTGTTTTTGGTTCGGCGACCCAAAATTTGGGTGACACGTTCTATTTGTCGCTGCCTTCCAACAACAGGATCCAATTTACCCTGGAGCGCCAAGAAAAGAAATTAGAAACAAGCTGTATAAGGAAAAATTGCAATCTCATGATATATCAGAAAGGAGATGAAAGAGTTATATGAACTACCTCCTCTGCTAGCTTAGTCAGATTGGTCCCATATTCCTCCAGGGTTGGCATCTTATTGCCATTGCTTCCTCCTCCACCATGAGTGACAGTAGCTTCTGGGTTCTCACCAACCATTCGAATAACCTACTCGCTCCAATTGAAGTTCTCTCATGGTTAATTTTCTTCTTGAAATAACATTGAAGGAATTCCTAAAAAACAAACAAAAATGTCTTTGATGCAAATGAACATGTAGTGCTTACCTGGGTGCGAATGTTACTTGGATCAGCACCTAGATTTTCAAGAACACGAGCTGCAACACCCTCACCCTCACGAAGCAATCCCAGAAGCAAGTGCTCAGATCCAATATAGTTATGGCCTGAGAGATTCAGAAAATGTGAATTTTCATTAAGCTTTAAATTATTATAGTGATGCTTGCTAATCACGGGCATACATAGAAAGCCCTAAACGCCAGTAGATGATCCATTTAAGAAATGGGAAATAGGTTCTTGTCACAGGTAATTACAATCCAAGCTATTAGTTCCAAAAATCATATACACCATTTCTTCTCCTTTTGGTATAACTCATGTTAATCAGCTAACGATTTGGGTATGATTGCACCTCAAAAAATAAAATAAAAAAGCCCTGTCCCAAGTTAAGGTTTTGAAATTAGATGATAACAGGTTGTCTCACTGAAGTTTATGTTGACACATGCAACCACCTCCATTGCCAAAGTTACTCAAGTGAAGGTTATTTATAAAAATAATGGAAATAAAAAATAGAGGCCAGAAAGAAAGATGAAAATAATTGTTGTATAAAGAGTAAATTCTTCCATAACAGTTGTTAGTTGCAAGATTTAAAGGTGTTATACAAGAACTGAAGGAAGAAAAGAAAAAATGCTACCAAGTTGGCGGGCTTCCTCTAGCGAGAGTTCCAAAACACGTTTTGCACGAGGAGTAAATGGAATCTCGACAGCAACAAATCCACTACCCCTTCCAATAATCTTTTCCACTTCTACACGTGCATCTTTAAGATTGATTCCCAAAGATTTAAGAACCTTAGCAGCAATGCCAGTGCCTTCACCGATTAGACCCAACAGGATCTGCTCTGTGCCAACAAAATTATGACCAAGCCGTCTTGCTTCCTCTTGTGAAAGCATAATTACTTTAATTGCCTTTTCCGTGAAGCGCTCAAACATAGCTCTAGCCACACATCTGCTACCCCTTCCTTGCCGAGAATTGATTTTAATTCTCACCTTAGAATGTAAATCTAGCCCAGGTTTCACCAGAGTATCTAAAGCATTAACACTTCGCAATCCTGAGAAGCTTCCCATTCTCAATCCAGGTGCCTGTAAACTAGACATCATTTTGACGGCCCTTTTTGCTTTTCCAGATCCTTTAGATTGGCTATGCCTCCGGATGGCCACTAAACCAGGTATAGTAGCTGACTGAACCAAAACCCGATCCATAATGCCAACCTACTACTCTGCATTTGGTCATGACACAATTCAGTTGACAATTTCACACACAGAATACCAGATATTAGATTTTCCAAATTCCAAGTTTCCAAGGAAATTTTCAAGACCAAAAATAGATCATACACCAGAACTCTTAAAATAATGAACCAACAGGCAACCAGTTTAGTAATGACTAATGTTAAATTAACATGAATATCAACTTTAATCCTACAACATATCATAGTCCATTATTAGCAATCAAGATTCTTTTAACAATTTGTGAGCTTATGCCACCCACAGAGTAATCCACTACAAAGCTATAAACGTGGCAGTCAAAACTTAAAACATATCAAACCACATAGCACTAACTGATTTAAGCACACCAGAAAGAGATTTTACAAAAAAGGCTAAGGACTAAGAAGTAATAAGAAACTGCCATCGATAGGTTACAGAAGTCACATCCTCGTCTTATGCAAAATACTACCTAATTTATTAGTTTAGATACAAAAGTTCTTAGTAAATACTATAAGCAAAAGAATTATCATCCTGACAACCCAAAAAAAGAGAACTCCATATAGGTACATATAGATAAACAATATAATTAAGGGAATAGATTTAATCAATAGTATCGTACACCAACTGGGTCAGCAAACAAGTAATGTTTAACCATAGCACAGGTGCAATCGATTTCCAACTCAAACAGCAAAGTCCAAATCAAGTAACTTCACTCAGAGAGTTGCAACGTGCAGAGCACACTGTACAACAACCAGTTTTTAGTTGCCAGGTAATCCAGGGGCATTCACCCCTAACGGGCTAAGCAGTTTATCCTCATGCTCAGGAGGCAAATCCAAATCAAGATTTTGATTAATGGGTTTGATACATTTGTTAGATCATAGCTCAAAAGGCCACAAACAGCTCACATTAACAATACCCAGAACCCAAGTTTTCACCTTTGGAAACACCTATCCTCTACCCGGGTGTGCTTCTTTAATAAATTTTCTTTATTTTTCAAAAAAAAAAGTGTTCACCTTTGGAAACTAAAACTACATTGTAGAACTAAACAGTATATATATATATATATATATATACCAACAAAGTCAAGTACCCACTACAAGTCTCGAAGCATACAGATACAGGGACCAAAAGGATCTTCCAATACAGAAAGACAAGCATACACAAGAGACCTCACTCACGGACACACAGATTGTTAAAAGTGTTTCAAAAAAGTCAAACAAAAGTGAAGAGCATTAAATGGAGATGTGTTACCTGAGATTTGGAAGCAGAAGCAGCGGAGAACGACGGCGAGCGGCGGATGAGAAGCAGTGAGGGGCAGCGACACGTTAGAGGAGAGGGTGATGAGAGAGTTAGACGCGAGGGAAAGGGAGGGTTTTTGTCTAAATATTTTGGTCATTAAGCAAAAATATTTAAGGGTATTTAAGGTACACGAATATGCGGTGACCAAAACCTTAGTTTGGTTTTAACACTTCAGAAAAGAGAATCAAAAGATACCGACTACCTGAGATTCCGAAGTATGTTGCTGAAGTATATCAAAAAAAAGAAGTATGTTGCTGAAGTTGAAGCTTATTTTGTCCTTTAGGGATCGAGGTCGCTCTCGCTGCAATAGTTAAGCCAACAATAGTTATATTAATAAATACAAAAAAGTTAAAAAGTTAGATACTTTCTATTTGGACGGTTGAGATGCAAAGTTGAAAAATTCACTTTGCATCCGGACCATCCACGTATTATTGTTAGGTATAATAACAGACCTCGATTCCTTATTTTATGGGTTACAAAAAAAATAAAAATAAAAATAAAAAAAAATCTTATATCATCCATCAACATGCACCCCAAGGTCTCCCAAACTAGTGGAAGGAAAAGGCCAGAGGTGGTCATTTTGGTTTGTTTATTATAATGAAATATTTCGATACGAGTGTATCCCGACGGGGTTACTGATATATATATCCCGAAATATATTTTTGATTGTTCGTTAAATAGTATCACATAATGAATGATAAAGAAGTTCATCTTATCCTTATCATTTTATTTTTTTGTTTCTACCAATACATGGATTCTTTAGTAATTCATGCTAAATTCTAGGATGAGTTTAAGGTAAATAATTATTTTTTTAGTTGTAATTTAATGTATAAAATAGATATATGAACTCATTAAGCAGTGATAGATCTCTCTCTTTGTTCTAACCACGGAATTCAGTTCTTTATACTGCTTTGATGTTTGGTTGCTTGACCATTAATTTTAGGCCCATTAATGTGTGTCAATTTAACAAATGCATAATTATAAAAACTTATGAGTACTAGGTTGAAACCAACTTGTAAATCCATCAAGTAGGTCTAGATTAATATTATTGAGAACTTTCATTTGTTCAAGAAATATTAGAGAGGAAATATTCCTTATTTGGATCCATAAATTGGTAGAAAAAATGACCAGGTTAATAAAAAAAAGGGGCATATTCATATACCAATACATATTTGTCGAAACGGGTCGGAAGTGACTAGAATTTTCTCTAAAATGGAATAGGGTTTCTTGTTCTGGTTTGCATACCAATACCATATTTTCTTACCCTTCCAACCAAACGAAATTAACAATTACGACGAAGACACATGGATGTAAAATTGTAAAATGGTAACCCACCTAATCCATTCCTACCTATAAAAGAACACACACACCTCAGCACGTGCAGTTTTATCCATCGATTCTATCCACAACTATACTTCAAAAGACGCCACGACCAAGAAGTAAGAACTACCACCAAGGCACCAACGTACCGTCAATGACTCGTATAGTATATCTCAACAAGATCCGTACAAACCAAAACAAAAGCCACCGAACCCGAAATATACAAAAACACACTCTCACTGCCACACGCATCAGAAAGCAACAACATCAAACGGTCAACAACCAGATATCAACAACATCAACGGTCAATAGCAAAAGAAAACCCGGGGCAATTTCGCTAGTCAAAATAAAATAAAGAACAAAACGACTCCGTCTTCACGTTTCTTCTCTTCCACAAATTTCCCTCTCTCTCTCTCTCTCTATCAAATACAGGCATTTGCAAATCGCAATTATTCTCCCTAACAAAAGGACCGGAGGGACCTCTGCAATCTCACTCGGTTGTACGGATAAAACCCGGATCATATCCGGAGCTCCGAATTCACCGTGCAATTGGTCTCTCCCAGGTCCGTTTCAAAAAATAAAATAAAATAAAACTCCTGCGAGGCGTGCCCTAATCAGTGTCAATCAGAATTATAAACACAGGTTCGTTGCTAATTTTGATTTTGTTTTGTTTTTGGTTGGTTTCATTTATTGATTTATTGTTTTTGTTGTTGTTAATTTTGACAGAGTATGGGAAAAAGTAAATGGTTAATATTGGCAATCTTTACATGTCTACTTGCCTTTTCCAGTGCGAGAGGTAACAATGGAATTTCTAATTCAATGTTCTCTCAACCAATTTTTGATCAATTATAGAAGTTTCTATTTGTTCTATACCTCTATAAGGTAGATGGTCTTGTGAGCAAGTCATTTATGCATTTGGAGGTGTTAATATGTGGAGTAATTTCTTTTGATTATTATGTTTAGGCATTGGAATTATAGTTGCTAGGTGATAGAAGTTGATGAACTAGCTTAAGTTGTTATGAAATAGTGACATTAATCATTTAACCATTATTCTAACTAGGCCCAAACTCTCCCTTATTCAACTTGTGGAATTTTTATCTTCTTAAACTCATGAACACTTGTACTGATACCTTGATAAGCTACCACTTGTTCCAATTTAATCAACGGTTGCTCTGATAGTATGATAAACTACCACTTATCCCAAAAGCTTAAGCGGTGAAGAAATGGTGGATTTAATCATTTAACGGGTACTCGGAATGACGGAAATTTTGAATGATGATTTCCGTGATTTGTGTAATTAGAAAGAGTTCAATTGACCCGATTGACTACACTAGATACTCGTGCTTTAAATCAAAGGAAAATGAATCAATGAGCCACGAAGCCTTCACTAGTAGAGCTTTAAATCTGCATTTGAAATTTGGGTAATGATGTTTAGTTTAGTGTGTTAGAGGCTTTATTATACATTTAATTGCGTGTGTTGGGGAGAATTTGGGGGGGGGGGGGGGGGGGTATATTTATGCCTGTTGAGTCATTCTACATTGTAATATATGTGCTACCTTTTTTAAAGCAAGACTGGTCATATATTTTGCTGTATTCTGTCACACATTCTAATGAGGTTTGACTTTTTTGCTTGTAGAACTTAAGTTCAAGCACAAGGTGTATCATGGTGCCGTTTACAATCATACCCTGGCCACTATATTAGTGGAGTATGCTTCTGCGGTAAGTTCTCGAATACTTTTAAAATCATTAGCGGGAAATGGATTAAAAAAACTCATGTCCTTTAAAATTTATTATTCCACCATTTACCATGTTAAACCATACAATTCACTTGTAGCTTTCACATGGAGAAGAGGTCAGCATTTTAGGGAGTGTTTCAAGTCTGTCTAGTTGATCAAGATTTACATTTCCAATAAAAGGTGGCATAGGAAGCTCCCTGAGTCGTATAGAAGCTTTGAGCTTAGCTCTAAATTAGCTAGTTGACCTACTCTACCCTTTTATTTTTAATGGTATAATAGACAAGTCAATGTCCCCCCTGTAGTTTAAACTCAAGCTACAGATACCTTGTTGATCTTGGTCCAATGGAGAGAGCAAACTATTTAGTTAAGTTATTTATACATAACAAATTAGTCTTGGTTATCAAACTCTTTCTTGGCACGAGTCAAAACAGTGTAAGTCAAGTTGCATCTGTTGCTTGAAGCAAGTCAATTTCATGTTGCTCCATATTGCAATGTTCCAGATTTTTAGTATCGGATAATACCATCAAGAGATTATGTGATGTCAAATTGGTGATTCAAGCTTTTGCTCTTGCAGGTGTACCTGTCAGATTTGACAGACTTATTTACTTGGACGTGCTCAAGATGTGATGGTTTGACAAAGGTACTAAGATTAATATTATCAACTTCACATGTTCAACTAATTGTAAAACTAAGCTTTGATTTTTATGCTTGCTAGAAACTGGTATCTGTTTACTGTTATTAAATCAGTTGGGCTAATGCTCTTTTTTAATGGAAACAGGGATTTGAAATTATAGAGTTGGTTGTTGACATTCAGCACTGCTTACAGGTGCGTTCTCATACCATGCTGTGTTTAAATCATAGCATGTCTTTCCTGGTCTTTTACTGTTATTCATTTGCTCAAAGTTTTATTTTGCCTTTGATATTACTATGACCATTTACTGCAGGGCTTTGTTGGAGTGGCAAAAGATCTTAATGCTATTGTGATTGCATTTAGAGGAACTCAGGAACACAGGTAGATATTCTTCTGGCTTATTTACTCATAATATCTGTTCAATAATGTTTTTCAGCAGTGGCAGGAAAAATGGGCTTGCCATGAGTTATGCTGGTTGGCTGGGTGGCCCTACTGCATAGTGTGTGATAAACTACTACTAGTCCCAAAAGCTTAAGCTGTTAGAAAATTGAGAATTTATTCATTTAACCATTATTCTAACAATGTGGGACACAAGGCAAAAAAGAAAAAGAGAAAGAAAGAGAGAGAAAAAGAAACAGTGTACTTCCATATGATTTTTTTTCCTGTGAATTACACAAGCATGAGGTGATATAAGCACAAGATTATATTGATATGCCTGTGCACTTGTATTGAACTTCTCATGCACACACACAAACTATTTTTGATGTGTATACATATGGATTGAATTTGTGGAAAATGGATTGGTTTATAGAAAAGTTAATATAAAGCCCATGAACTTGACTTATAGACCTGTCGCCACAAAAAAAGGCCTATAGGCTGCTATACTTACCTTCAATAGTAGATGATTGTGTCAGATGACTTGAACATAATAACCAATGCAAAATCTTTTATTTTGGTGAAGGGAAAATAACACTGAATGGTAAGGACTACAATGTGAACAAAT
Organism: Fagus sylvatica; assembly: GCA_907173295.1. Lineage (NCBI taxonomy): Eukaryota > Viridiplantae > Streptophyta > Magnoliopsida > Fagales > Fagaceae > Fagus > Fagus sylvatica. Next base: position 4,001,764 of record OU015772.1, read on the forward strand.
GATATTTTAACCTCAATGAAGTCAAGGATACTATATTTACATAAATTATTTTTCATTTTTTCTACCTAAAGTGCACTTTGTTCCTCAAAGATAGTTCTATTCCATTTTCTCCTTGACAAGCATATGCCTGTATGGTCCTCAAGGCTATATCTATTTTAAACTATTAGCACGAGAATCTTCAAAGTTTAATGTCTTGTTGATAATTGTTGTTTGCTTTAAATTTAAATTAATTTCTATTTCGAGCTAGCCTGTTAAGAGTTGTTGTATGCTTAGATGATGTCAAGATCACTTCAGCTTGGCAACCCTGGTTTTTATCATCTCCTTGAATTGATTTCTGATTAATGGTTGAACTGCACATGTACAGCATAATGAATTGGATTGAAGACTTATATTGGAAACAGCTCGACTTAAAATACCCTGGCATGTCCGATGCAATGGTATGTATTGCAGAAACATGTTACCAAATCTTTGACTTGGATTAAAAGAGTACCAATTCTCATTATCTTTTTCTTTCTTTCTAGGTGCACCGTGGATTTTATTATGCTTACCACAACACAACTCTACGCCCTGCAGTTTTAAATGCTGTTAAAAGGGCAAAGGATTCTTATGGAGACATTCCCATCATGGTGACAGGACATTCAATGGGAGGGGCAATGGCCTCGTTTTGTGGACTTGATCTAAAGGTATCTTAAATGAGACTTTTCTTGATTCAACTGGGATTTTTTTGGGTATGATTTTTGGTCTTTGGGTAATTTTTTTAAATCTCAACAGTCCATTACTATTGTTGTTGTTTCCGTTGTCTACATTGCTCTGAGGTTCTTTACAAATGCTGAATAGGTTTGAATATGTACCGTTCTTTAGGATCACCTGTCTGAGTTGGGTTTTATGTACTGGCTGTCAGTGTTCCCTTACAGTAGTGGGTGGACATGGAAATGGTGCCCTGACACTTTGACATGTGAAAATGTTTTCCACTTATTTATGCATGTTATGTCATTTGGTCTAAAGATTCATTGCTAGCATTAAGTTCCCTATGATTTTCTTTTTTCTACGTAGTTATATTTTGCAATGGACAGTCAAACCAAAGTTATTTTGGGATGGTTATTGTATCCTGTATGCGGAACTTGTGGTACTCCATTTTCTTGTTCAGTAATAGTTTGACTTGTATTTCATATAAGTTATTAGAAGTGGAGTTCAAATGAAAATACCTTTATTCATTAATCATTTTCACTGATTCAAAATATATTTGTCCAATAGCTGTGTCGTTGAAACTTGAAAGTATATTTGGAGTTCAAGTTTTTTTTTGATAAGTAATTATTTCATTAATAAAACTATTTGGAGTTCAAGTTTTGAGAAATAAAGTACTGTGTTTGTTACTTGTTTTCTTTCCACTGCTTGTTGATCTGTTTCTTTTCCATTTTTTTCTTTGCTGTTTCATAAGATGTTAGGTCTTATGTAAAGTTTGATATGGAAGAACATTTGTTGAAACTATTGGTATTTCAATGAAGGATATCTGTTTTTCTCCAGGTTAATCACGAAGCCCAGAATGTTCAAGTTATGACATTTGGACAACCCCGAATTGGTAATGCAGCTTTTGCATCTTGTTATAGCAAAATTGTCCCAAACACAATTCGAGTCACGAATGAGCATGATATTGTGCCTCATTTGCCTCCATACTATTCTTATTTCCCGCAAAAGACATACCACCACTTCCCAAGAGAGGTATCCTTTTCCTAACTGAAGTTCTGAATTATGTAGTATTCTTTATTGTCTTTTATCTTTTTTATTGTGCCTCATTTCCTTCCTACTTATTTCTTTATGTTAGGTGTGGCTTTACAACATTGGATTGGGAAGTCTTGTTTATAATATTGAAAAGGTCTGTGATTGTACTGGAGAAGACCCATCCTGTAGCAGGTGAGTGTCTCTTATGATGTGCTTTAGATATAATCGAAAAGTCTACCCCTCATTTGAACTTCACTAATTTCTCCAGCGTTTTGATATTGGAAATTTATTTCAATTAATGAAATCATAAAATTAGAATATTTATTTGAGTCATTGAAAGTTAATATCCATTTTCCCCTTCCCCTCCATCATTTGGGAGAACATAATGAAATGGTACATCAAGCTTAAAAGAGCGGTATTATCAGAAAAGCTGTTAAAAATCCTTTGGCTATGTTCTGCAGGTCAGTGACCGGGACCAGTATTTCAGACCATTTAGTTTATTATGGTGTCGAATTAATGTCCGGAGAGCCAGGGACATGCAGAATTGTGATGGATCCCCATGTGGTGGAGTATGGCACAACGGATCTCAGAGGAAACTTTATCTTATCCAGGGATCCTTCAACGCCAGTTATTAAATTGAATACAGAGTCAGATATTGGGGGCAAACATGTTTAAGATATGGTCAGATTATGATATTGATATCTCTTGCATGATAGCTAGAGAGGTCAGTTGTGGATAAACACCCCATTACTCCCATACATAGTGTTTTCACTTTTTTATTTAGAGTCCTTCCAGAAAGCTTCTGCAGTTGAATATTAGTGCAAAGGGCTGGGCTGGGAGAAATTTGTGTAAATATGAACTGTGTACATCGCCACATCCCTGTTAATATGATCACTATCGTTGTCATTATGCGCACTATGTTCTGAATTTCATGTTTTTGACTAACTTACATGCCACAAAATGAAGGGGGATCACAAGCATGAGCTATGGAAGCAACCCTTGGCTTGCATAATCCCCACCCGCCAGTAGAAAGAATGGTATGACCCTTTATGGACTCACATTTCTGTTTGGAGAGTTGATATAACAATACCCGCATTGACTTAAAACCGAATTTTTTTCATTGGCTCCTCCCAGACTAGGAATCAGATCTACCTAGAATTGGTCTGTTACTCTGTCAAGTTTATGCCACCTCTAAAAGCAATTTTTCATTGAGCAATATGTTTGTACTGAGAGAAGCAAATAATATTAGATTATCCCATGTAGACCTGTTGTTATTCTAAATCTAAAGTTCGATACTTTGTCTCTTTTCCAGCTCTCATGCTACAATTTCCTCCCTCTTTAAAGGAAAATCTCTTTCACGCAATCTGTTTTAACGCTCTTCTTTACTCTAAAAATTAAAGACAGCAGAAATAAACATAAGTAGACAAGACTGATTACCTTAAGATTGGTTCTTTAGTCGTCTAGGCTTAATTTGCGCGGCTTTAAAAGATCACACGTATAAAATTTTCAGGATCATTTGTTTGCATTACCATAACGTGGGGAGGGGTAGAAATACCGAAACGTCATGTTAGGCCTTTGCTTTGTGTATGTGGTAGGATTTGAAACTTTTAGAGTCTGTTTTATGATGATTGTTTCTATACTATCAAGTTAAGACTTGAGACATCAATTATTATTATTTTTTTATTTTTTTATTTTTATGTAGGCAGGACTTAAATCTAGGTTTTTTATTCGACGGCAAAAGATCTTACTGATTGAGCTAACTAGAACCTATTTTGTAATAATGTATAATGTTGCTCTTTTCACACTGATAATATGTGGTTTCAAGAATGATATATTGTTTACATGAAAAAAAAAAAATCCATATATTTAATAAAGATATCTCTTCTAGTTATCTTCATTTTTATTTCCACTTCTTACCAAATAAAAACTATCCTGTTTGGTTGGAGATATTTGAAATATCTACATTCGTGACAATGCTGGTGGAAGAACACATGGGATTACAAAAGAACAAAGTTTACCATAAAACACAAAATACATTCATCTATTTGCTATAACAAGCATGCATTTTAGCGGCAGCCTAGATTTAAGTACATAAATCCCTGAAACAATAAACTTGAATTCTTTCACTTTGTGTCCTTATCCTTGCTTGGTGTATCAGCCTTATCTTCCTGCACAAGCAAAAGCTTTTATAAGTTCTAACAAAAATCAACTTAAAAGAATAAAAGCTTGTTATATTTCACCAAGGGTGAAACCATTTTCAACCCTCAAATACCTCCTTATCATTTTGATTCTTCTCATCTGCAATAGGACTCAAAACTTTTGCTTCAACAGCTGCCTCCGGTTCTGCTTCCTTAACGACATTCTCTTCCTTCACATTTACAGCCTCTCCTAATACATATAGAAACAAATTATTTCAATGAAAAGAAAAAAAGAAATTAGCAAAAAAATAAAAATAAAATAATGCAGAGGTTACAAACCATTTTCCTTTTCTGCTTTTGTTTCTTCAACCACTTCTTTCTCCTCCGCTGCATTATTTTCAGCTTTCACATTTTCATTCAACAAATCTTCCTTTCCAGCTGCAATGCGTGGAGAGTCGTAATAATCAGACTTTTCAGACTTTCCCTCAGATACAATCCCTTCCACTCCTTCCTCATCTTTCCTTGATGAAAAGAAATGGTTTGGTGAGTCAGGGGATATGAATCTCTCTCCCTCTTGTTTTTCATCACCAACACTATCACCACCACCACCACCACCACCACCACCACCTTCCTTCTCTTCATCTATTTCTTTATCATCTCCTTCATTCACTGCATTGTTTTCATTTATGTCCTTGGAATCATCAGCTTCAACTGCACCATCAATATTGTCCTTGTTGTCTTCAATATTATTCACATTCTCCGGTTGTTGTTGTACCGAGGAGTTTGTGCTGTTATCTTTGGTGTTTGTTTCAATGACAGTTTCTATGTCTTTGCTGTTCTTGGAATTGGTATTGTCATTGGTATTGGTATTGGTATTGGTATTTTCATTAGTATTGGTATTGGATTTCTTCCGGAGGATGGTGTTTCCGGTGGCAACGTCGTGTTTTGATTCCCCACAACCCATTTTGTGTACAATGTTGAAGAGGTTGTGAGGAAGAGAGGGAGAGTATGTATGTATCTATGTATATTTTCTCTCCCTTTGTTGTTGGGAGAGATATAGAGAAGGGAAATGAAAACTGTGTTTCTGTATTTGTTATTCCTTTGTGTTGGAACAATGCAATGCATGGTTGTAATTTGGTGTCAAATACTTTGGTAAGGAACCGATTTTTGCGTTGAGTTTTGAAGGTAGAGATGGGCCTTTTGGCAGCTCAATTTCAATACAGGTGTATTTTTAGGCAAAGTAAAATTAGGAATGAATTGTGCTGGCAATGTGAATTCACAATTTTTATTTTTTTATTTTTAAAGAAGCTTTGGTTGAACAATTTTTATTTTTGGTTCTTGTTTACTCTAAAGATGTTTGAAATTAAACACATTGAGAATTTTTTTCTAAAAAATGGAATGCATGTCAACCATATGTTACACTCATTGACCAATTTGGTTAATTGTATACGTGGATTCGCCGTGAAGTACATCCAATGATCCAACTCATTATGACCAATTTTTCTTAAATTGATAGATCATTCATTTTCATGGAAACTTATGATGGGAAATGAATATATTTTAGTAGTATTATATATTGAAACAAAAGAGTGACTAATTAATTTGCATAAACTTCTATTATGTTACTAACCCATCTAGTTATTAGTTAATGTATGATGAACAAGTTTATTGGCACCACAAATTGTATCAAAGATTTCACTATCTTAAGTTGAGTTGTCATTCACCTTACTTATCCAACCATATTCATAATACAAATGTAAGAAAGAGTATGAAATTTTCGGTGTCTGTAGACTTTTCAATACAAGATATATTGTCGAGAAATTTTGAAATTTTGTAAGATAATAAAATATAACTATAAAATTAATTTTACTTTATTTAGTATTTACCTTCCTTGAAATTAGCTTAGTTTCTCTCTGACAATTGCACATATGCTCTATTAACCCTCCCCCCTTTTCTTTTTCTTTTTTCCCTAATAAAATTTATTCTGCCAACATGTTGTAAAAATGAACTCAATGGAAGATAAATACATAAATATATCACTTTGCAATGAAAGGATAATCCTTTTTGCACTATTATATTTTATATTGGTCACAAAATACGTGCTCAGAATCTTCGGATCGAATCCATTTGTGAAGAATTACGTGAAATTCATGTAAGTTCTATATAATTGCATGAGATGTATGGAATGGACAATCCAAAGTCATGCTATACCTTTTTTTGCTAAAAAAAAGTCATACTATACCTACAAATTCAATGCATTACAAAATATATGGTAATTGCATTTAAGCCTCTGCGTGACACTAAAAGTCTAAAACTCATTCAGGCAATTTATCAGATACAAAGCTTAGTCCAATATAAGTAATTCTTGCTATAGAGTATGGACCCCTGAATCCCTGAGAGCAGATCTAAAGTGACAAAAAACTATATAGAGAAAGCATAACAAGTGCCACATGAAGGTTGTTGTAACTTTATTGTAAGCATCTCAGGGTCCATTCAACATTTATTGCACAGACCTCTAGGAGTTGTTCGAATTTAAGATTTGGGTCATTTATCTAGAAGTCAGAAATGAACGGCTTGGGAATAGTTTTATAAACTTCTAGATCTGGTGATGTCATGTCGAAATCAATGCGACCAGATTTTCTGGATTTTTTTGTGTTCTTTTCTTTTAAGGAAACATTTAAAAAATAACAAAATCACTTAAGAGATTTTAACAAACTTAAATTAAGGAAAGGTTAAATGTAAGATTTAATGTTCCTTATATTTGGTATCAATAGATTGATTTTTGCACGTTTAACAAGTAGTGTCAACTAATTATCAGTTGGTCGCAACAAAATGCAACACCAAAATACCAAAAAGGCCATGTGCCCATGTGTATACTGTATATGCCATCATTTGGTCCACCTATTGGGGGCCTTAAGCCTGGCATGCCATGGAGGATGAGCAAGCACACCTAAAAATAGGTTTGTGACTTTTTTATTTTTAATTGCCAATGGCCCTTACCATCTACACTTTCACGTGTGTGGATATGCCTTCCCTTCTTCTTCTTTTTAGGAAAGGTGGGTGTTTTGGAGTTTGATCCCAATGTCTTTACTTAGCAAAAGGAAAAAAAAAAAAAAAATTTATTGTGTTAAAAATGAAAACAAATTTTATTCATTAATTATGAAATTACTCCCACCATTAGATTGATTAGAGAATATAAATTCTATCGAAAAATATTAAAAATACTATAAATTTTATTAAGTATAAGTAAGGAGATTGAATCTGAAAATATACCTCATAAAATGAGATAGATGCAACTGAATCATATGGATGTTGCTGAATGGAGAGTGTAATTTGATTTAATGCATTGCGATTTTATAGGATTCCAAGTTATTAAAATCGAAATACAGTTATAGAGTAGTTTCATGAGTGTGGAAATAATATACTTTCCAGTCTTATTACAAATTCCAAACTTTTACAATTCTTTTCATTAAAAAAGAAAAAGAAAAAAGAAAAAAGACTACGTATAATTTAGTATGGTTAACTTCAAGTAAAAAATTCATAATCTTCTCGGTTAGTAACACTATTTCGTTGGCTCCCTCAAATTTTTGTCTAAAGTGCTAGTTTCTAAAAGCCCATTGGCGTCACGGTGCCTGTCCCTTTCTCTGAATTCTAATTGGGTGGTGTCACGGTGCCTGTCCCTTTCTCTCTAAGTCATTCCAGTTTCAGTCTCTGCCACCACAATGAATGACCCCACCTTATCCTCTCTCTCTACTCTCTCCCTCCAAGTGGGCATGTTAGGTTAGAATATATTTATTTATCGGCAGAAATTATGATAAAGAGAGTGATCTTATTTGGAAATTTAATATAAAAATATTGACTTGTTGAAACTTGAAATATTGTGTCAAAATGTCACACCTTTTCAACTCCAATAATGAAGATACTAAGTTTGTTATTTTTTGTTTTTTTTTTTTTTTTTTTTAATAGTTAGGAAGCATTGAACCTATAACGTTTACTCCGTGATGATTAATGACAATAGACTTTACCAGTTGAACTAATGAAAATTTAGTTGAGTTGACAATTATACAAGTTAGGATATTTAGTGCCAAAATCACTCATAATATTATATCTTTGGTGAGGTTCATTCATTTTTACTTGTATTTATAAATTTTTATAATAATTTAAGAACTAGCATATTGCATATTGAATACGTGATTATAATTACATTTTATCATCAAATTAAAAATATTAATGAGTTTTTTTTCTTCTTTTATTTTTATTTTTTTTTAAAGTTTAGACACAAAATATTTGATCTATTGAGTTAAGTATAATAAATTTTAAAATTTTTAATTTTGATAATATTGATATTCAAAATTTTGTCTTGATTAATCTTATAAATACGTGCAGTTTCTCGTATCACACATAAATGACCTTAATACAACACCAAAGAGATTATTGTCCAACTTGCAACCTATTTTCTTGAACATTATGTTTGACGAATTGGAAGACCAAAGACACTTTCTCACATGATTTAATAATAGTTTCACCTTAATCAAATATTCTAATAATCATATTAAATTATCACTTATATTTATTTGTATGTTTGTTAAATAACATTAAAAAAATGAAAATATCATTCTTTGCTTTGCTATAAAGATGGCCCCCCCACTTTATCTCATTGAAATAGATTAGATTGAGACAAAGCAAAAAACAAAAAATAAAACGCCACCCCCATCTTCCCAAATCAGGAAACTATCTTTCCTTCATTGTCTTTGAGCTTTCTCTGCAAATCTCTCTCCCTTTTTTTCACATGGAAGGCTCAGCCAATGAACGCGTTGGTTTTGGGAAGATGGGCTACGGGTACACACACAACAAACCCACAAGCTTCATTTTCCTTTATCTTAAAATTCAATGCATTTTGTTTTTTTATTGTTTTTCCTTAATGGGTTTATTGTTTGTTTTTGTTTTTCTTCTTTAGGTGCAAGCATTACAGAAGGAGATGCAAGATTAGAGCGCCTTGCTGCAATGAGATCTACCCGTGTCGCCATTGTCACAATGAAGCCACGGTATATATGCATTAGTATTTTTGGGACTTTCATCTTGTTCAGATTAATATATTTGCCTTTTGTGCCATTTATTGATCTGGGTCTTTGTCAATTTTCATGCTTTTGGATTATTAGAGCTTGTTGAGGAACCCATTTGACCGGCATGAACTTGTTCGACACGATGTTAAACAAGTACGACAATCCTGCTTTATCTGTTTGTTACTTTGTTTGTTTGTTTCTTTTAAAAAGATATAATTTTTATGATTTATTTACATTTTGTGAATTGCTAATGATGTTTGTGTGAGGAATTATCAAAAATCACGCAACACAATGTTGTTGTTTCAGGTTGTTTGTTCAGTTTGTGACACAGAGCAGCCGGTAAGTGTGTTTTTGTCTTTGAAAGGTGGTGTAAAGCTTCTTTTTTCTGATTTTCTTTTTGGTTATGTATTAATTGGTGTAGTTCATATTCTCTTATTGTTCTAGGTTGCTCAAGTTTGTACCAATTGTGGTGTCAATATGGGGGAATATTTCTGTGAAGTCTGCAAATTCTATGATGATGATGTAATTACTCTATCTCAGATTGAACCATCTACAGGGGAAAAGCAAAGAAATTTTTAATGAATTTTCTGTTTTAGTGTTTTTTGTTTAGCCAACTTTTGTCGTTGAGATGAACTAGAAAGTGATTTTATTGATCCTTGTTTGTTTACTTCTTCTTTTATTGATGCAAACTGTTGTTTTGAACTAATCTCAGACTGAGAAACAGCAGTTTCATTGCGATGATTGTGGGATCTGCAGGTTAGTAAGCATAGTATGATTGGTTTCTTTATATGTTAATTATTATCGTTGAATTGATCAAATCGAAGATGTTCTGATCCTGAATTATGTTCTTTGTATCAGAGTTGGTGGTCATGAGAACTTCTTTCATTGCAAAAAGTGTGGTATGCACTTCCTCCCATGTAACTAGAAATTTGTCATTTTGATTGGTTTTGTTAATTTTAGCGTTTATGTAGTTGTACAAAGCAGAAAGTACATCACTTTTTTCTTCCTTTTTTGTTTATGTCTGTCTGTTAAACTGAAGTTACCATTTTTGTGTTTTGTTTTGCTTTTCCATTCCTTTTTACATGGATGATAGCAGTTTTAATCATTTTTTAATTTCCAGGGAATGTTGATAATATTTGTTTTGTTTCCTAGGTTGATAGTATTGCTAATTTGTAAATTTGGTATATCTTCTCGAATCTTCTTTCTCTAGTTTCCAATTGCTTGCATGATTTCCAAACCGTTATAATTAAAAGATGCAACCCAGAATAATATAATAAGATATGGACGGTTATGCTTCCTTAAAAAAAAAGTATAGGTGAAATGAGGTGTTGCTAGTTGACGCATGAAATGGGTGTCCATGTTGAAGTTCTTTGATTTTGCAGAATTTATTAGGCTTGTCTGGTCTTGCTTGAAAGAAAAAGCCTTTGTAGTTGTCCTAATTGCCTTGCAATAGGGAAAGCCTTTGAATGGTTTACAATATCATATGCTGTCAAAGTTATTTGGCAGATGGATCTTCTAGAATATTATATCTGAGGAAGAAAGAACTATAAATTTATGATCCATCTTCTTTTCAAATGTCTAAATTTATGTTTCATCTTCAAGGGTTGAGAATATTTAAAGATGTTAAAACCCTTTAGACAGAGGAAAAAGAAGTTAAAGATGTCAAAAGAATGAATGTGTGTAGTATTAATGGGTTGTTTTGGAGCTCCATATACATCCCAAAAGCATAAATGCTCATTCTTTTCCCAGAAGCATAAATGCTTATTCTTTTGCCCTAAAATTAAACATAAGTTTAAAAGTTTTACCTGTTTATGTTTATGTGCTCTCATGTAAGGGCTTTTTGCCATTGAAAATTCCTATTTTTCTGATGCCACATATTTTAAGGTCTCATAAAATAGTGCTTGCATGTCGGATGGGTCATGCCAGTCGTAAAATCTTCGGCAGTGTGTGTTTTTCCATATTGTCTTTTGTCAGGTTCTAAATTGCAGTGCTTATTCAGTTTTTCTTCATGATCGGAGTTTACTACATGAGCCCCTTTTCCCAAAAAAATTGAGTATGCTACATGAATTAAACATGCATAAATATGTTTATTTTTCCTCTCTATTCCCTTTTCTTTTGAAGTATATCTTTCCTAGTCAGAATATTTTCTCCACTATTAACGTTTGCAAGATCACAGGGTGTTGCTATTCAAAAAGTCTGCGTGATAACCATTTGTGTGTGGAGAACTCCATGCGGCACCATTGTCCAATATGCTATGAGGTTTGCTTCCTATGTGCTTTATTTTTGTATTGATGTAGATTTTTTTTTTGATGTTCTAACATATTATGGTATTTTTGTAGTATCTTTTTGACTCGCTTAAAGACACAATTGTAATGAAATGTGGGCACACAATGCATTGCGAATGTTATGAAGAGATGGTAAAGCGTGACAAGTAAGCAACCTTTACTTCTTATTGCTTTAGTGTTATTCGTTGACAAGGCTAAACATTTCTGTTTGGTTCCTCGCTTGATTGTCACATCACACAGATTCTGCTGTCCCATTTGCTCAAAGTCAGTAATAGACATGTCTAGAATCTGGAAGAGAATAGATGAGGAGGTAGACTTACTCAATTTAAGCTCATCTTCTAGATGGTTGTATTTGATCTGTGTATTCTTACAAAGATTCAGTGACATGTTGGTTGTGCTTACACATAGCAATTATTGTACATAAACTGAAATTTCACACTAACTTGTTAATATTATTATGTTATCAGATAGAAGCAACCGTCATGCCTGAGGATTACCGGAACAAGAAGGTGCCTACTTATCATCCTTGTTCTTATCCAATAATTTGGTGCTACATATCCTTGTCCATATTTCATGGATTTTTTAGATGCTAATGCCGAGACCTAAGCACTTTCACCGGCTAGAATATAATATGTTTACCTAATGGGTCATATATTCCTATAACTGAATATTACTGTGGTTTGCATTCATCGCATATATATTTGCACACACGAACACTATGCATTCCAAAAGAATCTAGAAAAAGAAAGGTGGAAGAAAGGTTTAATAAATGAAAAAGCTACCCCTTGATATCAGGATATGCCTTTTCAAAAAGCTTAGTAACGAGAGGAGCAACAATTTAGTTTTCTGATACTTGGATTCTAAATAACTATAGTATCCCTATATATCATTCTTATAGAACTCTTACTATCTCTGAGCAAACTTTCCTGGAAGACACTAAGAAGCATGAGTTATTTGCAGGTTTGGATACTGTGTAACGATTGCAATGATACTACCGAAGTTTACTTTCACATAATTGGGCAGAAATGCAGCCATTGCGAATCATATAATACCCGCACAATTGCCCCTCCAGTTCTTCCTCAATGATCAGACTATTTACAGGAATATATCCAGCCAGGTATACGCTTTGAAAGCTTGCACCCTGTGGTCTAAATAGAAGGGGGTATTTAAATGCTTGTTCAATCACATTGATCTGTTATCCTTCTTAAAAGGGGATATTTCATTTGATTTTGTATAATTACATATTTACATTATGATTCAAATGACTGTAGCATTCATATACGTGCCTGGGAACTCTTCTCAGGCTATTCTTCTTTCAATTTATCAAGACAAAACAAGCAAGTGAGCCTTTTGGTTGTGTAAACATTATATATACAGGAATTTAATCGAGCACTGTTTCCTTTTTTTTTTTTTTGTTGATAAAATGGGTATCCAAAGCTTCATTCCGACTAATTTCATAGGTACGTGCAATATCCCGTCCCACATGCACCGGGTAATTATCAGGCCCAATGGTCTTAAGGGTGACCCCAAAAGGATCTATCGGGTAATTATCAGGCCCAATGGTCTTAAGGGTGACCCCAAAAGGATCTGCTGTGATGGAGTGTCGAACTTTCTGCTGTGATGGAGTGTCGAACTTGCAAACACCGATTCCAATTATGACTGACTGACAACCTTGGCAACTAGAGATGCACGATATCTAATAAATTGTTGACTGGTTTCATTATGAAATGTGATATGATAAAGCAACCACTCCAATTGATATAGCCTTGAAAGCAAATTGTTGACTGGTTTCATTATGAAATGTGATATGATAAAGCAACCACTCCAATTGATATAGCCTTGAAAGCAGGCATTGCCACCCTGAATAATAGTAGGTATAATAATTTGCATCTATGTATGCTTAATTAGAAAAAGATTGAAAGTGGTTTTTCTATAATTTTGGGAACTTTTAAGTGCATTTCTTTTGTTGCCCTTTCTCAATCTATGTGATGTTAGTTTGAGTGAAGCCTAGCTCAAGCTTAGTAAAATTCGGTGTATTCATCCCAAGGTCAATGGGTCAGTTTTATTATTGATAATCCGTTTGCCTAATTGGGTGGATTAGATCTAGCCTGGGATTTGATCCAAGTGTAAGGTTAATGGCTTGCAGGTCGATTTGGGAAAACTACATAGACAATCCAGTTCATTAATCGCAGGCTGCAAGTTTGTGCCTGGCAGTGGCAGTTCATTATTCACTATTTATTTATTTATTTTTTTAATCTCAACCCTAAAAATTAATCCCTAAAAAGCTATTGCAGCCCATGCAATAGGTATTGCATGAGATCTTAATCTTTCGCTATTGTGCTGTTATCTCCCTAAAAAACAACTTATCAGTAAACCTAGTTCCTCAACATATATACAATAGGGCTTGTATACTTGTTTGACAACCAGTGCATTCTTCTCTAGATTGGTTAACCCCTGCTTCAGTCTTGATCTGTTACAAAAGACGTCTTTTCTAAGATGACACAATTCATTAGTGCAATAGAGATGGAAGTCATCATTTGATATTGTAAAACTTTTAAGAAATGTCATGTTTGCACAATACTTCGTATGATGATTAATAAACTCATCTTTATCATGTTTCACCCACAACTACTCGTTGACGTCCAATTTTATCATGGACCGATAATATATTTAACATTAAAAAAAAGAAAAGAAGACCAATTTCGGGGCAAATAATGTATTTAATCCCAAAAAAGAATAAAAAAAGGACCAATTTAATTAGTGTATTTAACCCAAAAAAAAATCTCATTTGGGGTCAATAGTGTATTTAATAAAAAAAATTAAAAATTTAAAAAAACAATAGCATCCAAAACACGTATTTATCTATGGGCATAATGTTCTTCCAATCCGGTTTAGAGGAATTCTCTTTCAATCCACTACGTGTCAATTAAATAGACTATCCACATGTATTATTTGAAAAAGTCACGTGATTCATTAAAAATGTCATGCGACTAAAAGTACATTTGGATGATCTATTTACTTGCGGATTGAAAAAGGATTCTTCCAAACTTGATGGGAGAAAAACTATTTCCTTTATCTATAAGCGCAGGTCCACAGGAACAAGCCTGGACCGCCGGTACCCACACTATCCCTCTTTCTCCCCTCACACTAAACCCTGATCGCTCTAAATTATACCTGGGCTTTAGCTCTCTATCTCTCTCCAAAACACACCGAGTTCACTCAGAACCAATCCGCCCTCTAACTCGGCTCTAACTCAGTCCCTCCAAGCCATGCAAGTTATCTCGCACGCTCGCAGACTCTCTAGGGCTCTCAAATCTCCGATTATCCTCAACTCGGACCGGTTCATCTCCTCCGATTTTCGATTCCTCGAAGCTCCTCTCACTTCTCTTCAATGTCGAAACCACCACACCTTCTCTTCCAAGACCCCCTGCTTTTCAGGTACCTCAACATTTTCTTATTTCTTAATCATATTTTTGTTTTCGGAGCTGAATGTGAACCTTTTTGTTTTGCTCGTTATGTTTTGTTTGGTTAGCGAGAAAGTTGTAGAAAAAATAAAAGCACGGAAATGGAATTTGAAATTGTTGAGAAAGGAACAGAAGAAGCTTAATCTAACTAGGCCGAGTAAAATTTATTTATTATTTGATTTTCATGCATTTTTACGTAAATCTTGTTTGGTTGCCGAGAAAACTTTGGAAATGAGAAGGAAAGAAAAGAAAATTATGGAAATTGAAAGGTTCAATTGATTAGAGTACGTATTAAATGAATTTCTCTGTAACCAAACAGAGTTTATATGGATTGGATGAATGATTCTGTGATATGAAGATATTGGAGTGTTACACAGGGATGATTCAAAGCAATCATTTGCAAAAGGCACAATGGCCGATGTATTCGATGATGTCAAGGGCATGTTTTGCTTCAGAAGCAAGTACCACTGAAAGCAGTCCCACAGGTTATTGACTTACGTGTTGGAATTTTTTTATTGAAGTTGTTCTTGAAGCTAGTTTGATGACATTTGCTTTAAATTTGTTGAGTGTAGAGGCTGTGAAGGAGCTCTATGACAAAATGCTTGAATCTGTTGTTGGTCAAAGAACGATGCCCCCTAATGCTTGGTTGTGGTCGTTGCTTGAAAATTGTAAAAACAACGATGACATTAAGCTTCTATTTGACATTTTACAGAACCTCCGAAGATTTGTAAGTTTTCGTAGTTTTTAATTTATACCATCTTTTATAATGTAGAGTATTTTTTTTGGTAAGTTAGACACACACGCAGAGGGCTTTGAACCCATGATTCTCATCCTCAATCTTATTATTATGGGAGGAGGGAATTCCATTTGAGCTAAAGCTCATTGGAAATTTGATCTATAGAGTTTAAATGGTTGATAATTGACAGTTGTTATCTATCAAAAAAAAATTGACAGTTCTATGCTTTTGGCTGCAGAGACTGTCAAATCTTCGTATTCATGCCGATTTTAATTGCAATCTGTGCCGAGAAGTTGCTAAGACATGTGCTCGTGTAGGGGCCCTTGACTATGGTATGCTTTTGAATTTGTATTCTATGCTTGACTGTCTTTCTATTTGTTAACATCCATTCTGCTGATTGCGTTTTTATTATTTAAGCAGTTTGTTTTCTAGTAAATTGTTTACACCTAGAATATGAGGAATCCGTGCAGCCCAATTGCTACACTTGCATTGAGGTGTTTGGGACTTTGCACCTGCCAGGCTTCTTCAATTACTACTCTGTAGTTTATCAAGATTGTTTAGCTTAAATGTATTGCAGGGAAGAAGGCCTTGTGGAAGCATAATGTGTATGGCTTGACTCCCAGTATTGGATCTGCCCACCATTTGCTGGTATTAATGAAATTTGACTCTCTTATAACTTATAAGCTTATTTGGGATTTTCTTGTATTCACGTTTTTCATATAATAAATGCTTCTTGTAATTCAACTGCAGTTATATGCTAAAGCTCACAACGATGCTAAACTCATGGTGGAAATAATGAAACTTCTGAAGAGGAATGACTTACCACTGCAATCTGGTACAGCAGATATCATATTCAGGTATGTTGGTTATGACTTATAACTAATTCCTGCTTTTGCTTTGCTCTGTCAATTTTGAACTCCAGATGGAACGGAATGGATATCATAAGGAAATTCTCCACCAAATTTAGAATCCAAGTTTATTTCTTGTCCAGTTGTCCATGCTAGGATTCTGTTGGACCTCTGAAGCTGAAATGTGTTCCTTGGTTGAAATATCTAGGGTTTTCCCAATTTATGTAGTTACATGCATGTGTATATGTGTTTATGTTGATGCTTAAATAGTTTGGATCATTGTTTGAGTTCCATATCTAAATTTAGGTGTGTTTAATTAAATCTGTTAGGACTGAATCTTCAATCTTTAAATGAACTTGTGACACTGCCTGTGTTATCAAATTTAAGATGATAATCCATTGAAAGAAATTATTACTTTCAATGACTCTGTTTGGTCAAGTCTAATTGATCTAAAACAAGTCAGTGGAGTTATTTAATTGTGAAGGAAATTATTACTTAACGATTTATTGCTAAGGTATCTGTTTCATTTGCTTTTTTTCTTTTCTTTTTTTGTCAAATTGCTTTGGTTCTGTTCTTAAAATGATTTTGATCTTGTATTTGGATTCACCAATTGCAGCATTTGTTACAATACGGATAATTGGGAGTTGATGTCCAAGTACTCAAAAAAGTTTGTCAAGGCTGGAGTAAAATTACGGAAAACTTCATTTGATGTATGGATGGAATTTGCTGCGAAAACAGGTCTCTGCACATTTTTTACGTTCTCCTATTTCATGTACAACATATGTGTTTATGTTTAATATCTGTACTTACTGTCTGATTTTGGATGGTGGTAGTGGTTGGTGGGAGGGGATTGTACATAGGACTTGAAGTCACCCATAATTAAAGTTAGAGAAGTTTCATAGAACTTGAACTCACCCATAAATAAAGTTAGTGAAGTTTCATGGAATATGTTGTCTTCTATTTGCATGAAATCATATACTTGCATGCTTGGCTTGCTGCCTTTTTGGTGCTTTTACACTGAATTTCTCTTAAAATAGTACTCCCTTTGTCCCAAAATGAGCCCTGCTTTCCTTTTTGGGATTACCCAAAATGAGTTATCTGTTTTCAAAAAGCCAAAGCTTTTACCTCTTAATCTTTCCATAATTCTCTTACCTATTTGCTAAAACAAGCAAGACACATACAAATCACACAATTTGCAGCAAAGACACTGATTTTGGGATGGAGGGTGTGTTGACAAGTTAGTGTTAGTTTGAGTTAGATAAGGAGCTATTTGCTTACTATATCAGTTACCATGAGGCATAAAACAAAGAAATGCCCCCCTCCCCCTTCAAAAAGAAGAAGATTATCAATATATTGTTGTTTTACAAATAAGTAGCATCTTTAGGAGTCATGGCATTATTTCATTAATTATGCTTTCCTTTTGTCCAGAAGATTACTCTGTTATTTGTGGAACTGCTTTATTGTTTATAAAGCGTTTCAAGTTTTCCATTTGTAGGAGATACTGAGGCACTATGGAAAATAGAGAAGTTGAGATCTGAGTCAATGAAGCAGCACTCTCTTGTGACTGGGTTTTCATGTGCTAAGGTAGTAAATCTTATTCTCATCAAGTTTAACGTCCAGGTTGAGTGTGAAAATTGTTTTGGATATATAAAATGTAATGTCATTCCTAAGTCTATTTTGCTCTTTATATAGTATGCAACTTCTTATAGTGAGTCCTCAATAAACTCTGAGTCATTGCTGTCACTGTGGAAAATAAATTTGGCATGTATTATGTTTTCTTTCGGAATTTTATTGTTTTTGGCTAAGAAATTTTAGCTTCTTTTGAGCAGCTTTAGTTAAGGTTTGGGTTGGGCTGAGCTATGGTAGATTTCAGTCACAGAGCATAAGCCTGAGCTTGAGTTTTATGTCCTTGCAGGGTTTTCTATTAGAACATAAGCCTGAGGATGCTGCAGCCGTCATTCAAGTCCTAAATCAGGTACCTGCTATTTTGTGTGCTTGTTACTATTGTCAGAATCCCCCCCACCCGCCCCACAAGAGAAGTTAAAGAAGAAGAAAAAAAAAATCATCCTGCTAAGAGCTGCTAAAGTTGTGACATAAACTGCTCAGTCTATCTGGAGCAACTATCGTACCATTGAAGCCATAAAACAACTATATTTTTCATTCCTGCTTGTTACATCCAAGAGTGATAATCATAAAAATTTGATATATAGTATAACAACCCACATGTCTAGATTTGTTAAGGCAGTGCTGATCATATTGCTAGCACGCAGGGAGAGAAAATCTTTCCTAGGTTCTGTGAGATGCAGGTTTTGTTAATTGAAAATACTAAATAAGGGTTGGGCTTAATATAGATTGCATCTTAATGGGATTTAAAAATAATAATCTTAAAGGAAATAAGTAACATGCCATTGAAAGTGTTGGTCATGCCAAAGCAGGTCCTGGGAGGGAGATCTGGATATGGTCTAGTGCAAGAAGGGTCCAAATTAATTAGTATTACCCAGTGTGGATACATCAGTAACATGATTTTTGTTACTTGGATGAATAAAAAAGATATTGAGAATTGAAACATGTTCCTTATTTGTTACTTTATTTTTTGTTCGTTTTGTTAAATTCATTAGTACTTATGTGTGGCAGACTTTATCTGATGCAAAGAAGCCAGGCATCATGGCTGAACTCCAAAAGCTGGTAAGTGATTGGCCTTTGGAGGTTATCAAGCGCCAAAAAGAAGAGGATAGGAAGGTACTCCTTTTAATAATTGAAGATTTCGAAGTTCTATTTTTGGTAAAATGTGTTTTTGTCTTAGAAACCTAAGCCTAAGCATTTCTGTCTCTGTTATGTTTCATAACCCAGGCATTAGCTGCATCTTTGAAATCAGATATTCCTGCAATGGTCAGTGGTCTATTAAACATGGGCTTAGATGTGAATGTAAATGTTGAAGACCTAACCAGGGAAGAAGGTATTCTGTATTGAAGAAAATGGAGTTTGAAAGTGAAGATCTGAAGCTTCGTGCACTCCTTGTATCTTGTACCAGAGAGGTGACTATGTGTTTCAGCCACCATAGGTTGAGAATGAGCATCTCAATAATTTCCCTCTTTACAAAGACACTTCTAAAGCCCTCGTTCGCATCCTCTGACCATGACAAAGATCTTTGTTCTTTTTTTGGATGTAATTCTTTTGCATTGATCAACTCTACAATTGTTGCCATTCATTTTTCTGTTATATGCTCATGCTGTATATTGTGAATCTGCTGGTAGATTAAAGGGGCATAGTCTTAGAATTTTGGTGAGTTTAGTTTGAAAGGAGGACCAGAATATCTGATTTAATGAAACAATCGTTGGACACCTGTTTCTAGGGAGCAGTTAATAACTTAATATTGATTTCCAATTTCTCATAGATAGAACTTAATTCCTGTCCCAAATGTAGACTGTACTGTTATAGAGTTGAGCTCAATCGTGCTTGCCTCTGAACACAAAACTGTTATCTACTACTTTCAAGTATATATTTGATTTTACTTCTCAAAAAGAGAAAAAAGAAGAAGAAAAATAGTAACACAAGATTGTTATAAGTGCCTTACCATTCGACCATTCTACAATTAACATACGATATTGGAAAGATTTTGGTGTGTTCTGATTGTCAATAATGTGAGCTAAGCTGTATTTTGTTTTTTTGGCTTGAGATGTGCTGCTGTGAGCTCAGCTCTTGTTAAGTAAATTAAGAAGCCTTTAGTTGTCTTAACTATTTAAGTGTTTAATGTTGGCTACATATATGTAAGTGATCTCATTTTCGTTAGGACTTGTTAAGAAATATCTAGTAGGTTGTAAGGGTAATTTGCTACAAATAACTTTACCCTAATGCAAATTGGGTCTTGTCCAATTTAGGTCCCAATCTTGCCAATCTCCATCCACTGACTTGCTAAACGGTCATGCTACTTCTGGAAAAGTACTTCCTAACCCTAGAAAAAGAGTTGATATCTCATGAAATGGTTCTATAGGCCATCCTCTCATATGAGAGTTACATATGTGGGTCTCACCGTAAGAGAGTGACATAATATAATCGCTTTATAAGATAATTTTTCTGAGGAAAAGATGAAGTGGATGAGGGAGAGATATTGTTTTCCTTTTGCATTAGGCAACTGAGCAAGTTCTAGTCCCTCACAATAAATGGTACACTTCCAAAAGATGCAAAACCGCTTAGTGAAAAGTGACAAATAACTTTTTTGTGAAGTTTCCAAAGGGGGTACAATTCTAGATTCAAGAAAGTTGATTAGTAACTAACAGTAGATGAGAACTGTTTTGAAATTCAAACCAATATTGGAACAGATCGAAAGGTAAATGATGCTTCCATTCCATATTACTCTTATAGGTAATCTCAACACTTTTATCTGTGATGGGCAACTTGGGTCATTGTTAAAGTTCTAACTTCTTCATAATATAGACTCAATGGAACATAGAATCATTGGAAAAAGCCTATATTTAGAGCATGTGACTTCATCAAAAAGCATATTTTCAGTTTTGTTTTATATATAGCAAACAAAGATAAATGCATTCCAATATTTCCAAAAACTAAATTGTGGTCCAGCAAGAAATATGATAAAGACTTCAAGATAAGATGATACAAAATATTATTGAAATACACGTGGGCCCACTTGTATTTGCAATGATTGGGACTCACTTACCCAACAACTTCATCTTACACTCAACATTTTTTTCCCATGTTCTTAAATCTTAATAGTGCAAATACTTTTCCCTTACCTAGTTACTACAACATCCTCAAAACCCAATTTGAGTAACGTCTTCTTGGTAATTTTACAAAACTCCTGAATTTTGTTTTCTTGCTTGTACAACAAGAAAAGCATACAAGCAAAAGACAAAAAAGAACAAAGAAAACAAGAAAATAAGAAAGTAAAAAGATGAAGTTGAAGAAGAAGACAAAAAGGTTGAACCTGAAACCCAACATATTTAGCATGGTCCTAGTCTAGGCCATCAATTTTTTGCGAATAACTGTTGTATATTTTGTGTCTGAACATTTTTCTCACATATGTACTATAAAAAAACTGAATACTTGAAAAATAAAAATTGAAACCTATAAAATCAGAATCTCTTTCTTAATCTTCTCAACAGTATTGCCACCATTGCCATTCACACACGCTGTAATTGTTACCATCACTTGCCCATGGTTTACTGCAACATTTGCCGCCAGTACTTCTGCTTGGTGCTTATGAAACACCTCGAAAATCTTTGTCAATAGGCCTTGTCTCACCAACATTTGAATCCCAAAAAATGCCACATTGCTAGAGACAGTGACACAGCTGACACAGGAATTCAAGTTAGTACTTGGAAGAAGTATTGTCCCTTTTGCTGCCATCGATTTTGAAGATTCCTTAAGCTTCTCCAACCGACTTTTCTCTTCTTCAAGAACCCTAATATACTTTGTTGTTTCATTAACAATCTTCTCCCTTGTAGCCTTATGAGAAAGAAAAAAATAACAAACATTGTCATATATATATACACTAAAATCCAAATAAAACCCATAGGCCATAACCCATGTAGCCAATTGGTACCATTATTTGTGATTGGCCATTGAAAAGAATTTGGTTGACCAGATTAAGACCCAAATGCTCTAACTGAAATTTTTTGTAACATCTGTGATTGATAATTTTAGAGGAATATAAAAGATAGATTTCAATTTCAATCAAATTGAGATCCATGACCAAAATAAATATAACCCATTAGCCCTTAAGAGGTTTAACTACCATTGTGTTGAGACACTTACAAGAAGAACATATGAAAAATTGAAGCATAAACTTACAAGAATATTCTGTGAAAAATCAAATCATAAAATAAAGGATATGAATCACTAACATAATTGAAAATGAAATAAGAAATAACCCCACTAACCTTGGGAAAGAGATTAGGGACCATTGACTGAAGAAAAGCATAACTATCACTCATTTTTCCCCTCCTATCTCTCTCTTTCTGAATATTCTCAATTCTAGATGCACTTTTTGGTGGTCTCCCACGCTTTCTTGAGCTTGAACCCTTTTCAACAAAGGCAATTTCAGGTTCATGCAAAGTTGATATTTGTGAAAGTGGTGGTATGACAGAGTCACTATAGCCCTCCATGATACCCAATAACAATTCACTTATCTCCTCCTCTTGTTCTTGGTTTTCGCTTTCCATTTTCCCTTTATATCTCAAATGTTGCTTTTGGTGCTGCATGTGAGAGAATAAAAAGGTGGTCTTTGATTGGCGTAAGAAACTGTTGGAATACCAGCATAGGCTTAGAGAATGCATGTGCTTTGTGCGTGTTACATCCAAAACTAATTATATAGTTTCGATTCTCTTTGATTTTTGTCTCTATCATTTATCTTGAATTAAATGAAATATTTGGTTGTGAAATTTTTTTCGAAATTGTTATTATACTTTAAAATGTTTCAAAAAGATTTTAACTAGTTTTATTTGATGGATTAATGAAAATTGATGATATGATAACAAACGAAATTTATGAAATCGGGATCACTATGATGAAGTGGCATGATTTTAATTTGCCACGTTGGCATTTTTCTCATCAAAGATAATAAAGGCTTTTTTTAATTTTTTGAAAATATATAGACTAAAGTGAAATATTTTTTAAAATGATTTTAAAACAAAGATAAAATGATGAGTAGTAAGTAATGAAATAAATATATGCAATTTAACCTTTATCTCTTTTTTATTTTATTTTTTTTCGGGGGCTCAAACGTTTTCCTTTTTCTGTTTGTTTTTGGCAATTCAGACCGGCTGTCTAATCAATATTTATATAAAAGCAGAAACCTTTAACTGGATTCTGTCAAGTGACTTATGAGGATTGGATTGGACGGTGTTGATCTCATTGACCATGTCGGTGTATTAATTTGGAAACAATGTTTAGGCAAATCACAATCTGCATACATTCTGAAAGTTAATTTTGTGATATATTAGATTTACAGTTAGTTCAACTGGTAAAGTCTATTGTCGTTGCATAAGGGACTTGTGTTCAAATCCCGCCTACACTAAAAACCAATTAATTTCTTAGCTTGATAGTAAAGAGCAATCATAATGGAGCGAACGTTATAGATTCAAATCTTATTGTATCTTAAAAAAAAAAAAATCTATAGACTATAGGCCTTGTGGAGGGACATTAATTGACCCCATTTATCTAAACCATTGGTCTGATTTATGCCTTGCGATATGTCATTGCATCTGATTGAATATGAAGTGCAAAAATAACTGACGGTCTACATTCTTGAAGATTGCCTTGGTTGTAGTACTTTTGGACCATCAGATTGAGCTTTTTTTTTTTTTTTTTTTTTTTTTGTGTGTGTGTTTTTTTTTATATATGGTTAATTATTTATTTAAGAAGAATTTTACTAAAAATATTTTGGTGTTTTTCTGCAATAGAGGAATGGTCGAAAATTAAATTGATGGTAAGCCACGAAAATTAAGTTCTCTGTCAGTCCTTGCAGGCGGCACAGCACACTGCTAACTTTCTAAAACTTTTTTTTTTTCCCTGTGTGTGTTTAGAAATGTGACACCCATCAAAATAACTAAGCTTGTTAACATTCACTTGTTTGGCCACATACTTCCTCAATCACTTTTGTTAAAATTTACTTTGCAAATTGCAATCACCATATGTTTTGTTTTGCACTTTTGATACTTTGTTCAAGGAAAACTTGTCCTCAACATATGATATTTCACACCAATTCTATGATTATGTCAGAAAATTTCGGCCACTATCATGTAGACATCTCTGATTAAGGCTTTTTCTTTTCCTTTTTTTTGGCCTCATAATTTTTTTATAAAAATGCAATTCAAACCATCTCTCCATTCACAGCCTTTTGATAAGGATAAGACTCATGTTTAGTGCATTGGAACACTGTCCTGAATAAAACAAGAGATTGATACGTGATCCTTTTTAGACATATATCATGTTCCCTTTTGATAAAGACCCTAGGAAGGATATATGAGAGACAGGAATGGGTTCCCAAGAATGACAAGAGGAAGCCCACTTTGGGAGATTATGAGAAAAAAAGACTAAGGGAGTTTGTACAAGATTACTTTAATGTAAGCAACGATAGAGGTAATTTCCCAGAATAAACACAGAGGTGATCCATTGATCATTCTGACCACAATTGCATTAAGAAATATTTTGTACAAACAATCAAATGAATTCCGATAGTAGTAGTAGTACTGTAAGAGTGTAAGGATAAGTACTATATCCCTTCAACTTGTTTCACCATTAAGGTTGAACTCCTAAAATGCAAACATTTATGATAATTTGTGTGGTCTGTTCTGAGTGTGTTTACGGTGTTGTTATTATAAAAATTAATAATAATTATAATTATAATAATAACCTTTTGTTCATAGTCAACCCATGTGTATACTTAGAAAAAAAAAAAAAAAAAAAATTGTGATAGGTCCTATAGGCTTGGGCTTACCTCCGAACCATCATCACAGTTTGTCATAGTTAATTTTTAATTTATTCAACTTATTTCACATTTACAACTTCTTAAAACTTGTATATATATATATATATATATTAAGTAAAAATTGTACTTTTACCTAATTTATTTTTTAACCCTAATAAACTAATATAAATAAAAATAAACTCTTCCGGCCAAATGATTATGTAAACAGAAATAAAGCATGTCACATATTCCACGAGAAATGTATTGAAAGTTTGAAACCAATAGCTCAAAATATCAAGTTAACCTCGAATATTGTCCACACCATATTACACTTCCAATTTTTACATCAATAAAAAAAGGGAAATTGAAACAAGCCGGATACGAGATTCAGTAATACTGTAATACACTAAAATAAAATTTTATTAAAAAAAAAGGAGTAATACACTACAATATAAATACTCATTCACATAAATCATAAACAGACCAACCAAGATACAAATGAGATCCACAGCGATTAGAGAGCAGGGTCCAACTTAAAATTTTTTTTAAAAAAAAAACATTATAGTACATGACAATTTTAGTCTACTTAGATTTTTTTGTGGAGGAGGCTCAAATTAGACATGATAACTAGCAACAGAAATGCTAGTGATCCAAGCTGAGAAACAACAATAGCTGCTGCCACTTGGTCACAAAATTTTCCAAACACGCTACAAACTTCTTTCCACTGCACGTGATGATTCCCTTTGTAGCCAACTAAAGCAACGGCAGTGGCGGCTCCGTTGCCGGAGAATAGCAATGCGACCATTAGCGTATCAAGGATGATAATCATCATGTGTAACATCTTGCTTTCACCCCTGCTTGTGAAAACAAGGAATAGAGAGATGGCTGCATATAAACAAGCTATGGCATTTGATACCACAATATACCTAGTACAAAGGTCAAAGAAATGTTAATTTTTCTTCTTAAATAGCACATGAACTCCTTAAAAAAAATTAAATTAAATTACCAAAGTAATTTTAAAAGAGGATTGGAACCACTATAACATCTAAACCAAAAAACGAAAAGTATTTATGAGTTATGATGAGAGCCGCAAGATTAGACCAACTTGGCATACTCTAAAATGGGTAAATGCACATAAAGTACATATAAATATGACCCAATTAATTATAATATATTATATATAACCAATTATTTTTAAAAATTAAAATTATCTAAAATGTACAGTTGAGTGTAAAGCTATGGATCCATTTGGCATTGCTTTAGGAAATGGAGATTTAATTATAAATTTCAGTAGTACTTTTGCGATACAAAAGACTTAATTGAAAAACTTTGTAACGTTTTGTGTTTTGTGTGTTTGACAAGTTATAGTGAATAATGCTTTAAAGTAATGGATTTATAAAACATAAACATTGAATTGCAAAGTTTTTTCTTCTCCCTAATTCAACTTTAGCCTTTAAGCTCTTAGCCAAATTTCCAAACTTTGATGATTTAAACTAAAGGAGTTGTACCCCTTATGTTAACAATCCTCTCATCCCATTTTCATCGGAAAATTATAGAATACTTTTCGAATACATTTAAAAGCGAATAGTGACAATTTTATATATTGCTAAAACAAATTATTACTAAAAAATTATAATAAACAATAAATTATCCTTAAAAATGCTCTAGGTGGGAAGCACATAACATAATCTTTTACTTGTTCATGAGCAATTATTATCTTATGCATAAGATATATGCATCTTCCCTTTTATAATGTCTAGGTCCCACAATCATATGAAACTCACACGCGGTAAGAGAGATGATACATATATTTGATACATGATATATAATTTCATTTTTCATTTTTTTTAATACAATACATTTTTATTCTTGAAAGGATTCTTTGGCTCAATATTTATATACCGAGAGTAATAAGTAAAACAAAAACAATAATGATTTCATATGAGCAACCCCAAGGGGTTGGCTTTGATGGTGGCCTTGGCCTTGAAAGTTTGTTTTCTTTATGTCCAAGGTTCACCCTCTTGGGTTAAACAATCTGGTACCATGCTGAAAAGCCAACTACTTATCCTAATGTAGAAATTTTTTGAGTGCCATTCAGTCCCGAAAATAATAATAATAAAATAAAAAAAATGTAAACCACCAATGATGCATTGGTATATCCGAGATAACTTTTCCGAAGGTCATCTTTGTCTAACTATGTGTAGTTTGGAACCTTGGAGACACGCACTAGTTAGACAAGTCAATCAAGGTTAGACAGGAAAATGCTCCTCTCATAAATTATAGCAGATTGGTAAGTAGTGGGATCTAAGCAATTAAAGCTCAATTCAATTTGCTAACAGCGCGCTGGAGTGACATAACTTTATTTATTTATTCTAGGATTGTTGTAATATATTGTCGTAGGTGGGCCTGTAAACGAATTGAGTTGTTTATGAATGACTTGGTTTCGGTTCATTGTTTATGTTCATTTATTTAGCAAAAAAGAGAGGCTTAAGCCCATATTCAGGTTCAACTATTAACTGAGTTAAGCTCAAACATAGTAATTTATTTATAAACAAAGTTCGTAAGTATAAGATTCGATTTAAGTATATATATTTGATGAAGATTTGAGTGCATATGATATTATAGATTTATATGTATGCATTTATAAAATATACTTATATAGACTTTATATTAGAAATGAATTAAAAATCCTGATTTTTTTTTTTTGAAAATTCATTAGTTGAAGGAAGATAGATTTGAACTCGGTATATCTTCATTGGAAACAGCATGAACTGTTCGTTGAGTTAAAAGACTTTTGGCATAATCCTCAACATACTTAGATTCGGTTTGTCCAGTTAGTAATAATGAAATAAGTGTCACAAAATAAAACATAAAATAACTCTACGTTTTAAGAGTACAACACCCGTGGGTGATTATACTCATTGGTTAGCAACATCTTTGAGCTAACATATTCATCACAAAATTGTATATAATATGATTGATAATATAATTAAAAAATCATTTACAAAATAATAATTGATAATATAATTAAATCATTTACAAAATAATAATTTTAATGTGAATTGAATAGATTGATCTTTGTCACGTCATCAATAATTTAAATAAATATTCAAATAGTATCAGTCAAATTTTCTATAAATAATGATATATACTATGACAAAATCTAATCCACTAAGATTTTAAGAATTCTAATAAGAACTCTGGAGGACAAAGTCTAGTCAAATTTTGTTTAAATGATGAAGTCAACCTAATAAGAACTTTGGAGGATTTTAATCCAATATTATATAGCATCATCCTTGGATGTTTCCAAATCAATTCTGTTATCTAGCAGCATTAAGCAATAGAAAATTTAATCACCCAAAAAGTATAACTAAAAGAAAAATCAGAGTAAGGAATAAGTAATAACTTACACAAAGGCAGACAAGTAATGCCACTTAGCAGAAACTGGAACATTTATAGGTGGCAGGCTTTCAGTGAGCTGAATTGGGACAACTTTTGTCTGCTTATCTAGCACAAAAATTACAGCAGCCACTAAAGTTAGTACAAAGGCCAAAAGCCTCACAAATAAATCACGACTCTTCGCTATTCTTTGGTTTGCCACCTTCATTTCTTTCTCTCTACTCTCTATTCCACCTATACTAGCCTTGTTTTGGCTCTCCATTTTCACAAAACTCAAGAAAAATACTTAGCCTTTGAGAGAGAAAGAGTGACAGGGGGCAAAAATAAAACGAGTGGGAAGCCTTATAAATAGAAAACGGAAGAGAGAAAGAGAGAAAGAGAGGGGTTTTGGTCAAAAGGGCAAGTGTGAAAGAGCTATTAATGCTTGGCATTGTTAGGAGAGAAGTTATGGGGTCCAAAAAGTTGGGGTTGAGATCTGATGCAGTAAAAATATTAATCGTAGGTGCAATAGTTTTAGACGACCGAAATTGAAAGTAACTTTTTTTAACTTTTCATCTCGATCGTCCAAACAAAAAGTAATTTTTAATTTTTTATACTCTTTAAACATATCTGTTTGGATGTCTGAGATGAAAAGCTAAAAAAACAACTTTTAATTTCAACCATCTAAAACTATTGCACTATACAAACAATCTATTTTGAGTAATATTTGGTAGAGAGTTTTACGTGTGAAATTTGTAACAAGATCAATCATTCATGTGATTATATGAGAGAGGAATGAGTAATGCTTTCAAGCATTGAAATACTTCTTTGAGATTACGTGTTTTGAAAAAGTGTGACAAAATATTAAAATGTCATTTTTTCTTTGGGTGTATTTATTGAGGAATAGACTTCATTTCAAAACAGGGGGAAGCATAGTTGGTGGGATTTAAAGTTGAACCCCAAGGCCCAAACACTAGACACCATAGGGGTGCCCCACTGAATTATCACTCAAATTGTGTTTATCTCATAATTCTAAATTAGAGTATGGTTTACAAGAAAATAACTTTTAAGAATCTTGCATGTTTAAATCGTGCTATCTTCGTTGCATTTTGATGATATTTCAGATAAGTAAACTCACTATTACACGAGTAGTTATTCAAGATTTTGGATATAACAATGCTCTCTTCTCCCATATAATTGTGATTCTTATTAATTAAACTTATAGATTTATCATTCATATGAGCCGAGTGTATTACTCTTCATAATAATTTTCTCTGCTACATAGAAATGAAATAAAGTTTTCTTATTATATCTTTAATTTTAGTCCTTTTTTCTCTCTAAAATATTTTTTTTTATTATATTAAAGAAATTAATCAAATTATTGTCCTTCTCTCTTAACTATTCTCATTACATTATAGGGAGAATGAATAAATAAATATATAATGTCCCTTGTCTCAAAGGATTGGTTAGAGTTGGAGAGTTACACAACCTCCACGTTATTATGTTTGAGCAATTACAGAAGGAGGAATGAAGTCCATGGTCCCCATCTCTCTCCGGATAAGACAGCCACAAATTTGGACACATATTAGAAGGCACATTGGCGGTAGACAATAACACTCACCGCTACAATTAGGGAATTGGAGAATTTTTTACAAGTACACAACCTCAACGTTAAGACAGCCCTAAATTTTGGATATATATGAGTAGGCACGTGATCAATCATTAACACCAATAAGTCTTGGCACACTCATTTTTACAAAATAATTCAAATGATATTAGTATTGGGTCTTGATAAACACTAATGGAAGGATGTCAATTAAGTTATTATGAAAAATGTTGCATTCCCCCTCTTTTTTTTATTCACATCCCTCGACGAGGGTGTGGACTCGATCCCCTCCTATATAAAGTTTATGTGGATTTAGATTAAGATTTTCTCTCCATTCTAAATGAGTGACATAGAAAAAAAAATGTTAGTGAAAGTTGTTATACTTATAGTATTACTAACATCATTTACGGCAAAGCATTTTCATTATCAATAAGGTCAGAGGTACACAAATTAAATTTCAATAAAAAATTTGACAAGTACTAATGTGTCAATGATAGTAAAAAACTGTGACTATTATTGGAAAGGTGCTTCAGCGCCCAGTCTTCGGGTCATTGACGTGCGTTTCGCCACTAGGCATCCTGTCACCGCAGAGGGTGTGCCCATTATCTTTATCCTCTGCTCACCCACATCTGAGGGAGCAGGGCTGCTTTGGAATTTACAAGTTCATGGCTTAGGAACATTTATAGAGTGCCAACTGCCAACTGCCAACTGCCAACTATATATGTGGTTTATTTTTATAAGATCTCATGGCATTGGAGCTTGAGGCAACAAGTCCACAGTTTGAATAAACTTTTCTAACAGGTTCTTTCCTTTTTACGCCTTCATCATAATTTCTTTTTTTTGGGTTCAAAGAATGAATTAGGGAAAAAAAATATACAGTTTAGAAAAACTCAATACATGAAAAGTATACTAACGTTGATTCAATTTTAAAAAATAACAATATATATTATATATATATATATATATATATATATATAATATATATATATATAATATATATATATATATATAATAATATATTATACATATGTTAATTATTTTATCTAATAATCTATCACATGTAAATCAATATTTTTTTAGATTTTGAAAATCATCTATTATTAATTTTATACTAAACTTTGCAATAATTCCATTGACTTTTTAAAGCTAGAGGCTACCCTAAAATTTATTATATAAACAAAGTTATGTTGTCATATCCTATGCATAAGGAAAAATTTAACTTTGAGAAAAAAAAATGCAGGCATAGTTATATTAGCACTCAAACATACAGATATAGGGAATAAGAGAATACATTTTCCAATCTCAAAGTTTTAAGCATTTTGTAGCCAAGAAAACAAAATTATTAATAAAATCAATCCTTTTTGTTTTCAAAAATATCAAAGAGAGAGAGAGAAGATGTGGGGGGGAAGAGAGAGAGAGCTTTTGGGCCAACCAATATCGTGGGGTAGCATTGAGGACTTAAAGGTGATGGTGATCCATGCCGAGTTAAACTTTTCAATACAATAATACAATTCAAGTATTTAATGCCGAGTTAAACTTTTCAATACAATAATACAATTCAAGTATTTAATGACAAAGTCTTCTTGTTTTCTTAAGGAGAGGAGCCATAGGTGTGGGCCAGTTGGCCATTTTTGGTGTATCCTTTGAGAGATTTGGGTGTCACTTCTGGAAATCTAAACTTCAAAATTTAACTATTTCTTTTTTCAAAAATAAAAATAAATGGATTGACCTCCCCCCTTTTTTTTTTTTTAATGAATAAACAAAGACCTCATTGAAAATCAAATAATGGAACGTTTCCACTCAAATGAGATGGAAGGGAACCAAAATTGATTACACAGTAAAACTCAAACCCTACAAAGAGGATGGCAAAAATGACATACATTATGATCTAAGATCCTATCAAAAGGGCGGCAAATAACAACATACAGTGCAAAGAAAATAAACAACACAAATAACAAAGCAACCACAACATAAGACTTGAGGATTGTAGGAAAAACCAGCAGGAACTTCTGCAATGGATTGACTCCTTGATCCCAAAGTAGTTTCGTCTCTACATTTCTTGATCATAATTATAAAATGAATCATGCTAATGGTACCTTTAGATTTATTAGTTGTTTTTATAATATGCAGCCTGTAGGTTTATATTATCAGCTTTAGTTTGACTTTTATTACTATGATTTTAAGCGAATTGTGATAATAATTGACTCGTATCTTTTTTCTTGTTCATAAAGTTCGTGTTGTTTTACAAGAGGTTGAGGATTTTTCTAAATTAAAAGGGTAGTAATTTTTTTTTTAAAAAAAAGGGATTATAGTATGTCGTTAATAAATTTAATGGACCTCTCACAAGAACAATAATAATAAAAAGACACGTTAATTTGGATACTTTTGCAACTCATGTCTGTCATAGAATAAACCTCTTGTAAGAGGTATTCCAAATCATATAAATTTTTTTTTATTAGAATTGATCCCACCAACTTTGGGCTGTTTATAACTGCCATAAAAGACATTTTCTTCAATCAAAGAGCCGTACTATTTGGGTCAGCAATTTTAATTTCCAGAAAAGCATGTTCACACGAATTCATCACATTTGGTGACATGATTATTTATGGACCACAAAAAACAGCTCAAGTCATAAATTTCAGCAGTATGGGAAATATTTGGAAATCAGGAAAAAATGTCAACCTCGAAAGGGAACATGGAAATGTGGCCATTGATCAGCCTTTGAAGGAGTAGTTCAATTGGAAGTGGCTAAATTAATTATGGAGCTGGCAATTCAATTTGAATTTTGTTCTTTCTTTTGGGTCTATAGGGTCCAGAGCTCCTCACGTTTTGGGTAAGTGGGCTCTCAAGAATTCTTTTGTGGTCTGTATACTATTGAGTTTAATGCTGGCCCCCTTCTGGAGGAGATTGACTTGTTGCTTTCTAGCTTTTGTCTTAATGGAGTTTTTTCTTTAGAAAAAAAAGAAGAGTAGTTCAATTATTATCATTGTGATTTGTGCAAGAGCTTGGAGTCCTATGTAGATGCACACGTGGTTATAGCTCCTAGTCTTTAGGAGTAGTAATCCCTTTATTTTAGTTGTTTGGTTATTTGTTGATGTTAGTGGTTTGTTAATAGGAGGAAAATGTTGTGTGCTACGTGTAGGAAAATGTGGTTAGTCTATATCTTCACTATCCCATGTTTTAAGCTATAATCCCATGTTTTATGCTTTTGATGTTAGGATGTACTTGTATAAATTCTGAAAGTTCTTTGAGTAAAATTATCGAATTAATCATAAATATATTTGTAGTCTTTAAGACTCTTGGGAGGTTGGGTTTTCTCGAAAAACCTATATCTAGAGGTCAGGATTTCCTCAGTTAAATCCATCTAAGGTCAGAATTTCCTCAATTAAATTCATATTTTTTCTTTTAATTTTTTGTTTGCTCAAATTCTATTTTCCTCCTTTATCCAAAAATTGTGAACGTATCAATTTGTTTTTCTCATCACAATGACAGGATTGCGATTTGACAGAATAATTTCAAAGTACATTAATGTTGTAGTCCCTCGTCTCACATGATTATAGATGACAATGAAGTGCGCTTTGGCTTTATAATTCAAACTAATAAATGGTGCCCCATTTGATTTCTTTAAACCTCAATGGCAGCTACAGTTCTTATTAATGGCATTGAACAGTACCATACCACAATGCAATTGTATAAAGTTATTTTTACACACACATTTATACACACTAACTTATATGTACTTAGTAGTTAGTATGCGTTTGTTATTTTCCTTGAAATGTTGAGTGAGTAAGAAATTTTACAGAGAAATTCTTGATTCAATTTCTTTTAATATTTTTTAATATTATCTTTTGGATAAAATTGAATAAGTCAAATATTATCGAGGAATTGAAAAATGTATAAATTTTATAAATAAATAAAAAAAATTGAATTTAAATTGAACACTTATATGGTATATGTTGAATTTCAATTTTGAAAATAACTTTATTTGCCACTCACAATACTAACAAACTTGTGGAATGGTACTGGGTACACGTATGATGCAACAAATGCTTAGCATATATAAGTATATAACAATTATTCAATTCACAAATAACAAATTAATACACCAATCAAAAATCATCTTGGGAAATCCTTACTCCAATCAATCTTTCAAAAACTCGATTTTCTTCGCGCTTAATATCTCATAGGAATCTACACGCTTTCATGTCCCAAACATCAACAAAATACTAGAAACAAGAAAAAAATTTGAGCACTCAAAAAAATTACAAAAACTAAGTGTATCGAACACATACAATAAAACCTAAAACTCCTCGAACAACATTTTATTACTTAAACCAAACAGGTATTTTTATTTGGATTTGACAATGAATTTTCTTTAGCCACGGGCCTTAAATATAATTGTATAAAAACAACAAAATATTCGTTATGTATTATTAAATTTCACAACAATAATAAATTAGAGTGGGCTACTATAAAATATGTATAATATATTTTTAATCTTATTATTATTTTTATAAGATACCATATATCTTTCTTAAACTTCTTTTCATTTCCTTACAAGATAAGTTTAGTTTTGGGGTCAAAAATACAATAATAATAATAATAATTTTGATGAATATTAGATATAAGTTTCTAAAAACTATCAAAAAAATAAATTGTGGGGGAGGGGGGCCACCCCACCTTAGCCCCCAATGTAGTTTCCTACTTGGCATTAAAAATTAGCAATTCAAAAATCCTAAAAGGTTAGTTTAGTGGTTTTTAGGACTCATATTATCCATGAGAATATAGGTTCAATCTTCTACCACACACCTTGGAGCCACCCCAAGAATCCCTCTAATTACTCAATGTGTGTGAAACGGGTAGACTATTCACACAAGAGATTAGTCTCGTACTGTAAAATTCAAAGGCATAAACTTGAGAGCTACTTTGTGTAAACTACCTTGGTGGGTTTCTGTCTATCATCTTTAGTTGCAAAGAAATGCTAGAATCCATGCCAGGGGAACTACAGAATGAAGACCTAAATTTAAGAGCATATTGAGGGATGTCAAAGCTCTAATAGAATTCATTGGTGGTATCTGCAGCTCAACTCTTAAACAGGGTTATTTTCTTTGCTGCAATTGGGGAATATCCCTCTTTGTATGATTGTACAATCCCCAATAGTGAGCTAGTTAATTAACCAAGTCTATTAGGGAAGCAGTTTTCAGTATGGTGGTTAATATTAATTGTTGCAGTAAGAGAGGGTCTTAATTTGTTTAAACAGGGCTTCTAACTACTTTGCAATAATATCACAGAGAGAGAGAGAGAGAGAATGAGTGAGTACCCCATAGAGAGGTATAAGTTAATGTTTGTCAGTACCTCTTGAAAATGAATCGTATTATAAAGAGAAAGTTTACGGACACAATAAAATCTCACAACAATTTTGTTTTGAGTTTTGTTGGACCTTAGTATAATCTCTATTAGTATTTTTGTAATTGTGGTGGGCTAACACGGTAACACCTCACCTATGAAAATTTATTGTGTCATTACACATTAATAAAACAACTCATAATTAAGCTTTCTTTAAATGTTTTCCATAGCGAACTTGTACTAATAAATCATGCATATCACATAAAAAAAGTCATGAGGAAGTCATATAAGTTGTACAACTCCCTCAACGGTATATGATTCAGATTGGCATGAGTCAGCATTTATGGCAGTTCATGACAAGCTTGGCATAATCAACTTCCATGGTGGTCCAGTAGTATGTACCCGGCCGCTCTAAGTATCTTCTTTACTAACATATGTGATATGTCCATTCATGTGGGGCTTACACTCTTTGGTACACACGTAATCCATAACAAGGTTATGCAAAACTTTTCAAGAAAGCTTAATTACAAGTTGTTCCCAATCTGAAGTACTATACATATCAACCTGCTCATGGGATGGGCTAATTACAAGGGATGATACATTTCTATCATGACTCATTAGTGCCTTAGTGGAGTCTTAGAGATTAGAATTAGCACCCAAAAAAAAAAAAGTCTTAGAGATTAGCATTGAACTAACAAAAATCAGCCCATTGGGCTAATTTGTCACTATGCAAAAATAAAATGCATGAGAGCTACCGGGGTATAAATTTGTATTGAAGAGTACGACACATGAGTTTAAATTTATATCTATATACAAAAAGGACAAAGTCTTTGTCGTCAATTGACAACTTGATGGACATGTATTTAGTAAGGGACATCCCAAACTGTATCTGCATATGATTTTTAGTAATCACAATTTTATTTTATATTTCCTCTTATTGGTCATCCCAAAGCATGAAAAAAACATAAGAAAAGGTTCAGCCGTATTAAAAGAGAGATAAATACTTATCATAAAAAAAGAAAAAAAAGAGAGAGATAAATAAATATATTTGCATTGGTTGTCACATCATTTAGTCTGTCATGAATTCGTATGCCGTGACAGAAGTGCCAGGTTATCTTTGCGTAAGAACCCTATAATCAACAATTAGGTGTGCAAGTGAGCCTCCTACAATGTGTCATTATGTGGTTGAGTCAATATCATGTAATTGAACTTAAGAATAATTAAATCCAATCTAGAGTAATTACGCACTTGACTATTAGCAGACGAAGGGGAAAAATAAATTATAGTAGGCAGATTGCATTTTCAATCTTTTCTTGCGGTGCAATCCTTTAGTTCCTAGCGAAGAATTATACAAAATTTTCCTTTCAACTTTCTTGTATATCATCCTGACCAGACTATTCATCTAGTAGCTACCAGATGGTTTCGAAGTTGATATGACTTATTCATGGCTGAATATGACTCATTTGATGTTTATGCAATGCAAACAGATATAGTTCAACTAATGTGGAATACATTCAACGAAAGGATAAGCTCTATTTTATTGTGACGTGTATATTTGAAGAAATTCTTAGTCATCCAATTGTTCTAAAATATGAATTTTTTGAAGCTTTTGGTGATAAATGGTCAGAGGGACCAAAAAAAAGTTTCCCTTGAAAGTTCTTTTTTCATATAATACGTAGATGTGTCAAATTATTAAAAATAAATAATAAAATAATATTAGTGGTAAGTCCATATGAAATCAATTATAATTTTATCAATTCAACAATTGTATAAATTGTGTAAAATGTTATGTATCTAATTCACAATGTTTGAAGTATTCAAACATGTTCCAATGACCAGTAGTTTGGAATCAATAATAATCCAAAGTTGGCCATCTTATTGACATATACCTATAAAAAATTGTAACCAATCATCTAAGTTTAATAATAATCCAAAGTTGGCCATCTTTTTGACATATACCTATAAAAAATTGTAACCATTCATCTAAGTTTAATAATAATCCAAAGTTGGCCATCTTTTTGACATATACCTATAAAAAATTGTAACCAATCATCTAAGTTTGATAGTAAATCAAAATGAGTGAAAGAGACACTTCCTGTTTTTTGTACGCCCATAGTATTAATATTTTGGTAAACTAGGAAAAAGGAAAGTTGGGTTAGCTTTAGGTCTCACAGAAAACGAGCCTGATTGAAGACAAACTTGCTTTAGGTTTAGGTTCAAAGAAAGCAAGCATGATTGAATACATACTTTTATGTGGGTTCCATATTTTATCCAACTACTAGGATGGAAAAATGAAAAAGAAGTATAAAGATAGTGCAGCTGTCCTGATTTATGCTAAAGAGACATCTGCCACTTTGTTTTTTTATTTTTTTTAATGATAAAATAACTCACAAATCACAACCACCAAGAATGGAATATCAGTTGGGCTACAAAGGGAAGATTTGATATAAGCTTCTTTTTTTTTTTTTTTTTTTTTTTCAGTTAATGAAATATTTTTCCCAAGAGAAAGTTGAGATTGATAATAGTGTCAAAGTTACTCCCCTATTTATACATCTTTCTTTTACTCTTTTTTTCCCCTAACAATCTTATCAAATTAATAGACTAATTAAACTTCAATGAATCCCATCCAAAGTCTAAGTTTTATTTAACTTTTTTTTCTTGATTTTATCTAAGTTATATTTATTTATGTACAATTTTTTAAAAACTTCATTTTAAATAAATAAGCAAATCAATAAAAAAAGCCAAATCTGGATAATACAGACAAACTTCTTTACGAGAAGGCAGGAACACAAGTAAGCCAGTGGTAGATACAACATGTCTCAGCGACTCAGCCTCATAATCCTTCTACATAAAATGAGACAACTTGCAAAAAGATTTTTTTTCTAATTAAATATCCAAGTGGCAAAATCTTCCTGTCACAATCAAAAGAAATCAGTATCAGAATCTGATATTTATATTTATATTTATTATCAAATTTCTTGACAACCAAACGTTTTTTCTAACAAAAATATCATACATTTTCTTCACACTCATATTATTTTACAACGAAATTAAGTACCAGCTGCATGTGGCTATAAGATAATGGGAAACCTTATATCTCGAAGAAACTAATTAACAAGGCACCATTATTAAAATCAAATTTACTTGACGTGCGGGAAACTCCAACTTCATAATTTCTAGACATTGTCGGCTATCTTTCCCATAACATATTATATATATATACACACATTTATCATTCAGCCCTTATCCACAACCATATATACTAAGTACGTACACTTAATTAGAATCAGAGCTAGAGCTTAGACAAACTAATCTTATTAGCCACGAACAACAGCTATGGCATCCACTGATAAGCCTACAGACCCAGAATACAGCAAGGAAACCCGACCTGCTGCACCACCCACCGTGCACTATTTTGCTTATGATGTAGCCCTCAGGGTCTTATTATTTGCGGCGTCACTGACTGCTGTTATTGTTGTAGTCACTAGTGACCAAACCAAGTTTATTGTTGGGCTTGGAGAGCGAAAGGCCAAGTTTAAGCACTCCCCGGCTATGGTGTAAGTTATATGCCTCTTAGTAAAAAATTGGTCCCATATTATTAGAGTTAGATTTAATTACATGCATGCATGTCTTTAATTTCTGATATTTGCTTATCAATTGTACAAAGATTTAGTTAAAATTTCTGGTCTATTTGTATATATGTATGTACATAGGTTGGAAGGCAGGAACAGTTAGAGTGGCTAACAAGCCAAACTTATTGATACCATGAATATGTTGTACTGTAGTAGCACGGTCTTTAATTTCTCCGGCAATCAGTACCAGGTGGGCCAAATTAAAAGGATAAGTTGGCAACAGTATTAAAGGGAACAGTGCTTTGATCTTAGTAGGAAAAAACCACTCATGTATAATCTAGTCATTTAACTCATGATGAATTTAAGAGGAATTTGGCCTAGTGGTGTCCCCTTTCTCCAACTAACTCATTAATTTATGAAGGTGTGAATTTGATCTCCCCCATACAAACTAGATGAAGAATTTATGTCTTATACAAACTAGATGAAGAATTTATGTCTTATACAAACTAGATGAAGAATTTATGTCTTAGGAATTTGGTCTAATGGTGTCCCCTTTCTCCAACTAACCTATTCATTTATGAAGGTGTGAATTTGATCTCCGCCGTACAAACTAGATGAAGAATTTATGCCTGAGATAAAAAATAAAATTAAGATTTTAGCTAAGCTAACTCATGTTTGAAAGAAAAATTAAGTTTATGATATATATATTTTTTCCTCTCTCTCTCTCTCTCCTAAGAGTATCAAAAATTATAGTTCACTAGTATTATCTAGTCTCTCCCATTTAAAAAAATAAAAAATAACTTGTATTTGAATTTTTTTCTTTTTTACTATTTGTAAGAAAAAGAAAATTGTGTTTTAAAAAAGGATTTTGTTAACCAGTGCCCTTAGGGTAATGGTTAAAAAGCATTAAATGCTTACATTTTACGGAAAATAACAAATTTTTAATATTAAAATAATAAATAGAAAGACTAAAATACCCTTAAAAGTTATTTTTGTATTATTTTAATATTAACATTTTACTACTTTCTATAAAGTGGAAGTATTAAATACTTCCTCCATTATCCTAAGAATACTCATTAACAGAACTCTTAACAAAAAAAAAAAAAAAAAAAAGGATGTACTTGATCATATCCTCATCTATTTTCTTTTTTTTTTTTTTTTTATTAAGGATACTGTTAAGTTGAAGCTCAGGGAAGGGCTCCAAGCCAGCCTTAGAACCAACCTTAGACCCTTCCCAATCTGCTAATTAATAATTTGCACATTAATAGTAGTGGTTCTGGCTAATTAATGATGAGTCTGATGGTTTATCAAAGAAAAAGGAAACAAATTAATGTATTATCAAAAAAAAAAAAAAGGAAACAAATTGATGTGTCTGACGTACACATTACATGTGGCATGAGAAGGGTACTATGATGTACAGTTGTATTTCTGACTAGTATTGCAAATGCATGTGCAGTATTTTATTTATTTATTTTTCTATGACAAGTTCAGAAACCACAATGATTTGTATCATTGTATGCATAGCAACAAATTATAAAGTAACCTATGGCTATGGAAGAAGATAGTTAAAAGGAAATTACGTGTAAAATGGTTTTTGGATGTGGTAATTAGAGTACGTATGAATTAATTTCACATATCACCATGTGCAGATACTTTGTTGTGGCGCTATCCGTTTCTGGACTTTATAGTATCATCACAACATTAGCATCAATCTCAATCATCGCGAAGCCAAACTTGTCAACAAAGTTCTTGCTCCATTTTGCATTTTGGGATGTGGTAAGTATCTGTCTCTTTCATTCTATGCATCACCATAATTATAGTATAAGAAAAATAACAGTAGCAATTAATTTGTGACCAAGTCAAGATTTACTTACTAATCTATGTACAAAATTTATGATGCAGTTGATATTGGGGCTAGTAGCTTCAGCCACTGGCTCAGCTGGTGGTGTTGCATATATCGGATTAAAGGGCAACAAACATGTGGCCTGGAATAAGGTGTGCAACACATACGATAAGTTTTGTCAACATTTGGCAGGCTCACTTGCAGTCTCTTTGTTCGCTTCCTTTGTGCTTGTCCTTCTAGTTTGGCTCTCCGTTTACACACTTCACCGTCGGATCCCCAAGTAGAGAGCCTCTGAAGTGAAGAAAACATATGCAACTTCTGGCCAGAACCTTTCAGCAATTGTGTGTGTTGTATAAAATTTCAACGTTTGGGTTTGTGTGTAAATTTAGTGGGGGTTTGTATGTAAATGTCGTCCACTTGAATAGTGTCTTCTGAATCTTATCCTTGATTTGTCATGTATGTATGTAGTATTTCGTGTTATCAATTATGTGACGTGATTGTTATTTTTTTTACTAAACATTATGTGACGTGATTGAATTTGAATTTGAATTATATGATGACATTGTATTTGTGCAATTTCTTTCTTGTTCTCGTGCTCAAGTGCTTTGATTTTTTGGTTTTCTGTTGGTAATCCTTTGAATTTAGCTAATAACTGTAATCATCCAAGAGCATTACCTAGCTAAGAAGCATACATAAAAATAGTTGAAAGCCCCAACATAAAAGACTCAGTCGTATTGGGCCTCAAAATCCAAATGATATGTCTTTCAAAATATTAACGAAACTTAGACTAGATTTGGGTGGGGTGCGCCAGGCCCGTGCTTTAGTGCAACGCATGGGCGACGCTTAAGAGCCCCAATAGCAAGCTATTGTGATTGGCTCTCCCCCTCAAGAAATAAATTTAATATCGTGTGGACCGATGGCCCACATATCAGATATTAAACTGATAAGAACAGATACTACACTTGATCTTAGCCAAAAGGCCGAGAAAGGTATGAATTGTTCAAAGCTTGACTTCTCCTTTTATAACTTGTCTAAGCATCGCTCTTCTATCGCTTATTCCATGTGGGATATGAAGATTCTTGAAAATTTGAATGGAACATGGACAGATAATTTGGTTCATTTGGGCATTAAAAGAAATCTTCTGGTTCCTCTGGGCTTCAAACTCGTTATCTCAGTTTGTCCTCTTTGGCTTGCTGCCCTCTCATAGCCTTGGACAGT
The DNA here is from genome assembly GCA_907173295.1 of Fagus sylvatica. Classification (NCBI taxonomy): domain Eukaryota; kingdom Viridiplantae; phylum Streptophyta; class Magnoliopsida; order Fagales; family Fagaceae; genus Fagus; species Fagus sylvatica. Next base: position 4,043,405 of record OU015772.1, read on the forward strand.
CTAGGGACATGATGCTTCTAAGACTTGGGTATGATTTGCAGGCACAAACCAAGGCATTTGTGATAATTACTAAACATTAAAACTTGAACGAATGAATCAAAATAGACAATAAATGGCCGCAAGGTTTTCTGCACACAGAAGCACATCATTTTGAATAACTACGGCTATCTACTCTAATATTTTGACATATTCAGGGTGATAGCAGATTTCTACAAGATCTCAAACTGAGGTGTACAGATGACTCATGACTCTCGGCTTTGCATTCTAATCCAAAAGAGTCTGCAGATTCTTTGTGGTAATTGTCATTAAAAACTGGAATTGAGCCACAAAAGCTTCACTGCTCATTGGCTTGGTCCCTATATATAGTTAGTATGTAAGCAGACAATGAAGAGAGGTGCAAAATTTTATTCATATCTAACTCACTTTGAACATGTTCTAGGTGTAAACCCAATCTGACTATGTCCCAGAAGAAAAACAAATATACTCAGTTACAAGATTAAAAAAAAAAAAATCAGTGAGTGATTAGAACATAGGCATATATCAACAAGGAGAATGCTATATTACAAAGAAGTTTACAGCAGATATGCAAAGATTTAACATTTGGGAAGAACTTGTTTGAAACTCATAAAAATACAGTCAATAAGAAACTGAACACCTTGAAGTAGACTGTATTACAAAACTGATCGATCCAATTGAGCTTTCAAATTTACAAACTCTCAATGATTTTGCGAACTTCAGAAAATTGTTTGCTCGCCTAATTCCTGACCTGCCATCCCCTCCCTCAGAACCGCCTTTAAAGAATTCATCCAATGTGTCTTTCCCATAGCTAGGCGTTTATCAGCACTGTGCTCTCTGGTTTCAGGATCCAAAACTAACATACTCTCAGCTGCATAATACCTTCCAATTTTCCCAAACTCAGCAGCATCTTCCATAGAACAAAAAATCTTAACCAGGAAATCAAGAATCCCGATAGAAAAATCCATTATCCCAATTGGCACTTTCAAGAAATTGGGTTCCCTCCCCAAGAGCCAGCATCTCCCCTTGCTCCAGTGGTATCAATGCCTTCCCTGGTCCACCAATTGGCAATACCCGATAATTGGTTTACAAGCACACAACTTTCCATCCCCAAACATGACATAAGGCTTTCCATCTTTCACCAACTCAACCTGACCCCCCAAACTTTTAAAGAATGCAGTTGGCCTCACTATACTATAAGTGAACCCCTTATCATCTTCAGCTTCTTTCATCAATTCCGCCTCGAATTTTAGCTTGGCACACTGAAATTCAAGAAGGGGCTTCTGCACACATATTGCAGAAAGCAATACAAAATGAGAAGCCCCGCGGTTCCTACCGGCAACAAGACTATTCTTTGTTGCCTCATAATCAATCTTCCATGAATCCTTTACAACACCACTACGGCTAGCAAGGGGCATGAGACTACAACATCAATAGAAACACCTAAGTTTTCCAAAGATTTCTCCAAAGAATCCAAATGGGTCACATCTGAAAAGCACACATTAGCTCTATTCAACTGATTCAAAGTCTCTTCCTTGCTATTCTTACCTTTAATACCACTCCAGTCTCTAGCAATGGCTATAACATTGAACCCCCTACTAACTAACTCTTTAACCACAAACTTTACAATATAACCAGTTGAACCCACCACAAGATGTTAATATGTCTTTCAAAATAGAAGCAAAACTTAGACTAGATTTGGGTGGGGTGCGCCAGGCCCGTGCTTTAGTGCAACACATGGGCAACGCTCAAGAGCCCCAATAGCAAGCTATTGTGATGGGCTCTCCCCCTCAAGAAATAAATTTAATATCGTGTGGACCGATGGCCCACATATCAGATATTAAACTGATAAGAACAGATACTACACTTGATCTTAGCCAAAAGGCCGAGAAAGGTATGAATTGTACAAAGCTTGACTTCTCCTTTTATAACTTGTCTAACCATTGCTCTTCTCTCGCTTATTCCATGTGGGATATGAAGATTCTTGAAAATTTGAAATGGAACATGCACAGAGATAATTTCGTTCATTTGGGCATCAAAAGAAATATTTTAGTTCCTCATTGGCTTGCTGCCCTCTCATAGCCTTGGACCTGGGACATGATGCTTCTAAGACTTGGGTATGATTTGCAGGCACAAACCAAGGCATTTGTGATAAATGCTAAACATTGAAACTTATATTTTGACATACTCAGGGTGATAGCAGATTTCTACAAGATCTCAAAGTGAGGTGTACACTGTACAGTTGACTTATGACTCTTGGCTTTGCATTCTAATCCAAAAGTGGGCGCAAATTCTTGGTGGTTCAATTATCAATAAAAATGGAAATGAGCACAGAAGCTTCACTGCACATGGGCTTGGTCCATATATATAGATAGTATGTAAACAGACAAAGAAAAGAGGTGCAAACTTTTATTCATATCTAACTCACTTTGAACATGTTCTAGGTGTAAATCCAATCTGACTATGTCCCAGAAGACAAACACATAAACTCAGTTACAAGATTAAAAAAAAAAGGTTCAGTGAGTGATTAGAATATAGGCAGATATCAACAAGGACAATGCTATATTACAAAGAAGTTCACAGCAGATAATAACAATGCAAAGATTTAACATTTGGTAAGAACTTGTCTGAAACTCATAAAAATACAGTCAATAAGAAACTGAATACCTTGAGGTAGACTGTATTACAAAACTGAGCTACCAATTGAGCTTTCAGATTTACAAACTTTCAATGATTTCACGAACTTCAGAAAATTGTTTGCTCGCCTAATTCCTGACCTGCCATCCCCTCCCTCAGAACTGTCTGAAAGAATTCATCCAATGTGTCTTTCCCATAGCTAGGCGTTTTCTCAGCACTGTACTCTCCGGTTTCAGGATCCAAAATCAACATACTTTCAGCTGCATAATACCTTCCAATTTTCCCATACTCTGCAGCATCTTCCATAGAAGGAAAAATCTTAACCAGGAAATCAAGAACACCAATAGCAAAATCCATTATCCCAATTGGCACTTTCAAGAACTTGGGTTCCCTCCCCAAGAGCCTAAACAGCAACTCCCCTTGCTCCAGTGGTGTCAACGCCTTCCCTGGTCCACCAATTGGCAATACCTGGTTAATCTTATCTTCGCTTAACACGCAATCCGCAATAAACGACGCCAAATCTGCCTCACTAATCGGTTTACAAGCACACAACTTCCCATCCCCAAACATGACATAAGGCTTCCCATCTTTCACCAACTCAACCTGACCCCCCAAGCTTTTAAAGAATGCAGTTGGTCTCACTATACTATAAGTGAACCCCTTATCATCTTCAGCTTCTTTCATCAATTCGGCCTCAAATTTCAGCTTGGCACGCTGAAATTCAAGAAGGGGCTTCTGCACACATATTGCAGAAAGCAATACAAAATGAGAAGCCCCGCGGTTCCTACCGGCAACAAGACTATTTTTTGTTGCCTCATAATCAATCTTCCATGAATCCTTTACACCACCACTACGGCTAGCAAGGCATGAGACTACAACATCAATAGAAACACCTAAGTTTTCCAAAGATTTCTCCAAAGAATCCAATTGGGTCACATCTGAAAAGCACACATTGGCTCTATTCAACTGATTCAAAGTCTCTTCCTTGCTATTCTTACCTTTAATCCCACTCCTCTGTCTAGCAATGGCTATAACATTGAACCCCCTACTAACTAACTCTTTGACCACAAACTTTCCAATATAACCAGTTGAACCCACCACCAAGATATTAATATCTTTTGGGTTTTTGCTTCTGAAGGAAGATGAAGTGGTTTCAACAGCTGGGGCTGTTGAAGCTGTAATGGGGTTGAGTCCTTGAATGCTATGCTTAAAGGGTTGAGATAAATTTAAAGATGAAGACTTTAGAGCACAAGGGAAAGAGCTTACCTGGATTTGGTTGATGAATTGAGAAGAGAAACGTGTTGAGAAGCTTTGATTCTTTGGTGGAGAATGAAGAGTGAATAGTGAGTTGGAGGAGAAACAAAGGGACATTTTTTGAGTTCAATAAGGCTGAGCAGAAGGTGAGAGGAGGCCTGTGTTTTTGTTGGGGTATGTCATAGGAAAAGAAAATCAACAGAAATGTGAGGCAGGAATTTTGGGAAAGTGGCTGTCCATGGTTGTCGTGTGTCTACTCTATCAGTGTAGAATCCAAATGATAGGTGGATATGAAGCTATGAGAGTGATGAGATGACGTGTAATTGTGTAAAATATCCGCTGAGAAATGGTATATATAATTATATATATATATATATTTTTTTTTTTGGTTAAAAGGGAATTATATAAATTACGAATTAATCAAACGGAAACGAGTAGCATTCGATATATCAAAAGTTAAAACCTCCAGCACATACGCTGGGACGTTAGGAAAAGAAATAAAATCCGGAGTCTAGTCACAGCCAGCTTTTGCCATTAAATTAGTACAGTCATTTGCTTCCCTGAAGATGTGCTTGAGAAAACAAATCTCAAATCTCTCCATTAAGGACCTACAATCAGTCACAATGGTACTCAAAAAAGCATTAGGGGTAGTAATGGACTTAACAAGCTCAACTGCAACTAAAGAATCCATTTCAATCTCAAGGTGAAGAATCCCAAGATCAATGACTAAATTTAAACCATCTTTGAGAGCCCTCAATTCAACCTGAACACTAGTTGTGATACCAATGGCCCGAGAAAAACCACCCACCCAATCACCTACATGATTTCGGATAACTCCCCCACCCCCTGTCAAACCTGGATTTCCCAATGATGAATCATCCGTATTCAATTTAAACCAACCTAAAGGAGGTGAAATCCACTTAATAGGAGTAGAAGTCATATTTTTTGCTTTGGAGTAACTGCCAATAAGATAAAAGAACTCAGAAGCATATGAAATAGCATTTGCCACAGGATCCAAAAAATGTGCATCAGGTTTAAAGACAAATTGGTTTCTTCTCAGCCATAAGCTCCAAATACCAAAGGAAAACAGAGTTTGCCATGGGATGTGATAATCATGAGTAGAAGAAGCAATACAATTAGAATGAATCCAATCAAATAATGATGCAGAATAAAAGTGACTACCCAAGGAAAGGAATTGAAAAGAGCTCCAAAAAGCAATGGAATCAGGGCAATCTCTAAGCATATGGATTAATGATTCATTAAGGTCCAAAAATCTAGGGCAAAAAGTAGGGATATTAATCCCCCGAGAAGCAAGTATTTCCTGCATAGGAACACTAAGATGGTAATATTGCCAAAGAAAAAACATAATTCTAGGACTAGTCCTAACTTTCCAAATCCAAGAGGAAGGATTAAGACTAGAGCATTCAGAAAATTTATTACAGGCAATGGAATATGCTTTACCAAGTTTAAACTCACCCCCAACCGTGTCCCAAACACGCTTATCAACAAGAGGTCTATTTGGGCAAACCGAAATTGCTTTAATAGCCTCTCGGGTACAAGTAGGAATATCAAGGGAGAGGATTGAAAGATTCTACATACCCACACCCTCAACAACATCACAAACTCTAAGAAAGTCCTCCCAGGAAGATAAAGAACCATGCACAAAGGAGCGAAGGGGACTATCACCAACCTATAAATCATGCCAAAAGGAAATCTCATGACTATTGTTAACCACCCATCTAAGACCTTTCCTAAAGACCTCATGACCTTTCTTCAAGCCTTTCCAATTACTAGACCCACTCCTACGAGTTCCCAATCTCTCGTTCCATAATGCCATTTGGACAATATTTTGCAATCAAAGTTTGAGCCCATAAGGAGTCAGGATTCTCCATAACTCTCCAATTTAGTTTTGCAAGAAGAGCAAGATTCCTAGCTTTTGTAGAGTATAAGCCTAAACCTCCCAGGTCTTTAGGTCTACACACTTTGTCCCAACTAACCATGTGCATTTTCTTTCTTTCATCAGTGAAACCCCAAAGGAAATCTCTATTGCAGCTTATCAAGACTAGAGCAAACTCTAACAGGTAGAGCAACAAAATTCTGTTTATAAGATTGTCACTAAGATTATATAATTATATATTCACGATAAATCTATTGACGCTTAAATTTCACAACAAAATTCATAAATCAGTATTCCGTAAATAATTTTAAGGGACACACAACATCTTATTAACATATATATTACAATAGGCTTAAGGTTTTGTCTTAGATAGATGATCCTGTAGAAACTCGAACTAATAAATTTTAATAAAAAGTTGTTGTCTCAACTATTATGAAATATATTATATGTATATCATTGATCTTTACTCTACAAATACAATAAATCTAAAGACACATAAAATTTTAAAATTATTGAATTGTTAAGTTATATTGATTTGTAATCCATAGTTACTCCAAGTTTAATTTAATTATCATCCATCTTTCAAAAATAATGATAATAATAATAATAATAAAAAGGAAGTTTGTAGTGGAGGCTGATTAATAAAATACTATTAACTCAAATATTGTATCCTAATCTTTTATTTATTTATTTTTATAATTGTTTCCTAATCATATCATACATATATATTATTTGGGTAGAATTTGTAATTTAGTTTTCTATGGTAACACTGCCACGCAAACAGAAACTAGTGGACAACGATGACGGCACCATTACGCGTGTCCAGTCCTTAACTAAAGTCAGCTTCTTTGCCCACTTTTTTAACAAAAACCTGCCGAACTGGACTTCCCATGTACTTCTGAGTTCTGCTGACACGTAATTCCCAAGCAAAAAATCGGATTCGCTGCTTCAAAAAACAATCCTATTATTTATTCTCAATTTTCCAATTACCAACCTCAGAAAGCCATGAAGCAATTGGAGTGTATCCAGAGCTCTCTCCCGGTCCCGGACGATATTGCTCTCAAAATTGCTTCACTACTTCAGGTTCATTTTTCAATTCTTAAACGATCTCAGTATTTTTTTGTTTCTATTTTTGAAACATGATCATATGATTTTTAATTGAAGGTACCGGATGTTTGTGCCTTGGGTAGTTGCTCTCGGTTTTGGAGAGAGTTGTGTGCGTCTGAATCCATATGGGAGTCGTTGGCAAAGGACAGATGGCCTTCTCTCACTCTATTCCATCACTCTTCTTCATCCAATGCCATCAAAGCCCCCATCTCCAAGGTTTCTCTACCTTATTAGTCTATGCCCCAAATTTAGTTTTATTATATATATATTTTTTTTTTTGGGTTAATGAAAGCATTTATGTCCCAATTTACCTCATAATTGATTTTTTTTTTTTTTAAGAAGGAAACATTAATGTTTAATTGTAATGTATGGTTAATTAATTTCGAATACAAATCTTCTATCCACTTTATATTCCACCAATTTATAATACATTCACTTTATATTCCATCAATTATAATAAAACGACACGTCTCTGATTTGTTTTCTTATAAAATAACTAAAGTTTAAAATGAAAACAAATGTGAAGTATTAGTGGAGTATAAAATGGAACACAAAATGTGAGATAGATAATATTTATTCATTAATTATATTTTGGCTAGACATGGGACAAGTTGGGTTCTTTTAAGGATTGAAATGCTCTACAATTGTAGTGCTTAAAGCTTATTTGCTGAAAGTTGGTTAAACCGTTAAAGTATAATTGTAACTGGAGAATAGTGAGGCTTTAAAAAGATTTACATAAGCAAATAAGCTAAAAAGCTAAAAGAATTAGTCATTACCAAATGGGTTAACGTTTAATCAAGCATTTATGTCCCAATCTACCAGTGTTAGCGATTTCATTCTAAATGATACCTTATCCTTGTGTTTTTTTTTTTTTTAAACAATATCATATGATTTGATCATGTTGTAATGGAAGATTTTTTCTTCTCCGTATATTTTTTCTTCAGAATAGAGTACAATAAT
>OU015772.1:4056274-4187269 GCA_907173295.1 Fagus sylvatica
ACAGCTCACGCCAACAGATCATTCAATGCCTTCTGGTCATGATCAAGCTCTCTCTCACTCTTGTGTTGGTTCTTGGGCAATTTGAATATTGTAGTGTTAAAATTGCTCTCTTTATTTTTCTTGATTCTTGGTGCATCTCTTCTATACTTCCTGTGTACATGGGTTGCAAACACTCTTAATGAATTTGTTTACCTATCCAAACAAAAAATGTTAAAATTGTTGTAGGGATGGAAGGGTTTTTACATAAAGAGGCACAAAGAGGTGGCGGGGAAGGTTATTGCTGTAGCCAAATTTGTGGAACTATGCTCACAGACTGAATCACTTGAGGTCAGAGACTATCTGAAAGCAATTGAAGAAGTGTCCAGCACGCAGCTTGGTTTTAAGGATGTCCAAATGTTCCTGTTCAAACCCAAGTGTAACGTGCTGCTTAACTTGGTTGGCTTGCATTACTGCATACATTGGCTTGGAGTGCCGGTATTTACTCCTTGGCCCTCCATTCTACTGGATTGTTTAATTTCTTTGTAATACTAATATGTTTGTTTTCAGATATGCATGCATCTGGTAATGTAAAGAAAACTAAGGGTGTTTAACTTTATTTTCTATAGATTATAAAGATAATTAGGTTCAACAATGAATTTAAGCAGCTTGCTGTTGTTGATCAATGCTAGGAACTAGACTGAGAGAAGTAAAGACTCGTCTTAACAACTTATGGGAAGTTGCTTATTTTCTTGCTACTTAGTTGGGAGTTTCAAATTCAATGAAACACTGGGATAAATTCATGGGAACCCCTCCTGACCTTTTGTTTAGCAACAATTCAATGCTTTGATATTGTTTTGATTAAATTGATGCCAACATATCCTAAAATTTATACCAGATTCTTAGAAACCAATGATCCAAAAAGAAGCCAAGCTGTTCAGTTATCAAACTTGATGTACATGCTTGTAGTAAATGTTAAAGCTAAATCCTGTATTTCTATTAGTACCTGTGCTTCAATCCTTGAGTACTATTCTAGTTATGTGACTCACTTGCTAGCTTTAGCTTTAGCTTTGGATGGCCCTGATCCTGATTTTGGTTTTGGTATGTTAAAACTCATAATTGATAGGGCGAGTATGTCATGGAAGCACTTCAAAGTTGCAAGATTTCAGATCGCCAAGTGTGCGTCAAATGGTGGAAGCTTGGCCGATGGTTTTATGGATTTCGCATGCGGGATGAGTCTCATTCTCGTTGGGTCTCTTTGGCAGATCTTGCAATGGCCAAGGAACCGGACATTCTTGTAGTGCTTCAGCGAGGAGCAATTCATGAGGTTTTAAGTGTTCAGATCTCTGTTGCTGATCCTACATGCACTCCATGGTCTTGCCAAAGCACCTAAATACAGGATTAGGCATTGCCAGCAATAAGTGTTTCATGTCCTTGTGATAATGATGTTTATGTAATTTGATAAAAGAAAAAAAATGTCGTATCCAGTGTACAAAGCTCCCATTTCTGTGAGGTCCGGGATTTATGTAATTTGATGTATATGTAACACGTATATTAATATATCCATTTATCATAGTCATAAGTGTGTGTACAAGGCTGTATGATTTGTTCTTTGGACTAATGTGATTCTTCTGATTTGTTCTTTGGACTATGTGATTCTTTTTCTTCTTATTTTTTTGGCTTAATGGACTAATGTGATTCTTCTTGTTAAAATGGTCACAGAAGGCAGCATAGGTAATGCATTCAGAGAACCTAAAAATGCTACCAGCAGAACAATGTGTTTGTTAGATGTAACACCTCATCACATGGTCCATTGTTGTTGCAATCATATGGTGCAGAGCTTGATGCAAATAAGAACCATCACCAAAGGAACCAAATAATTTCTGACTATGTTTCCATTCTTTGTCATAGCCTCGGATATCAGTTTGGGCCCACACTGAAAACTGCCTTTGCTTTGGACATGAACTTTGCATTGGCAACTTAGCATCAAGCAAGTGTTCATGTCCCACACGGAATAAGTGAGAGAAAGAGCAAAGCAAAGTCCGGTTATGAAAAGAGAAGCAAGCAAATGGAGAAAGCATACCTTTCTCGGCCTTTTGGCTAAGATCAAGTGTAGTATCTGTTCTTATCAGTTTAATATCTGATACGTGGTCCATTGGGTCACATGATATTAAATCAATTTCTTAAGGGGGGAGGCCCATTACAGTAGCTTGCTATTGGGGTCTTCACGAGTTGCCCATGTGTTGCACTATAGCGCGGGCCTGGCTCACCCCACCCAAAGCTACTTTAAAATGTTTTTTCTTTTTTTGATGGAAGTTACTTTAAAATGTTTTGCATTATTGTTCTTTTTGTGTTTAATCTCTTTTGTTTCTATTTAGAAAAAAAAAAAAAAAAAAATAGGGCAGCATTATTTCCACACCCTTTTTTGTTATTTCTGCACTAAATTTACACCAATTTTTGTTATTTCTAACAGAAAAGGGTGTGGAAATATAATTTTCCAAAAAATAATCTCTTTTGTTTCTTCTAGGCCAAATTTTTTATTATCCTCTCTCTCTCTCTCTCTACGATTTAGTCATAAGCCTTTTAGTAATAGATTATGTTATTTAAAATTTTTTTGTTAAATTCATTTTATAGACTATCACATCATTTAAAATAATAACAATGAGTCTTTTAGTAATTGATTTTATTATCTAAAACGATTTTGTTAAATTCATTTTATAGACGATCACATCATTTAAAATGATAATGATGTGGTAACAAATAAATTTTTATATTTATAATATTTAATTTCAATTCATAATTGCTGTGAATTAACTAGTTGAAAGTTAGGCGCCAAAATTAATGGTTGATAACCACCTAAAATAAGCATGTGGAATGTTAGGTTTGCTTTCCTATCTATTATACCTTAGTTTTTCTTCGTGTACCTGTGTATATATATGAGAGAGGGAGATTTTAGTTTTATAGTGAGGAGAGTGATAAGGAGAAAATGAGTGAATTAATATCTTTTTGTCATTCAACAAGTTTATTCACAACTATAACCATGAAATTAATCCATTTAATTTAAAATAACAAAGACTTGGTTTAATTTTGAGCCAAAGTTGAAGAAATCATTTTACAATTTCCTCAAGAAATAACAACTAATACATTAATATTGCTATCTCAGGGCGGTAAGTAATAACAATTGAAACTTTCAATTCAAAGTCTCCGGATTAAATTGTGATAAGGCTAAATAATGAGAAGTAATTTGTAATTTAGTTTTTATTTTGAAATGGTAACACTGCCACGCGGACAGAAACCACTGGACAATAATGACGGCAGCATCACACGCGTGTGCAGTCCTTGACTAAATCAAGTCAGCTCCTTTGCACACTTTTTAACGATAACCTGTCGGACCGGTTTTCCTTGTGTTCTTCTGAGTTCTGAACCGTAACTATAAAAATCGAATCCATTGCTAGACACCTGAGAAGGCAATGATGCAATCTGAGTGTATTCAGGTCTCGCTCCCGAATGATATTGCCCTCAAAATTGCTTCACTACTTCAGGTTCTTTTTTTTCAATTCTTAAATAATCTCTTTCTCTATTTTTACTATTTTTGAAATATAATAATTTGATTTTTAATTGAAGGTACCGGATGTTTGTGCCTTGGGTAGTTGCTCTCGGTTTTGGAACGAGTTGCTCTCATATGGGGTTTTGGCAAAGGGAGCCTTCTCTCACTATATTTCGACTCTTCTTCGTCCACTGTCAAAGCCCCTATCTCCAAGGTCTGACTCCATATGGGACAAAATAAAAATATTAAAATTTATTTATTATGTTGTTGATTAAACGCAAATAAGTTTATAAGATTTTTATTGTAAAATTTGGATAACTTCTAACATTTTCTTTAATGAAAGCATTTTTGTCCCAACTTACCAAGAATTTCTTCATAATGAGGTTTTTTTCTTCCTTCTCTAATTTCTAGGATGGAAACTATGTCTAATTTCATGTTACTTAATTCATTTTGTTTGTTAGGCTTCGTCGGTTCATTAAGGATTGACTCCTCTATAGTTGTTAGCGTAACTCCAATGTGGATCAAATCTTGATTTTACTACTTCATCAATGTTTAAACAAGCTAGTGGTTTCATTTAAGATTTTGGAATAATTAGTTAATTCAATAAGTTAATAACATAAATTTATGAAAGTTGTAAGGTTTCTCATTAAAAATACCTTATTAGAAAACATCCAAAACGACTATGTTCGGATAAAATAAAATATAATAAATATACTATGATTATATGGGTTTTCTTACATTAAAATTACAATATATATTTTTGGGTCTTTCTTTTCTCTTTCTTCTTTGTGTTTTCTTGATTCCTAGTATATCTCTTGTATACTTCTCGTATACATGGGTTCCATCCCTTTGCACTCTTAATGATTTTGTTTACTTATCCAAACATTAAAAATGATAAACTTGTTGATAGGGGTGGAGGGGTTTCTACATAAAGAGGCACAAAGAGGTGATGGGGAAGGCTACCGCTGTAGCCAAGTTTGTGGAACTATGCTTCTCATCGACTGAATCACTCAAGGCCGGAGAGCATCTGAAAGCAATTGAAGACGTGTCCACCGCGCAGCTTGGTTTTAAGGATGTCCAAATGTTCATGTTCAAGCCCAAGTGTAACGTGCTGCTTAACGTGGTTGGCTTGCTATACTGCATACATAGGCTTGGAGTGCCGGTATTTACTTCTTGGCCATCCATTCTATTACTAATATGTTTGTTTTCAGATATGCAAACATCTGGTAGTGTAAAGAAAACAAAGGGTATTTAATTTTATTTTCTAGAGCTTATAAAGATAATTGGGTTCAAAAGTGAGTCTAAGCAGCTAGCCATTGTTGACCAATGCTAGGACCTAGAGTGAGAGAAAGTACAGACTTGTCTTCACAACTTATGAGAACTTGCTTATTTTCTTGCTACTTAGTTGGGTGTTTCAATGAAACAATGGGATAACATGTTGGGTATTATAAGTTTTATGTTAGCATTTTTTCACATTTCATTGGAACCCCTCCTGACCTTTTGTTTAGTAACAATTCATTGCTTTGATATGGTTTTGATTGCATTGATGCCAACATGTCCTAAAATTTATACCAGATTCTCAGGTAATATGATTAAAAATTGAAAAAGAAGAAGAAGAAGAAGTTATGGGCTAAAACCCCATTTTAGTATATTTAATGCTAGAAACCAACAAACCATAAGAAGCCAAGCTGGTCAGTCACTTATCAAACTTGATGTGCATGCTTGTGGTACATGTAAAGCTAAATCATGTATTTCTTTTAATACATGTGCTTCAATCGTTGAGTATTATTCTAGTTATGTGACTCACACTTGCTAGCTTTAGCTTTGGATGGCCCTGATCCTGATTTTGATTTTGGTATGTTAAAACTCATAATTGTTAGGGCGAGTATGTCATGGAAGCACTTCAAATTTGCAAGATTTCAGAGCGCCAATTGTGCGTCAAATGGGTGAAGCTTTTTCGATTCCCTTCTTGGTCCTGCGAGATCCGGGGTGAGTCCCAATCTCGTTTGGTCTCTCTGGCAGATCTTGCAATGGGCAACGAACCAGATGTTCTTCTAGCGCTTCAGGAAGGAGGTATTCATGGGTTTTTTTTAAGAGCTCAGATCTCTGTTGCTGATCCCACATGCACTCCCTCAACTTGACAAAGCACACAAATACAGGATTAGGCAATGCAGCAATAAGTTGTTTATGTAATGATTATTACATAGTAGTCCTTGTGAGTTTTGATGATTATATTTATGGAATTTATGTAATTTGATTTTCTGGAATCTGGGATTTATGTAATTTGATGTACATTTAATATTAATATATACATTTCATAAGTGTGTGTACCATGTTCCCAATGTATGACTTGTTGGGACTTGGGACTAATGTGATTCTTGGTATCTGAGGTTTTTACTTTTTTCTTGTTTCAATGGCTCATAATGCAGTAGCATCAAGCAAGTGTAACAACCACACAAAGAGTCTTCATGTCCCACATGGAATAACTGAGAGTTTGAGCGAAGCAAAGTCTAGTTATGAAAAGAGAAGCAAGTAGGTGGAGAAAGCATACCTTTCTCGGCCTTTTGGCTAAGATCAAGTGTAGTATCTGTTCTTATCAGTTTAATATCTGATATGTGGGCCATTGGCCCACACGATATTAAATTTATTTCTTGAGGGGGAGAGTCCATCACAGCAGCTTGCTACTGGGATTCTCGAGTGTCGCCTAAGCTTTGCACTATTGCATGGGCCTGACGCACCCCACCTAAAGCTAGTTTAAACTTGGAAAAAATTTACTTTATTGGGCTGCGTTAAAACTGCGTAATAATTGGCCCTTTTCTTCTACGCCGAAACCATGTATGTGGCTGAAAGGGCAGGGATAAGTAGCAACATCAAACATGTGTAGTGAAAATATGCGGCCGGCTATTACAAAGAACAATGCGCATTCTATCATGAGATTAGGCCATCAAATGAGTTTGTTAAGGCCCATGCTTTTTACTGGCTCAATACACATGGCCCATGTTGAAATGAAAAGCCAAAATAATAACATTCCGAGTCGTTCGAGGAATTTGGAGGAGAGAGCCTTTAATAAATTCAACTTCAAATATATAATTTGCAATGGTGTTATACTTATACCATTTCAATCTTCTACCTTACCAGTGACTAAGAACAAAAAAGAAACAAAGAGACAAAGAGATACAAAAAGGAAGAGATATTATTCTTCTATTCAAGTTTATCTTTACAAAGGATAAGAATCTCCTTTTATAGAAGAAATAAATGTACATGTACAAAAAAGAAATAAAAAAAAATCTTAAAAAAATATAATTATGAATGTACATCTGTCCTTTGTTAGTTACAAAGGACCACAACACGATTATATGTATATACATATTATATACATGTGGACAAAAGAAAAATTTCTTGATTACAATACCCATGAGCCCACGAGTGAGACATGCAAACCAAAAACATTGCACTTTGCAAGGCCTGACTTAAAAATTCTTTTTGGGATGCAGAGTTTGAAGAGCCCAGGCCCGGATGGGTTTCCTCCTCTGTTTTATAAGAAGTATTGGGAGGTGGTTGGGGACTCGGTTATTAAGGCTGTGCAAAATTTCTTCATTACAGGTAAGATGCATAAAGAAGTGAATAAATCATACATTGTTCTCATTCCTAAAATTCTGAATCCGTCCACCATTAATCACTTCCGGCCTATAAGCTTATGCAATACCATATATAAAATCATATCAAAGCTTCTTGTGGATCGCTTGAGGTGTGTCATTCCGAATTTAGTATCCCCTGCTCAGTCTGCGTTTGTCCCTGGAAGATGGATTGCTGAAAATCAATTGATTGTTCAAGAAATTCTTCATAGCTTTAAAAAGCGTAAGGTGAAAGGTGGATTTGTTGCGCTGAAGTTGGATCTCCAAAAAGCGTATGATCGGGTTAATTGGGGATTTCTCAAAGTGGTGTTGAGTAAGTTTGGGTTTAGCCCTATTTTTATTGGTTGGATTATGGAATGCATCTCGTCGGTATCCTTTTCAATTCTGGTCAATGGAGGAATTACCAAAATCTTCCATCCTTCTAGGGGGCTTCGACAAGGAGACCCCCTTTCACCTTACCTTTTTATTCTTGGTCAAGAAGTTCTCTCCAGGCTTATTGATAGAGAATTTCTGAATGGATCAATCAGTGGTGTTAGGATGAATGTTGGTGGCCCGTCCTTTACTCAGTGATGTACGCGGATGATATTATGCTGTTTGCTAAGGCAAGTAGCAGGGAAGTGCAGATTCTGGACAATTGTCTAGAGAACTACTGTGAATGGTCTGGGCAGCGCATCAATCGCAATAAATCGGGTTTGATATGTTCCAAAATGGTGCCTAGGGATAAAAAAAGGGAAATCAAGTTTATTGTGGCCATGAAGAAAGTTCAATCTAATGCCAAGTACTTGGGTTCACCTCTATTCCACTCGACTAGTAGAATTAAAAATTTCAAATTCCTCCAAGAGAAGCTAGAGGCCAGATTGCTTGGTTGGAGGTGCAAAACCCTTTCTTGGGCGGGAAGGGCTACCATGATTAAATCAGTTGCTATGGCTATACCTGTGTACACTTTTTCTTCATCAGACGTTCCGGTTGCTATTTGTGATAAGTTGGATGCCTCAATGAGACGCTTTTGGTGGAATCCCAATAAAAACTCAGGCCGTTTCTTGGCTTGGAAAGCGTGGGCTGATCTATGTGCCCCCAAGGCGATGGGAGGTTTGGGCTTTCGGAGTGCTAAACATTTTAATGCAGCACTGTTGGCTAAGTTGGCTTGGATGATGGTGTCTGGGCGTGATAGTCCTTGCATGTGTGCTTTAAGAAGTAAATATAAAGTGCATAGGGGTTGGTTATTTAGTGAGCCTGTAAAAAACTCCTCTGCCACCTGGAGAGCTATTGAGAGGCTCAAGCCTACCATCCGGAAAGGTGTTTGTTTCACTATTGGAGACGGTAAGAGTGTGGACGTTTGGAAAGACCCATGGGTACCTTGGCTCCCTTCCTTTCTTCCAAGGCCTAAAGCTGGTACTGTTCCTAACAATATGCTTGTGGTAGCAGATCTTATCAATTTGGAAACAAAGTCATGGAGATTCAGTATGCTAGAGGAGATGTTTGATCTTGAATCAGTCAATGCTATATCAAATATAGTTTTGCCTTTGGTTCCTAGGAATGACAAGCTCATATGGATTGATGATCCTAAAGGTATGTTTTCTGTTAAGTCAGCCCTTAAGCTTCACCAATGCCATTTGTGGCCTGAGAATCCAAATCCCATTTGGCATAAGTTATGGAAGTGCAAAATCCATGAGAGACTGAAAACTCTTGTGTGGCGTATTGGTAGTGGTGCTTTACCTACCAATTTGAAGTTTTTTTCCACATTGTCTAAAGGTGATCCTGGCTGCCCTCTTTGCAATAATGATGTTGAATCTGTCTCACATTTGTTCTTCAAGTGCAATGCAACTAAAATGTTTTGGTTTGGGACCTGGTGGGGTGTTAGAGCTGATTTGTTAGTGGTCAATGAGGAGATTGATGTGGTCAAGTTGGTTGTTGATCCTCCTATCCCTATCACGGATTCTTTGTTGCTTAAACAGAACAAGGAGCTTGCATCAGTTCAGGTTGCTCTTACGTTAGAAGCCATTTGGAGATTTCGAAACCAGCATGTGCACCTTGATAAAATAGAGAATCCTATGGTCTCTATCAAAGCATTAGAACACAGAATTTTGGAACATGTTCAGAGTTTGCAGTCTGGTTCAAGAAGTTGCAATTTTAAGGAGTTGCATTGGTGCCCGCCCCCACATGAGTGCATGAAACTTAATGTAGATGCTGCTGTGTTCAATGATGCTGCCACGATTGCAATTATAGCTAGGAATGAATATGGGCTTATTACAAAGTCTTGGGCTAAAAGTGTAAATTCTTGTGATCCTTTAATGGGGGAAGCAGCAGCTATTTTGTGGGCTATTCAAGTGGCAAAAGTGGAGAATTGGAGTAGTATTATTATTGAAAGTGACTCGAAGATGTGTGTGGATGCTATACTTCAAGACCCTCCTGACAGATTGTGGAAGATTGCAGTGTTGTGTGATAATGTTAAAACTTTAGCTGCTGAGTTTAGGTTTTGTTGTTTTAATTGGGTTAAGCGGGAAGCCAATATGGTTGCTCATACTCTTGCCAAGGCGGTTCCCCAGGCTAACCTCCCTGTTATTTTATTCCCTAACAATCTCCCAACCGCTGTAGAAGAGGTTTGGTTTAGAGATTTTGCTTGTATTCCTGTTGCTGTTTGAATGAGATTTCATATTTAGCAAAAAAAGACTTAAAAATTGCTAGCCGGCACAATCCCTCAATTATGAATGTACATTTGGCGATTCAATTTAAATGAAGTTTCCTACTGTGCTGGCATTAGGTAGAATTTAAATAAAAATTTATAACATATTAATAGGGATAAAATTGAGGTAGAATTCCTTAGATTAGATATATTAGATTCTTCAATTGAATTCAAACACATGGTTGCATTAACTAATGAAACATAAACAATGTTATATTTTTCCAAGAATATTTAAATTCAAAACAAAACTTAGGTATCGTTCCTTAGGTCAAGTATATTAGGTTCTTAGTTGAATTTAAATATTCTTGGAAAAGATAACATTGTTTGTGTTTCATTGGTTAATGCAACCATGTATTTGAATTCAATTGGGGAATCTAATATACCTAACCTAAGGAATTGTACCTAAGTTTTACCCTAAATTCAATGTATTTGAATTAAACTAGGAACCTAATGTACTTAACCTAAGAAACTGAACCTAAGTTTTACCTTACTTATAGTAAGGATCCTCTCCATTTCAAATTCTCCATTTAAAGGTGTAGATTAAATATTACAGATCTAACGGTGTATAAAATGCAACATCATTTAAAATTTTAAATAACGTGGCAGTATGTACACTGTTAGATCCAAGAGATAAAATCCCAACCATGAAATAGACATATTGAAAGGATTCTATTCCGTATTTTTTGGGATAAGTGACGGAGTTTTTGCTATATATTTGTGTCATTTCATATACATATGTGGAGATGATACTCAGCCGCTTACTTGGAACTTTAAAAGTTAGAAGCCTTCCACAAATTAAGAAGATTGTGTTTAAGTTTTATTTTTTTAAAAACAAAAACCAAAATTTTTTTTTTTTTTTTTTTTTGAGAAAGAAAATATGAATTTATTAACAACCAACAGAAAAAGAAGATACATCCAGCATTAAAAGACTCTGCAGAAAAGGTGGAGGGGACTCCAACCAAACCTGAGCTGAAGAGTACTTTCTAGCAAATTGAGCTAAACAATGAGCTACTCTATTACCTTCCCTACCAATATGCATAATCTGGAAATTTCTAACAAGCCTAAGATAATATACCTTGATAAACAATGAGCTACTCTATTACAGCAAATTATCTTGGTCTGAATTTAGCAAAAAAAAAAAAAATTATCTTGGTCTGATATTATACCTTGATAATGACATTTGAGCTGATCTCTCCTACAACGCTTATGCTTATATCTAAGTCTATGTTCTTAACAATTTTTTATAGATAAGTTATACTTGTACACAACCGGTTTTGAATTCACGAGTCATAACCACACTTTCCAATTTATTATTATAGAAAAAGAAAGTGTCATTTGAGTTAGAAGTTAGAACCCATTAGTCACATTTTCACATCAATTTCAAACATACCCTAAAAGAAATATTTTCCTTATTTTCATGTGTTTGGACATACTTGAAAATATGGTGAAACTGAAAATAATAAACTTTAACTGTAAAATCACTATCTTGAAGCGTAAATTGTTTCAAGCCTGTTTCATTTCGTAAAACAACGGACCCTAAAATTTAAGCCTAGTTCATCCAAGACGCAAAATGATATTAGCAATGGACAATGGGAACTAAAATAATAATTTTTTTGGATTAGTAAGGGGACATTTACGTTGAATCTTGCAAAACATGCTAGAGCACATATCTCCAAATAAGGATTTCTTATTACATGTATCCTTGCGCAAAGCACAATTAGAAGATTTCTCAGGTTGAAATGGCTATTTGGCATGATGCTTGGATATGGTAGACCAAATAAATTCTATGGATTTGGAGAATTGAGCTAAGCTAATTTCCTATGTCATTGTCAGCCCTAGCTTCTTATCCCTGCCCTTTCAGATCGGTAAATCTGTTGTCAATGTATGAAAAAGTACTTTCTTTCTTTTTTAGCAATAGTTATGGCTTGGGAGTTTTATAAATGTAGAACTAGAGTTATAATCCTTTAGCATATAGTAACAGTACTTGGATAGATAGTGGAAAAAAATAGTAGTGATGTTTAATTATAACTTGAAAAATGATGGGGGAAGGTATGCTATATTGTGTTGGGTTGAGGGAGAAAAAGAAAGCATGCTTGAGCCTGAGGAAGAGGCTGGAACAAGCATGAAAAAAGAGAAAAAGAAGAAGAAGAAGAAGAATGATGAATGAAACAAATTAATGACCTATTATATCTCCTCATTGTTTAAGACGAGAAAGATTAGAAAGTGTGCTAAAGCTAAAAGTTTCAACTGTCCTAGGAACATCCATTAATTTGGGACAAGCAAGAGTGGAGCATGTTTTATTGGCTATTATGAGCTTTCTATAAGTCACATGCATGTTTCATCTACTTCTTCTTTTTTCTTATTAATTTCCCAAATTTAATCCTTGCAAATTGGTTCATTTAAGGCATGAAATTATATTTATACAAATTTCGAAATCAATTAATTTCACATCGGCGGCTTCAAATTGGAGTAAAATAAAAGATTATCTATCATTTTGATAAATTGCCATCCAATCCAACATACTCATGAAGACTGATCGTTGACTTCCACAACTGGATCTAAAGTATGCCATTCTGTCTTTTGGGACCTTCAGTCCTTGTTCACATGTTCTTAACTATGAAAAAAAAAAATTCAAGTACTAGTCTTCATGCTCAATATATCAAGTTGATCTTTTAGCAAAAAAAAATCAAGTTGATCTTAAACGAAAATGCCTAAACTAAATTAAAAAAAAAAAAACAACAATTACAATATTTTGTCGGTTATTACATTTGGATGAAACAACACGGTTCCCGGAGAAAATGTTGATAAACAAATCATGTACTATACCCAAAAGGTTTTTATTACAAGTAATCATTAAAATGACCATTGACTTTCACAAATCTGGATCTAAATTCTAAAGCATAATATTTTGTCTTTTGGGATCCACTGGCCTAGTTCACATATTTTACTGATGAAATCATGAAATGACAAAAAAAAATCAAATTAAAGTTCTAGCTCAATAAATCAGGTTGATCTGAAGACAAAAAAGTGCCTAAACAATAATAATAACAATAACTTGAATATTTTGTCTCTTATTACAATTGGATAAAAAAACATAGTACCAGGAGACAATGTTGAAACACAAATCATAGCCTCTCAAAACAATACCACACCATTCTTCTTTTTGTTCTGAGAAAAGCAATCTAATGAAAACAAACTAGAATGAATTTCAACGAAGTGCTGTTACCAGTTGTTATTTGTTGCTTGCTACCAAATCAAGGAGGATCTATCAATGGCAACGACATACAGCAACGCAACGACATACAACAAAGCCACGTCGTCGTTGTTGAGGAAGACATAGAGCCATGAGAAGAAGAGCTAGGATTAGCACTATGAGAATGCCTGTGAAATCAAAACCATCGTCTTCTTCCGAGCAACACAACTTTCCCATGATCACCAACACCACTGTTTTTGGTTTTGTTTTTGATTTCTTTGCTTCTTCTTTGCTTTGCATCTAATAAGAAGAGAGATTGGAGATTGGAAAATGCGTTGACGTGTTTATATTATAGTCAAGTTGACTGGGACCAGTCTTTTTAATCATAAAGTTGGGTTAGGTATTTGAGGCTCCAATTGATTGAATCCTCATGGATTTTGGATGCTTTTCAAAATCCAACATGGCTTTGTTTTTTTGTTTATGTTCTGTTTTTCCTCTTTGTTTTTTTTTTTTTTGGTTAAACAATGTATTATGGGTGTGTTTGTTAAACCAGTATGAAACCATGCCCTTTTGACAATAGACCCTCGAAATTCAGTAAGAAACCGTGACTACTAAGACTAAAATTTGGTTCATTCCGTGTTTTTTTCAGTGTTACTAAAATCACAATATATTGGGAAAAATCACTTTTTAGCTTTCCCACAAGATTAAGGTGCACAATATATTAACCTTTCTCGGCCTTTTGGCTAAGATTAAGTGTAGTATCTGTTCTTATTAGTTTAAGGTGCACAATCAATTAAGAAGTGGTTGTACATTATTGTTTTTTTGTGGCTTTGCTTCCCATTAAATTCAATGGGGGACTCTTGAAGCTTACTTTTCAAGCTACCATAAGAATTCTAGATGATGAGAAATAATTTTCTTTTACCGAAAAAATAATATAAAATTTCAATAAATGTAAAAAAAAATCTTTTTTTTTTTTTTTTTTTAAATCTTTCTCATAATTATACATCAAACAACCAAATCATATATATATATATATATATATATATATCTATATATATATACATCATATATATATACCAATATATATATATATCTTATAGGTAAAACTAAGGTACAGTTTCTTAGGTTAGGTACATTAGATTTCTCAATTGAATTCAAACACATGATGACATTAACCAATGAAACACAAACAATGTTATCTTTTCCAAAAATATTTAAATTCAATGTATTTGAATTCAATTAGTAACCTAATGTATTTGACCAAAGGTACTGTATCTAATTTTTATCTATATCTTATAAATTAGATCCAAGGAGTGGGTCTCTCACAAGCTTATGGATCCCACAACCACATACATGGGACTCATAGGCCTATTGAGACACCCTCTTCATAAAGTGGGTGATGGAGCTAGATCACCTTCTGAAAGCTTCACTCTCGTTGATTTCACTAATCCATATTTTCATTACTGGAGGAATAGAAACAACATGGAATTAACATTTTCATATTTACCCAAAAAATAAAAATTAAGACTTAGGATTTTCATTATATGGAATTAGGAGGTTGACTTTGAAATTCAAATAATCTATAGATGTCACCATAATCGTTTTGAAGAATTAGTCTTACGCGCAAAAGAGAATAAGGGAATTAAAAAAAAAAAAAAAAAAAAGTCAAGATGGGGAAAGGGGGGATTAACTAATTGTGTGGTGCACCTTGAGGAAAATTGGGGGAAGGGGGACTGAAATTACTACGAAAGATGATCACTGAATAAGAAAATAGGAGTAATAAATAACCTCTATAGACATCGCCAACAAACATTGAAAATGATGTATCATGTATGATTGTTGATGTTGCCACCAAAGACAAAAATTGACAATTCAGCGAGTAGCCGAGTACGATGCATTGATGTATTATTGTTAATGTTGACACCAAAAACAACGACCAACGACGATGATAGTAAAACAGTAACAACTAACAGTAAGACAGTTGAAGTTAGGACACATGGCCATGTACATCACATGGCCATGTTTTCCTTAGGAGTTAGGACACCAAAAGTCCCTCCTCTAAAAGTAAGACAGTTGAAGTTGGTTGACAAATATGTAAAGGTTAGGTGGCTTCGTTGCTGGCTAAACTTGAAAATTTCACTTAACAATATAATTCAATACCATAATCAATCGATTTACCTTTTTTTTTTTTGTGTGGCTAAAATGTGACATACTTCATTAAAAGGACAGAGAAAACAAGTCTTTCTCCTAAGCTTCCAATTAAAAGAATAACTAAAGAAATTTAAAACTAAATTCATGGAATTTTGGCAGAGGGTTCGAATCTTCCAGGGATAATTTTAAAAGTATCCAATGAGAGCATCCAAGCAAACTTTTGGGTCTCCCTCAATGATTACTTTTTGAAAATTTTCAACAGAATTTACATATCATATTGTAGTGGATAGTGCATGACAGAATTTAAATATCATATTGTAGTGGATAGAGCATGGTGGTTGGTGGTTGGTTTCCAAACTTCACTACATATGCACATATTGCACTTTGTAGATGGTTCATTGATTGAAGCATAATAATAAAAAAATAAAAATAAAAATCCTGAAAAAGATCCAAAAATAACAAGTAGGAAGAGAATAAGATATTCATGTTAAAACATCATACCTTCAACCAGTTTATTAGAATCCAGGAGGTAGACTTTGTATTAGATATTAAAAAAAAAATCGTACACTTATAAAAAACTATGGGCCTGTTTGGTACGTGTTTTCGTTTTCTGTTTTGGTTTCGAGACTTTTTACTTTATTGAAGTTGGAACTTTAATCCTGATTTGAATTCAAGATTGTAAAAAAAATTCTGTTTGGTACATAGTTTTGGTTTCACAACTGAAATCACAATTAAAAAAAAAAATTTATGTTTGATACATAATTTTAGTTTTTAGATTTAGTTTTTAACATTATATTATTATTATTTTTTTTTCTTTTTTTTCCCCACCACCACGTACACCACTTCTTCTTCTTCTTCTTTTTTTCTTTTTTCTTTCCCCTTTTTTCCCCCACCATCCACGTACCCCCACCCTCCTTTTCTTTTTACTTTTCCCCCACCACCAGACATACAACCCCCCTCCCCCATTTCTCTCTATTCTTTTCTTCCTTTCTTCTTGTTGCTTCCTGAACTATCCTTTCTTTTTTTCTTTTTTCTTTTTTTCCCCCTTTTGTTCTCTTTCTCACCGTCTCTCTCTTCACTTCTCTTCTTTCTCTATTTTTTTTTCTTTTCCCCTTTTCTTCTCTTTCTCACTGGGACAATAACCCAGACCAAGAAGAGTGGCGGTACCACTGCCAAGTACAAGCAGAAAGGTTTGATGGTGTTGTGCTGGGTTTTGTTGTGTTTTTTGGATCATTACAGAGATATGGATTAGATTTTTTTTAGTGTTGTTGTGTTGGCTTTTGGGTGATTTGTTAGCTTGAATTGGGTTTTTCCATGGGTAAGTTTGAACAATCGGCCATGGTGGCCGTATGTGGTGTTCTCGAAGAAATTGTAATGGCCGAGAGAGTGAGGAGCAGTACAGCATCTGGAGGAGAGAGAGAGAAAATTGGGAGAAAAGAGAAACGTGTGGACTCAGCAACAGTAAAAACTGGGACCCACAAAAAAATTGAGTCCGGATTTGAATCCGACATGGATTCAAAAACAGCTTAAGGGTGAACTCAAATTTGTCATGGGATCCACATAAAATTCAAGTTGGGATTTCAATCCTCATTTAAATCCTCTGTACCAAACAAGATTTTTTACCGTGAGACCCGCGATTTTTTGGATTTGAATCCAGAATCATGGTTTCAGTTGCGTGTACCAAACACGCACTATAAGACCAACTTTGAGATTCAAATAAATTCCAACATGTAAGATTTAAGATGGAAAAGCCCTTTTTGTAGCAATATATACGGACAAAAGCATCACTTAAATGCTAAAACAACCACTGAAGCTAATGTCTTGTCCAAAAGATATCCTACTTGCCTCCAATTAATCAAATAGTTCTAATCGAACTGAATATGCACTAAAGAAAAAAAAAATTATAGGGAAGTTGTGATCAATCTTCTGTACTTGTTGGGACACTGGTAAGCAACTATTATTGAAATTTGAGATGTCAGCAGCTCCATGCCCAAGCTTTATGTGAAGCGCATAAATCTAGTTGTTTTTTATAACTTGATCAAATTTAAGCCCAACAATGAAGACAGATGCAGTATTTACTCCGATAATCCAAGGAAATTAGAGAAACTTCGGTATCTTGGCTCCCATCCTATTTCCTCGCGAGTTTTTGAGTTGTTCAATCTCTTACCCAAAGGATCACTAGTGCCTGCAAAAGAAAGAAAGACGTGAGTGAGTGGAAGTTTCAGGATTTCAAAAAAACAAAGAATGGGTTGCTAGCAAAGTCAAAGTAATGAAAAGTATGATTAGTTTGAAATATCAGTGAGGGCCTGAGAGGCCAACCTGTAAAGCCCTCAAACTTTTTGCTGAATTTTCCACTTTTAGTAACCAAGTCCATTACTTCCTGCCTGCAAAGAGAAATGGAGGTGGCAGAGAAAGCCCCACAGTTATAAGTAAGAACACTCTGATTGGCATTATGTCACTAGTTACAGGAAAAAGATAGGGTAGGAATCTTTAAAGGCTGAAATGATAGAGTTGTTTTGAAAATTTGGATAAAGGTTGTCAAGGAGCCACAAAGATGAATAATAATGGCAAAGAACACACACAAATATACCTGGATAAAGGATGATTATCACAACCCAAAAAAATCCGGCCACGGAATTTCTTCTTTAAGATTGCAATTGCAAGGGAAGCTGCATCCTGTTAAAGAAGTACACAGGTCAAAACAAATTGGAAATGTCACAGCAAGAACAATAGGAAATTGTATTTGTAGCTCCAAGATAAATTATAAAATGCAAGAACAATAGGCAATGTCACTGACAATGCAAAGATACACCCAAGGCATATGAAATTCAAGAAACAATTTTTGTTGTTATTTTAAGATAATAAAATACAGAAAGAAAATCAAAGTGACTGTACAGGTAAGATAAGTAGATAACTCATCAGAAAAAATAAATAAATAAATAAAAATTTCAAGCCTTGAAGGAATTGAAGTGAAGATTACATGAAAAGAAGAGGGAATCTGAGTAAATGACTTATTTTGACAATGATTCATGAAGAAGAAGAATAAATATAGAAGAAAGACAATTGTCACCTCATAGTGTATAAGATTCAGAATATGATCAGGACGAGCTTCAACAGTCCCTTTTTCTAACCAATAAGAATGTGCACCTCTATCTGCTTTGTGTACATAGTTAAGTTTAACCCCATTCACAACAAATCGTTGGAGTTTCTCCCACAAACGTAAATGGAATCCTCACAATTCAAGTATCAGAAAGGATATGTAAAGTCCTGCCAATCTAAGAACACAACCACCATATTCCAGCACTACTTTTTCCGCTTTTAGAAGGACATCTGTCCTAGGGCTCCTCCCAATGGGTACTACTGGGGTGTCCTGCACAAGAAGAATATTAACACATTACAACATGACAAAGCACTCTACATCCAACAAATTTGTAAACCACACAAAGTCACAGAGGGCAACATGGGTAATGCATTCAGTACGTCATGAAAGAAAGTTGACCATAGGTTCTTTAGAGGTAAAGCCCATATGTCAATGCAGAGAACCAAAACCATGATTATAAGAACAAACAAATGCTACCATCAGAACAATGTGTAATGTTAGATGTAAAACCTCATCACATGGTCCATTGTCGTTGCAATCATATGGTGCAGAGCTTGATGTAAATAAGAAGGAACCTTCACCATTCCAGTTCAATGCAGCAAGCCTGCTTAGTACACAATCCAAAGCAAAGATGAGTAGACAGCAGGATGAATCACAGAATTCAATTTTGATATCTTCCAGCAAATTATGCATTCTTCTAGCACCAATGGACCCGGTAATTCCTCCAAAAAAAAAAAAGCTTCCATAGATCACTAGTGTTGGCTTAGTCCAGTAATTTTACTTCAATCCAGGAAGATGGAAGCAACTAATCCACAAACACAATGAATCAATTCACAGATATAAAGGATATATGTTCTGAACAAATAGAATTTCTCAAATTTCATGCATGATTTAACAAAGTATGAAGATTCTAAACATAAAAACTAATAGAGTCAACTCTTTGGCTAATGTAGAGATTCACAGAGCCAAGTAACTGGTAATGCAGACCTTTCTACTGTAGAACTTAATGTTTCCCCTTGAGCAGTGGCTAATGTTTCTACAGTAGAAAGGTCTGCATTACCAGTTACTTGGCTCTGTGAAATGTTTCTACATGAAAATGATATTAAATAAAGGGCAAATTGCACTTTCCCCCCTTTATCTATTGGGTCAGTTTCAATTTCTCCATTTATCTATAAAATCGAGCAATGTCCCCCCTTATCTATTGGAAATGTGCAACTTATCCCCAACCGTCTATTTTTCTGTTAAACCCTAATGGAACCTAAGTGAAATGTCTATCCAATTATATATTTTGTAGACTTGTTACCTAATACAAGTATAAAGATGCATCTAACATCAAAAATACCGTTGCCAATCGTATTACATACCTTCCCACAAGATATTACCACTAACACAGTGGTCTCACATATCATATACAGCCCTAACAAGCACCAAGATAATCATTTTACATACAAGTAAATTTAATAGCACACCATGTCATTTATAAAAAAAAAATAACACATCCATGTCATAACAGGAAGCTAGTTTAAATTAAGCAGTTGATAAGCAATAATTCTCAATGCTTACCGCACATCACCCGGATAGTCCGAAGTTCGGGAAGGAGGAGCACAGAAAATGACATATGGAAACCGATTCGTCACTTTATTCCCCTTTCAAAGATGGATTAATCCCCATCTTAACCAATTCATCATGGTGATCAGTGGTAACTGTTTCCCCAAATATTTGACAACCTGGATGTTCCTGCTCAACATAGCACCCCCACAATGTGACCATTATATCCCTTTGTTTTTTTAGTATTAGTAACTTACTCACGCATCTAGTGAATTTTTGAACTCATGACCTTACCCTCCATCCCATTCATATGGAATGAGAAAGTTCCATTTGATCCAGCTCATTGGTAATTCAATCATTTAACCATTATCTAACACTCCCTTCATGTGTGTGCTCGGACTCCTTCTTAATAAGTGAGTTCCAACACATGGCATTTTTAGCTTTTTGAATGGGAGGTAGAATAGAGACATGGTTTGAACTCATACCACCTACTATGATACCGCGATAAACTACAACCTATCCCAAAAGCTTAAGCTATTAGGAAATGATGAATTTAATTATTTATCCATTACTCTAACACTAGAACACATATACACTTAACAACAATGAATGCCAATAGGCATCTTCTACACACTACAACCCCAAATTAGCATATCAAAGAATTCCCAAATACCAAACCAAATAAGTTCATTTCTCATAATTCTAACACACACCCACCAAATATTATTCCAAACCCACATCGAAAACAAAGAGAATTCACAAGTTTAAGCTGATCAAACAGTACAAGTGCACTACCTCCCGCCATTTTTCCGCGACTAAGCGACCAAGAACACCCGGTCCAACAATCAGCAAATCATTCTCTCCCACCAATCCAGAAGAAGCAGCCCCCAATTCTTCGTTTGCCGCACCTTCAGCTACACAACCACAAAATCAGCATCTCTTAAAATAAATTCCACTCTAACGCGCTGTTTGTTTACCAAGAAAAAAAAAAAAACACTGTAAGTTTCTCGGCAACCAATTAAACCAACCAGAGAGAAAGAGAGAGAGAGACCAATGGTGGAGGAAGCGTGGACTTGGAGAGGCGAGGCCATCGAAGATGAGCGTTTCGTAGTGAAATTGGGGTTTCGGAGGAGCCAGACAGAGCGTTTCGAACCGAAACGTATCGATGAAAGAGGGAAATAATAAGAAGGCTTTGAAAAATGTGCAGCGAGTCTGTGAGTCCGAGTCCGAGTCCGAGTCCGAGTCTGAGTTCGAGTCCGAGGTGTGAATGTGAGGGTGGGTGTGACACACGCAATGGTTCCCATTGAACTAAATTTTTGGTACCCACATTCCCAAGTCATAATCAGCTGGGTATTGTAGGTACTATCCAAATTTCTCAATGAGAGAGATAGATAGAGATTTTTAAACTGCCAATCGTGGAACTACACGTGGTTTTGGATGGGTTTTAAAGATGATCATGGCCGTTTGCTTTGGCACGTATGCTTCATCGGACGGTCATCGTGCTTGTTGTAAAGGTAGACCTTGGTCGCCTTACCAAATTGTGGCTAACGATATTATCGAGTACTGTTACCTGATCCGGATGTGTATTCCTTAGAGAAATTATTCTATACAACTCGAGGTCATCTTCTCCTTCGGGTAATTATACTATACTTCGAAAGTACATTCAAATGCGTACTTTTTTCTCTCATAGAAGTCGTGGGTCCTGCTAATTAAAATCATGGTGGGACCTACCACTTCTGTGAGAAGAGAAAGTACGTATTTAATATACTCTCGGAGTATTATATAATTTTCCACTCTCCTCCTCCTCTCGTAGTATATGGGTGCTACTCATAATCCCACACAAAGGTCTACATGCTGTGTGAGAAGGGATTACGGAGGACAATTTCCCATAGTATCTAATAATTTATCAATCTTTTAGAGTCATTTAAATATAGGCATTTTCAAATTATGTGGAAATTTAGCTTATTTTTCCTTTAAATAATGTTGTCTTGAAGACACGATTTTATATTTTATAACTCTATCTTGGTACTAGTATCAGATATTCATATTATAGACTTTTTGTAACTAATACATATACCAAGGCATCTAATTTGACAGTTATCTAAGTTGAAATCGTGTTTGAAGATACGATTTCATGAATTTATGTCTTCAAAATATAATCAAGCATTCCTCATGTTTAGAAGCCGAAATTGTATTTTCAAGATGCATGTCTTGGAATCAAGTTTACATACACACTTACAATATTTGCGTGTCAAATGTATGTTTGCACCCAACAATAAAAAATCACTTCAGCATCAATTTTGTGGGAATAATGACGAGGAAAGCATATTAAGATATGCAGTTTCTTTTGACATTTTTAAAAAGATGGTGAGGATGAGAGTTTTATAAAAGGAAAATGCATCAAGTTGACAAGGCACATAAAGCATTTCGAATTAATATATTTTCTCTTGTATCCTAGGATTAGTGATAGCATTTGCATCAGGAATATAACAAAAATAGTTTACTTGCCTAATTTGCTAATGATGACTAGTAAACTATTGATGCAAGTTTTTCATCCATTGAGTGTGAATTTCTTTACTTGTACTTCCATTATTCTAATACGTAGTCCTCTTAATTGAGGCAATTCCAAACCCACTAGAAATAAGAATAATAAAATTTAAGAAAACAAATTGACGACGAAGATGAGAGAATGACTAGAACAAGAAGTCATACTTCCAATAATGGAGAAAATGATGATGAAGCATGTAGTAGGGGTGTGACATGAATAGATGCTCCCCTTGTTAAGTGCTCCGATTGATACTCTTAAAGAAAAAATTGAATCCGAATTCCAAAATAAATTGAGAGACGAAATTTGGAGAGCCTCTTCCCTAGGATTCTCAACAAGAAAGAGTAGCTCAGCAACGGTTAGTTAAAAACCTACTTTTTTTAGAACACAATTCAACTATAGCATTAAAATGAGTGCTAATGCACTATGTATGGTATCATGACCACAAACTCGTGCAGATTTTCCATAAAAGGAAGGGATGAAAGACCCAGATGTATGAGTAATCGGGGCCTCCCACCTTCTATTCAGGGGCGGCTCTACATTGAAGGCAGGGTGTGCAGCTTTTTGAAAAATCAATGGAAAAAATTATTTTTATATAGATGTTCTCTCCTTAAAAAAAATTGTGAACACCTTCAAATAAAAATTGTGAACACCCTCAAATAATTTGTGAACACCTTGATCTAATAAACCCAATTCACCATACCCAAAAATAAAAAGTCCAAATAACAAAAAATAAATAATAAAAAAAATAACTCAAATAACATCCACAATAACAAAATAAGCCCAAATAACAACACTTGTTTAAACCCATAATAACAAAATAAGCCTAGAAAAATTACATTTTTTTTTTTAGTGATGTTATTATATTTAAGTTTTGTAATGAACACCCTGAAAAAATTTCCTAGAGCCGCCACTGCTTCTATTTGCCCAAGCTGTTAGATATCTTTAGCTATTTTGATTCTTGTAAGTTACTTCAAATTTTTACTGGCCTAATAACAAGTTGACAACTAATTAAGCTCCAATTTGTCCATCCATTATGTTTTCCTCTAACCAC
The DNA here is from genome assembly GCA_907173295.1 of Fagus sylvatica. Lineage (NCBI taxonomy): Eukaryota > Viridiplantae > Streptophyta > Magnoliopsida > Fagales > Fagaceae > Fagus > Fagus sylvatica. The sequence continues at coordinate 4,079,707 of OU015772.1, forward strand.
TTACATATGCAATAACATCATCGACAAGAATAATGTATCTTTCTAAGGTCAACATTATGTTCACCTACCTTAACAACCTTGTTTCTAACTCTTTGTCCATTGCTTTGAAGACTTATCAATCTTTTAATTATATTTGGTTTATGATAGTATACATCTCACTCTCACACTATTATTTAGCTACTCCTTTTTTTCTTATTTTTTTATGAATATTTAGCTACTTATTCGGTAAGACAAGCAAATGCAAATTAATCCTTTATATTTACCACGTTAGCACACATGATTTTTTTTTTTTTTTTTATTCCTCTTGCTCGTCTTTTTATTTACTTTTACACAAATATGATTCTTCCTTTTCTTTTGGTGCAATTCATATAGCTAGTCTACTTTTTGTTGTTGATTAATTACTATGTTTCAGTTTCACCATACTAAGATGTAACAAAGGTTCATTCCTTATTCATTAAGACATAGTAGGTGCATACTTGTATTACAACTTTTCCAATTATCCTTTGGTGCACAATATACTAATTATGTTTTCCATTTCACCACATCATCATTATTATAACTGAGAGATGCTTTAAAATTAAGAATAAGTTTGGAAGTGCTTCTGAAACCGGCATTCCATTCCTTTTCAGGTCGTTACAATCATGTAATAGAATTATAGTAATACGAAATTGGAATATCTTGCTATATATTTGGTTATTAATAAGACTCTGGCAGCAGATCTCAAGCCAAATTTTAATAATAATAACATAAAGTCGGTCCAAATCTCAAAAATGTTAGCAAACCAACAATCCCACTCTGTGAAGTGTGGTCCTAAAATCAAATACCCTTAATATATAATACCAATAAACAATACAAAATAGCAACTAGTTTGAGTACATAGTGAAAGGTGAACAGCACCAATGAGAAATCGCCAAGTAAGCCTGGTTATTATATCCGAGTCGGTATTAAGCTTACGTTTAAATTCATTTTTTATTAATCAATTTCTCAATTAGCACTTCAGTGTGGAGCCCACATCATCTTCCCACCCACCACAGCCAATTAAATTCCGCCACATTAAAACAAAACAAAACATGAAAAACCGAATCCTTTCATTGACGTGGCGTGGCGACAAGTTATTGGCTATTTCATGTACAAACATGGAACCTTCCCCTACAAAACAAGACACCCCACCAAAACTGAGAAAGACCATTTGACTTGCTTGCCTGGCTGTATAGCTTCTAGTCAGGCTAGTCAAAAAATTCAAAGACCCAAAAAAAAAAAAAAAAAAAAACAGATACACATTCTTTCTCTTTCTAACATTCTTTTACTACAGCAATCTTTGAATCTGGCAAGTCTAATTAAAAAAGAAAAAATCCATTAAAAAAAAGAAACAAAAACAAAAACAAAAAAAGCTAGTTTTAATTTACTGTTCTCTCTTTGCTGCTTTTCCTTTTTGAGTGTATTATAGCTCAAATATTTTGACTGTGCCACAAGTTGTGGCCAGCTTCAAATCATTGCTCTTCTTCACTTTTGTCCAAAAAAGCTACGGCCTCTTCAATTAGCGTATGCACATTCTTCAATCAAACCCTCTCAAAACTTTTCTTTGTGTTTTGTGTTTTGTTTTTGCTCTCTGATAGCTAAGGTAGCACACATTATTAGGGTTTTCTGAAGTAGAAGAGGAAGAGAGAGAGAAAGAGAGTTTTTCTGTTTGGATGGAGAGAAAGTGAGGGAAATGTGGTTGAAGAGAGAATGAGTAGTCAATGAGAGATCATTATGGGGTGTGTGTTTGGGAGAGAGGTAAAGCAGAGTTCAGTGCAGAAAGGGAGAGAGAGAAGAGAGAGGAAAGAGGAAGAGGAAGAGGAGGAAGAGAATGAGGTTAGGGTTGAGAGAGTTGTTGATGTTGGATTTGGAGTTGGAGTTGGAGTTGTAGAGGTTGTTCAGGCTCAGAATGGTGGGAATCGGAAGGAGAAAGAGGATGAGAGAGGTGTCAAGTCGCGGAAACGGTCTTCGAAGCCGAATCCGCGGCTGAGTAATCCTCCGAGGCATTTGCACGGCGAGCAAGTGGCCGCCGGGTGGCCCTCGTGGCTGTCCGCGGTTGCCGGCGAGGCTATCAATGGCTGGACGCCGCGGCGGGCCGATACATTCGAGAAGCTCGATAAGGCAAGTTGTTTGTGTTTTTGATTTATTATTGCTAGTGACTTGAATTTAAGTTATGTTGTGTGTAATTCTTTAATTTTATGATGTTGAAGTTATTAATTGCCAATTATGGTTTCTAATGAATAATTAACTGTTACTGTCCTTGAATTAGGAATTTGGTTTGACTTGAATATTCTGAGGAAAAAAGAAATTGATAATTGATGTGTTAGTCATTAAATGTGTATTTGTATGTATTGTGATTAGATTGGGCAAGGTACGTACAGTAATGTGTACAAAGCTAGGGATGCTTTGACGGGGAAGATTGTCGCATTGAAGAAGGTTCGGTTTGACAATTTGGAGCCTGAGAGTGTGAAGTTCATGGCTCGAGAGATTCTAATTCTGCGCCGTTTAGATCATCCCAATGTTGTAAAATTGGAAGGTTTGGTGACTTCAAGAATGTCGTGTAGTTTGTACCTTGTTTTTGAATATATGGAGCATGATTTGGCTGGTCTTGCTGCTAGCCCTACAATCAAGTTCACAGAACCTCAGGTATTGGCAGTCTTATTTTGCCTGTTTTTTTTGTTTTGCGTAGTTGAAGGTATGTATGACTCGGGTAATTTGGTCTGTTGGCTAGTTATTTTGAAGTGGCACTGTTGTTTCTTATCTTGTATGTATTGTGAACATGGCAGGTCAAATGCTATATGCACCAGCTTTTATCTGGGCTTGAACATTGTCACAATCGCAATGTGCTGCATCGTGATATAAAGGGGTCAAATCTTTTGCTTGACAATGAAGGAGTTCTTAAGATTGCTGATTTTGGATTGGCTTCCTCCTTTGATCCTAATCACAAGCAGCCAATGACTAGTAGGGTGGTTACTTTATGGTACCGACCTCCTGAACTTCTTCTTGGAGCCACTGATTACAGTGTAGGTGTGGACCTCTGGAGTGCTGGTTGCATTTTAGCTGAGTTGTTGGCAGGGAAGCCTATCATGCCTGGACGCACGGAGGTAACTACCGAATTTTTTAATAAATGTTGTAAATACTTTTTTGTTTCATTCCATAACTTTATGATGCTTTAGTTGGCATACTTAGTGTTAGTTGAAGTTTGTTGTGTACCCAGCAATTGCTTCTGTTGCTACTGACGTTTATCTTTTATGGTACTTAGGTGGAGCAACTACACAAGATATTTAAGCTCTGTGGTTCTCCATCGGAAGAGTATTGGAAAAAGTCAAAACTGCCACATGCGACCATATTTAAGCCCCAACAGTCATACAAGCGATGCATAGTAGAGACATTCAAAGATTTTCCACCATCATCTTTGCCACTAATTGAAACCCTCCTTGCAATTGATCCAGCTGAACGTCAGACTGCCACTGCTGCGTTGAGGCGTGAAGTGAGATTTTATATTCAATTATTACATTTAATCTTTATTAATTGCCTCATATAGCTGTTCAGTGTTCTCCCTGTTCAGTCTTCAATATTGGCCCTTGTATGGCCAGTTTGCTAATAATATCTATATATCAAGCTATACAACTGCCTGAATAAATTTTAAGGTGAGGTACACATTCCGTTTGGTTATATATCCATGGGAGTCCATGGATTTTACTGTTGTTTTGTCCATTATTTAGAGGCAGTTATTGGAAAATGTGCATCTATGGGTGAAGCATACAATGTCTTCATAGTTAAGTCTCTTTAGTCATTCTCTTTATAGGTTTAGCCACCTTCTGTTCCTGGTTAGTTGCAATTGTTGATTTGTCATGACAACTAAAGGCTCTAACACATAATGTTTCCTATTGAGAAAATTTAGAATTGCTATCTGTAATTACCAATAAAAAAATCTTAAGCGCCTAAAAATTATTTTTGCTACTAGACTGCAGTCTGATTTCCTGACATCGATTTTATCAGTACTGTATACCCTGGATTTAGGCCATCTGTTAAGTCTTTGACTATTAGACCTCTCTTTTGGTGCTATTGGTAGGGTACGGGGTTTCCCTCCTCCTTTTAAATGCAAAGGGTTACATTGAGCAGTGTCTAAAAGACTTTTTATATTATATCTGGTGTAACTTAGCAATATTACATCCCTTGATGACTTTTTATTAGATGTGTTTTTTGACAAATCCACTGTTGGATTGTATTGTCTTCTTATGCTCTCCATGCTTGCAAAATATTAAAATGATTAGAGATTATTAATTATCTCATCTAGAAAAATGAGAAAAATTTGAGGTTTTTTTTTTTTTTTTTTTTTTTTGTATTTTATTATACACAAAACATGAGTTTATGGATGAAATAGTAAATAGCATCGGATTAAAAAGAAATTTGTGTGCGTATTAAGAAATGAGAACATATAATCCAACGGTGGAATTTTTAAAATATTAATCCAATAAAAATATATTGGTGTAAATTAACAAAGGTTACATATATATATATATATATATATATATATATATTTTTTTTCTTTTCTATATTGTTATATATATTTATATATATTTTTTTTTTTCTTTTTTCTTTCTTTTTGAGTGTACCCTTTGGGTGTGTAACAAAGATCAAGTTTCATCTGAGAACACATTGCTCAGTTTGTTGCCCATTCTGGCCAAGCTTGGCATTCCTTAAGCTTGACCTGTTGAGAAAGAAGTCAAAAACTTGTGCTTAAGCTTGTTTTGCTAAGCTGATGAACTAGCTTAGAGGAACTTATTTATGACCTGAGCTAGAACTGTTCACAGCTTCACCTGTTGAGAAAGAAGTCAAAAACTTGTGCTTAAGCTTGTTTTGCTAAGCCAATCTGCTGAATTGCTTAAGCTTAGAGGAACTTATTGAGAAAGATGAGTCAACTGAGCTAGAACTGTTCTTGTCAGGAAGCTTAAGCTTATCTGTTAGCCCTAGTCAATATTTGTTTTATCCCTAGACCTAGATAACTACTACTTCTTTGCTAAGAAGCACGGGTACGTTTTAGGGTACTGGTACGGCTAGTCAAATGGCGGTACGACAATTCGTTGTTAAGAAGTTTCACGGGTAAATTTGTACGGTAAGGTATGGGTATGGCGGGATAGATATATATTTTATTAATTTTTTTATATATTATTATCCATATATTTTTCATATATTGATAAGTATATGTCAATTTAAGAGCAATTATAGATAATAAAGTATATCCATTGCCATTAAATGGTATTTAAATTACAAATCAAGATCCAAAAGAGTAAATAAAAGAAGTGTACATCCATATAGTTCTACCTAAAGTTCATGTTTCCACCACTTTCACTACTTTTATCTATTTTTGTGACATATCCAAAAGAAAACATTTTTTTTTTTTGAAAAATTTGGGTACGCCTGGGGTATGCATGCAGAAGTACCCCAAGAGTACGAGTACCCAAAAAGTATCCGGTACGGGTACAACTTCATTTTTGGAGTACCCGTGCTTCATAGCTTCTTTGTTGGTTGTTGGCTCTGAATCTGAGTTGAACATCTCTGTGTGGCATTACTTTACAATTGACAAATATGATATGCAGAAGAATTTGTTTGAAACTCTTTTACTTTATCTTTACTAATTATTGAATATGTGAATCTTTTTTTTTTTCTTTTTCTTTTTGGGCAGTTCTTCACAACCAGACCTTATGCTTGTGAGCCTTCTAGCCTTCCCAAATATCCTCCCAGCAAGGAGATGGATGCTAAGCTACGGGATGAAGAAGCTAGAAGGTGGATGACTACAATTGATTTTAATTTCTGATTGTTCATCTCATCAAGTTTGGCATCAGTTGAATTCTCATAGCCCATGTCTTTTAAATCTTTATAACATTATCTGGGTTATGGAATAATGTGCATAAGAAATTTAATGAAGTACACACATTGCAAAAAGTTTTAACAATTGTCACATATAACTCAATATATGGCGTCTCTATAATATGTCTAGAGCACTATTGCTATCTCATTTTTTATTTGGAACACATTGAAATTTCCTCATCTGATATCTTTTTGGTTCTTTGATCTCACCAGTTCGGCATTTCTTCTTGCATTAATTAATTTCTAAGATCTTTTGAAAATTCTTTTTCTTCATCTTCATCTTCATCCTCCTCTTCTTTAGCAAAGGCAAGACGCCACATGATTGACTAATATGTTCTATTCTGTTTCTCTTCACCAACAATCCCCAACCCCTACCCCCCCTACCCCAAATAAAAAATAAAAAGTCTCCAAGTCTAACCTTAAAGGAACTTCATGACTGTAGATTGAGAGCTGCTGGCAAAGTTAATGCAGATGGTGTGAAGAGATCTCGTCAACGTGATCGAGCTGTGAGGGCATTTCCTGCTCCAGAAGCGAATGCTGAGCTTCAAGCCAATCTTGATGTATGTCAGATAAGTTGCTTCTTTCAGCAAAAATTATCTTTCTATTTCCATGGTATTTTGCAATTTAAGTTGTTTGGTGGTGAAAATGTTACCTTAAAAACTTAGGAAAGAACATTTTCAAATTTTTACTGTATGAGCTGATTAGGTAGATGCATGTGTCCGGCAAGAAGAGAAGCTTGCACATTCCATGGTTGGCACTATCTATAATAAGTCACCCTTAGGGCTGACTTTTTCCGTGGTGCTTCTGAGGAAAGACAGTTTCAAACACTCATATACACAATCCCCTTGAGAAGAGCCACCTGGTAGTTCACCAACACCTGTATGGGAAGTGTACAATACAGTCATTTCCTTGACATAATAAAACTGCAATAGGAACAAAAACTGACTTTCACACCAAAGAGGAGCGAATTGGTGTTGGGTGAACTGTGGTATTGTTGAAGGAATGATAGAAGAGGATCTGTGTGGACTAGGTGAGAATTGACATAGAGAACACTTGGATCCTTGGAAAACTCATAATATAAATAGCTGAGCTACCTCATAGAGAGGAAGTAGCATACACTTACCACATTTTAGAGTGCTTTTTTTTTTTTCTTTTTTTTTTTTTTTTTTAAAGTTTTAGGAATGCTTGCTAAATGTCTGAAATAGCTGAGCTGCCTCATAGAGAGGAAGCAGCATACGCTTACCACATTTTAGAGTGTTTTTTTTTTAAGTTTTAGGAATGCTGTGAAATGGGGAAGCCGAAAAAAAGGGTATTTATATCAGCTATATTTTAGGAATATATTCTTTCTTGTCATGTCCGCTATAAGTATGGGATGCAAGATTACTTCACTTCCCAAAATTTGAATTGCTATGATGTAAATGTTGGTATTGCCAGATGTGTGTAGGGACTGTGTGCATTCACATAAGCGAGCAAGTTAGTTGTGCTTATAGTACAAGTTAGTTGTCTTAAAATGGTCATTTTGAGATGTACAAATCCCTATGAAAACAAAAAGTCGGAAACAGTATGACTCCTTTTTTCAACATCAGTCCATGATATGTATCTCTTATAGTGGCTCCATGAGAAGGGAAACTTGATTTATTTTTCCCTTCAATGTCTCACATATCATTGTTAAATGAAGTTAATAATCCTTAAAATGTCCCATTTGGGTTCAGCATGTATGGACTCATGTGGCTGTTGACTAATATATGACCTACTAATAATGGATAGCAGAATATGTCCTTTTGCTCTGTTCAAAATTGGGTGATCTAACTTTCTAGCAGCTGAGCCAACCATTTAATTTATGCTAAGTCCTAGCATTTGAGCCTTGTATACATGGTGCCTCTCTACTCACAATGCAGGATAAATGAGTTCTTAAAATACTGTAGTTGCTCTATTCATTCAGTTTTTAGTCTTCTTGCATGTCTTTACTCATAACCTCACAACTAAAGCTAGTGGAGTTACTTTCAATTGAATATTTATGATAACTCTATTTTTATGTTACTTCTTACGACAGAGGAGGCGTCTAATAACACATGCAAATGCAAAGAGCAAGAGCGAGAAGTTTCCACCTCCACACCAAGATGGAACACTTGGCTATCCTTTGGGTTCTTCACATCATATCGATCCAGGTTTTGATCCTCCTGATGTTCCATTCAGTTCTACAAACTTCTCATATTCAAAAACACACATCCAAACTTGGTCTGGCCCATTGGTGGACCCTGCTGCTGTTGGTGCTCCAAGGAGAAAGAAATATGCAGCTGGTGATGGTCATGGACACTCAAAACCATCAAAGAAAGACTCAAGAAGATAAGAATTCTGCTCCGATCAAAGAGACAAGAGGCATGTGATATATATTTTTTTTTATAAATTTGTGAGAATATTCATGAGGCTGCAAAATACTACTGATTCGGTGTCTTATATTCAAGCCGGAAAATCCAATTAAATTGGATGGAGAGGTGATATATCTTTTAATCCAGTTTTCAATTTCTTGTTCTATTTTTGAATTGTGAGAGGCTTCTCAATATTGTATATTTTTTTTTTATATATATATTATTTCCCCCTTTGAGTTGAAATACTCTATTAGGTTAGTTGAAATTCTAATAAATTTGCATAATTGGGAACCTTGATCTTGTGTTCATTTTTGTATTTGTTTTATAATTTTGATACTTAATGAGATTTAACTATATTTTCCTAAGTGAAATACTTCTATGTTCCTATCTCAGAGCTTGGTTTCCGGTTGTTCATATAAGAGATATTTTAGTTAAACCGTATTGCAAGTTTTCTATCTCTTTTCTTGGAGTGAAATTGGAGGTAAATGTACGAATAAATCACATGATTGGCCCACCCTTGGTTCAAGAAAATTGCATTATTCTAGAAGTACTAATGTTTCTATTGCACATAAAAAGAAAAAGTCAATGTTTTTACCATTTATTTCCATGGCATTTTACTATCCTATAGAGTTTGAACCCATTATATTCATTCACAATGATCATATCTTACCACTGAAGTAACACACCTTTTGTTGTAATCAAAGGATGTTTCTAGGTAGTACAAAATGTGAATGTAGTGTGTATTAAAAAAGAGTTGATAAAATGAATTACGGGTTTCACATTGCTAAGTTTGCAAGGATGTCTGCCTGTAAGTGACTCCAAACCACCTTGGAATTGTTTTTGAGGTAGGTTTGGGAGTTGGGACTAACAGTAATAAAGCTTATCTGCTCATCTCCTCAACCTAACAGAAAAAGTTACTGAAAAATAAAAAATCACTCATCGGATTCTTCATTTGGCAACTTAATAAATAATGTGTACAGAAAAGGAGTGATAAAAATGTAATATCATCTTCCCTTTTGCTGAAAAGCACCCAAGCTAAGTCATAAGTATCAGGTAATTTTTTTTGGAATTTAAATATTAATCAAGTGATGGAACTATGTAATCCAATCACATCTTTTTTAACATAATTGAATAAATGATCATATGGGTGAAAAGGTTTGAAATTCTAGTGCAGAACATACCTGAATTTCATTATCTTCACCTATTAGAGGTGACCTAATCCATCCAAGGGTGCTAAAGCTGTGCGATTTTCAGTAAAGTGGGGGGAAATTTTGGTGACAACTACCAATCTACCAAGTCCACATGAATGATGCTGATCCTGTTTTGCTCGGCAAAGTTTTATTTTTGGGGTGGAGTAAAAGTTGTGAAACCCCTTTTCTCAATCATGCACAGTGCCAAATCCGATTCACCTTGACAATCATCTTTAGTCTCCCCATGACGAAATCGAATACTCACTAACTCACCATGACAATCTTCTTCACCCGGTACTTAAGTCTAGTCAATAGCAAATAAAAAAATGTAGTAAGTTGTAAATATATTTAGGGACCCAACATTTTTCAATTTATTTTTTGATATGACTTGTGATTGATGCATAATAAAAATAATGTCAATGATGGACCTAAATGAAATTTGATCATAATTTATAACAGTAGTCATGTCAATAAACGTGAAAAATGTTGTCACTTTCTATTTCCTCAAACATTCAACGGTGTGAATTAAGTAAAGCAAATATTAGCATGTTGGATTGGAAAGCAACTAATTACCCAACAATGTAAAATCAATACCAGGTCCACATTTATAGCCTCTTACTTCTTTCTCCCTTATCTTTTTCTCTTACTTCTCTCACTAGTCACTTCTTGACTCTAAAGAAAGTAGAGCCAAAATGGTCACAAGGAAGAAGTATATATACTATTTAGTCCTCAAGACGGTTAGGTTTGAAGAAGAGCAGTTGCTTGCTGAGTTTGACAGGAGGATTGGATTGGGAAGCTTAGAACCTTGTAGAGACTGTATTAGGTGTACATGCTTTGCATCAACCAACAAATCACTATATTCATTCAAGAAAAAAAAACAACAACAACAACAAATCACTACAAATGTACCATTGAATAAAGTGCATTATACAAGCCCCTCTATGTATTTATATATTACAACAAGTGGCCTAATTCTAAACACATAAACCCTGAACCCCCTATCTTAAATTCTTTGTTTCTTGCTTTCCTCTGTTGTTTCTGTCTCCAAACTTAGCTGTTATCCTTATTACTTCACTCCTTTCCCTCTCTCAAAACCTGGTTTGCATTAAAACCCAGTTCTAGTGTTACTACGCTTTGTAGCAGCAGTGCTAAGAGGGTTGGACTTCAAGGGCTAAATGAGACCACCGGGTCCTGGTGGCCCTCCTCCTGGAGGACCTGGACCTGGACCTCCCGGTCCTCCGGTTCCATGGCCTGGTGGCCTGGTGGGCCAGGCTTTAATGGTGGCTTTTTCGGTGGATTATGCAGCACAATATCCTCTTGGTACGTGACAATCTCTACCATATATAATATGCAATATGGGTAATTATTGTTGCAAAACATGCTAGCACACACCCCCTCTACATCAATGTTCACAGATTGTGAATATCAAATTTTAAAAATGTCCATACTTTATAGATAATAGTCGCAAAACCCGTGCGATGCACGGAATTTTTTTTTTTTTTGTCTTTTATATCTTTTTCTAAATATAAAAATTGATAATTATTAAAAGATATTTATTATTATTGTGTTTATATATAAAATATATTATAGTATTAGGCATTTATTATGATTGTGTTTATATATATGGAATAATATATTATTTCTATTAAAGAAAATATAATATGTCAAGATTCTAATGAGATGTTTAATTATAGAATAAAATTTAAATTCAATTAAAAAATATATATTAAAATAATGAGATGTAAAATTGTTGAACCAGCTTATGTAGCACAATATTATGAAGTCAACTAAAAGTCAAAAAAGCTTCGGTTTTACATTATAGTATAGATATATTCACATTTAAGTAATGTGTAGGAATGATGTGCACATATCACATACAAAAATAGTTTTAGTAATGGATTCATGTGAAAGTGATGTTTGGATAATTTTTTTTGTTTTTTTGGGTGAAATGTTAGAAATTCCATTAAAGATAATCAAATATTTCAAAATCAGGTTACCAGACATCCCAAATATCCGCAAAAGATTTGCACTAAAATTTCCTTCGCAATTCACATGATAGAGGTGGGCCACTTCAAAAGATAGGATCATGGACATGGACATGCAATCAAGAAATCAATATAGAAATTAATGTAGGGTGAGAATTACCATTGATAATATTCTCAGAGTTGCAAATATCCGAAACTACTTTAGCATTTATATCAATGATGATTTTGCGAATAGACAAGTGATTGTAATCCATCCCTAAGACCCCAAAGTTCAACCGATAAAATTCCGTCACTACCTCTCATTAGACCTCCTGTACTAGCTTAGCCAGGGTTACCTAAAACCGATCAGTCAGTGTTCAACTATTTGCCACCATGATGTTGTATTATTTATGACAAATTGGACCATTTTTTTTTTACCATTTTTCTACTTTATTGCCCATCTTTTCTCCAAGCTGATTGCTTTATGTTATTACTATTACTCACTGTTCTTTCTTTCCTATCTCAAAGAAAAAGATAAGAACAAATAAACACACCTTTTATGATTAAAGAAAAAGAAAGAAATGTTCATGAGAAAATGAAGTTACATGCATCTTTCAAAATGCATTTTTTTTTTAATTAATAAAAACTAACATTGTTTTTATTTTGTTTGGCAGTGTCTACTTCTTGTGCTGCTGTTGGTTAGTGCAGGATTGCTTTGGTGGTCCATCTGGGCCTCCTCCTGGCCCATCAGCTCCTCCTCCTGGCCCACCAACTCCTCCTCCTGGCCCACCAGCTCCTCCTCCTGGCCCACCAGCACCATCATTTCCTATTGATCCACTTGCTCCCCCTGGGCCTCCTGTGCCACCATTTGGCCCACCTGGCCCACCAGGTCCATTCGGACCCCCTGGTGGCCCACCTGGTCCATTCGGACCCCCTGGTGGCCCACCTGGTCCATTCGGACCCCCTGGTGGCCCACCTGGTCCATACGGACCCCCTGGTGGCCCAGGAGGACCTCCACCTCCTTATTAATGCTGTAATTTCACAGATTAATGAGTATCCATCCTTATGTATCCAAATTCCAAATACATATGGTTACATGACGATTTGTTTTTCATAACCCCAATTTTCACCTTGTTAAGCGTGATATATAGACGTTCACTTATGGAACATAATGCTCAAAGTTATCTAACAAATAAATGTAATGTAGGCTATGGATTGATAATAACATATTGTAGCCTTCTAAAATTCTACTTTTGTTTTTTTGTCTTCGTATTTAATAGATTCTAATCTTATATGATGACAATACTATTTTTTGCGCAAATAATAGAATTATATAACACATATAAATGTAATGGTAGCTGTAAGCCTGTAAAGTTATTTCGGCTACTATTAGTATGCAAGTAATGTAATGAAATAGTCAAAAGTCTTGTAATTCAGTGATATTTGCCTAATTTTTTTAGGAGAATTCGGATTTAATTCCTCCTTCCTCACTTGTTTTTTTTTTTTTTTTAAAGTGAGTTAATGATAACTCATATAAATATACAACATTACCAATTGGAGGGGTTTGTTAAGCCTTGTCACAGTACCAAGCAAATTCCTTAAAAGAGATCATGAGAGTTAAAACCAATTTTTACTACCATTTTACAATTTCTTGCTTGAGTCTTGAGAGGGGTCCATTTTGCCACACACATATGGCCTGAATAGTCCAATTAGAGGTGGTGAAGGGCTAGCCCAGGCCTGTTTTTGAACACCATGCACAGGCCCCATGGCTAGCCCAATCTCTGCTCTATTTAAGCTACATTAGATAATCCCTCAAAGAACAATTAGGCTCATGCAACCTTGTCATTAAGGGCATGCTTGACCAGTGGACTATACAGAGCTAAGGAAATGTGTAAAACCCTCTCTATTGGAGGATAAAGTATCTCATAACTCATGAGATTGTCTTATGAAAGCTTTCTCTCATATTTGATAGGTTTCAAACATCTATGAGACCCACATATTGTGAGAGGAGTGTTTCTTGATATAATAATATAATTTTTCTCACACCTATGTATTGTAAGAGGGGTGCTTGAACAAATTTTTTTACTAAACTAAAAACATTTAAAACCAGTTACATTGTTAATTTCTACTTAGCCGATTCTATGACATGCCGACACCCTTTTAGACTGTGCAGGATTGGTGAAGACAAGAATCAAATTCAGGTTTCACTACTTTTCTTGCCATTGCTTCTTATCAAACTTAACTTTAGATCCTAATTCCCAAATGCAAGTCTTCCAAACTACGAAACAATGAAGATACACTGAGTCACCGACATAAAAAACAAAAGTACGACACACCCAAGAGGATAATTTTATGGTACCTCCATGATTTTTTGAGGTATAGTACCTTCAATGATTCTAACCATTGTTTGTAATTAACAATTCATGCATATTTATGGAAATAAACTGAATACCCCAATAAACGATTAAAATTATGAGAATATTATATCACTAAAATTATGAGGTATCATAGTTAGACATAAATACGTGTGCCTGCCTCAATAATTATGTGTGATATTAGTACCATTAAATATGACATTTTATCTATTAGATATATTATATCCATACAAAAAAGTGATTGAATGCATTGAGGAATATCGACGACGTAAGCATGAGGATGTACTTTAGCATGTCCCATCCATCATAACTAATCTATAGATTGTATCATTAATGATATTTTATCTCTGCTGCCCTCTTTTTCTTTTTGGCCGGTGTCCCATGTGTGTAGGGATTTTAACACCATTGTTCATGCTATTGCTAGATGGGCTATGCTCTGTAACTGTTTGGGAACTATTCTCATCTCCTCTGTCCTCTAGTGATGTACTGGGTGAGGGCATGGCCGGCCCAACCTATAAGCCATTTAAACAATGGCTTGAGGCTCCTCAAATTTTTAATGATCCATGTGTAATATATATTAAAAAGAAAAAAAAAAAATCTTCTCTTTTTCTTTCGTGAACAACTCTTTTTTTCTTCGTACCGTGAGTCTGCTTCTTTTTCAATTATTTTCTTTTTTCTCTTCACAATCTTTTTTTTTTAGTCTTTTTTGTAAGAGCTCTATGAGCAATACTAAATGAAAATATCTAATTGTTGGTTGTGGCCAACATCAAGTCACGTGTAATTTCATTTTTTTTTTTCTTTTCTATTTTTTATATCATGAACCAATAGTTAGATTAAGTCATTTGCATTTATTTGTCTAATGGGTGAAGTATGGAAGCCATGTGAGTTATTGTGATGACTTTGAAGAAAATCAAATATTCTATTTGATGGGTATATGACCTTTTTTTATTTTTTAATTGTGATTAATAATTTTGAATAAAATTCCAATAAAAAAATTCATAAATATTAATTTAATTTAGCATTGAATGTTAAAAAAAAAAAAAAAAAAAAAGGCCTCAATTTAATATTTGGCTTGAGGCCACCAAAAAGTTTGGACCGGCCCTGAGGGAAGAGAAAATCTTGTTTCAGTACTTTCTTGATTCTTCTTTCTTTAATAGTACTATCCATTATCAAAAAAAATATATATACATATATATATCCATACAAAAAAGTGTGAAGATTGTAAATAACCCCACACTGACACAGTAAAGATGGAGAATACGTATATAGGAGATTAGTTGAGACATTAAAAATTAAAAAAATAAAACGCATTGAGAGGCGGACTTTACGGGAAGATAATAAGAAATGTTAATCAGGGGATGCTTTTGATGGGCCATAGAATATAGATACAGGTCATAAACCATATTCACAAGTAGTCACAATCATTGCACAAATAATTAAGTGAGATCCACTCAATACTTGCCAACACATAATGGAGAGAGGTTTTTAAGAGCGAATTGATTGCTCTCAATCATGTATAATACACCAACAGATTTATTCAATCAATTGATGTTTTAAAGGAAAATGAAACTAACTGTTAAAAATTAACTATAGTTGATTGTCCACATTTCGTAGGATTTGAGTAGTTCAAGAAATTCTTTAATTTCTGGATTGAGCGGAACAAACGATATTTTATTGGTGCAAAAGTCTTTTACGTTTCTGAAGTTTTCATTTGTTAGCAAAAGTTGTAACAAGAGGGTTCATGTCTTGGCTACAGAGATTTTATCCTCAAATACTACACAGATTTGATTGGAAAACTGTCTTGTTTGCATTTTATCTCTTATAGAGATTAATTCTATTCAATAAATCTTAGCTATCGTTTTTAAAAAAAAAAAATTTAACTACTTTTTTAAATTCATAAACGAAGTTAAGTAAACCACTCAAATCATTAACATGAAAGCGTAATGAACCGGATTTCTTAACAAGAAAAATACTTAAGGCATATTTGTACTCTGTAATTGTTATTACACTATAATAAGAGTAGTATTACAATGAATAAAATAAGTTGTAATGTAATAACTATTATCATTCATCTGTTTGGTGACAACATATGAATAGAACCCTGAATATGTATTCTATATTTTACTACAACATGATTAATATACGAGTATTAATAATTTTAAAACATTTTGGAGAGTTGATTTTGAATGTCATATATATGTATGTTGTGTGTGTGTGTAGAGAGAGAGAGAGAGAGAAATTTTTTTAAAAAAAGAAATGGAGACTTGTGTGTAGAGAGAGAAAGAGGGAGGCAATTTTTAAAAAATAAAAAATAAAGACTTGAGTATATATATATATAGAGAGAGAGAGAGAGAGGGCAAATTTTTTAAATATGGAGACTTGGGTATATATAGAGAGAGAGAGAGAGAGAGAGAATTTAAAAAAAAAAAATTGTAGTTAACTATGGTTTTTGGAATTTTTAAATTTTTTTTTAGCTATTACGTGATCTAAGGAATAGCTATTACGTCCATTTTTGTAAGGAATAACTATTCCTCATTTTGAAGAATAGTCATTCCTAAGGAATAGCTATTATGTGTAATGAAAGCGTAATCAAACAATCGAATATTTATTACTTATGAATAGCTATTACATTATAGGACCTATTACAGTGTACCAAACATGCCCTTAGTCTATTCGAGAAGACCGAACTCCTGAAGTTAAGAGAGAAGAGAAGTGGGATAATTTATGCTTGCTTTATTCATAGGGCCGGCCCAATAGTAAAGCCACTTAAGCAATGGCTTGAGGCCCCTAAAATTGGAAAGGCCCCCAAATTTTAATGAGTAAAACTTAGGTACAGTTCCTTAGGTCAAGTACATTAGGTTCTTAGTTAGATTCAAATTCATTGAATTTAAATATTCTTGAAAAAGATAACATTATTTGTGTTTCATTGGTTAATGCAACCATGTATTTGAATTCAATTGGAAAACCTAATGTAACTAACCTAAGGAACTGCACTTAAATTTTACCCAATTTTAATAATCCATATAATAATTAATAAATGTCCCTTTTTTTTTTCTAGAAAGAAAAATAAAGTGTACATTTCTCTCTCTCTCTCTCTCTCTCTCTCTCTCTCTTTATAATAATATAATTATAATATATATCTCTCTATTCTGTGGTCCCACAACAAAACATTTAATTCACTTTAAGTCTCTTTCTCTTTTTTTCTCTCTCTACATGTCTCTCTTCTAAATCCTAAAAACTAATTATTTCTTATTCTTTTTTCCTCTACAGCCCCCACACCCCCACTATCTTGACTATTGCTCAGCTGCTTTACGCCTTTACGTATCTCGCTCCCTCAATCTCTCTAATAAGTATCTCTACATTATACGCCTCACTTTCTATCTCTACAAATCTACAATAGTCAATAATCAATATTATTTTTATTTTTATTTTTTCTTGGCTTCAAATTTGAGGATTTAAGTCTTGAGATCTTCTACAAAAATTGGATTTAACACATAAATAGGTAATAATATCAATCTTTACCCACTTGAATAATTTTTTTTCTTTGCAATTAGAGTTTGTAATTGTAAATTAAGATTTCTTAAACTGAATTTGTGAATTGTGATGTTCATTGTTCAGGGTTTTTAATCTTATGCGGATATTGGGATAAATCACTAAATCAGCGTAATCAGGTTTTATTGTTCTATACTTCTCTATTTTATTTTTATTAAATTTTTCTTCTTAATTATTTTTTTTTTTTTATCACTATATGGCTCCTCGAAAATATCACAAGAAAGATTAAGTGGATTAACAATTTTATCAATTGAAAAGAAATTTGATTATAAAAGTTTGACCAATAATTTTGAATCTAAAAGAGCAAGAAAAATTAAAATATAATTAAAAAAAATCATAGATATTAATTTAATTTAGTATTGAAAAGTAAATAATAATAAGAAAAGCCCAATTTAAAATTTGGCTTGAAGCCCCAAAAAGTTTGGGTTTGCCTTGTTTATTCATAACCCTTCCACTATTTAAATACAGTGACTAATTACAAGCAAATTACACCTGATAATAATAAGATAAATATGCTAGCAATTGGATTGAAATCCACTACTAAGGATAACTACTAAGCTACGCTATTCCTTATCAATACGAATTATTGATCAACACCATCTCCTAATCTCCTAATATCATTGATCCTAATCCATCTCCTAATACTGAACCTATTGGGAACTTATGTCTTCATCCATATCAACTTGCATGTCTTCTTGCATTGCTCCATGGTTGCTATCCCCTGCTTCTCGGGTCATTACAGAAAGTTTTGAGCTTTTAATGTGGGATTCAATCTCTAAGACTTTTATTCGAAAACACAAAAAACTCTACCAATTAAACTAATTAGAACTCCCATAACTCTCACATTCTATTGTTAAGAGATGGTAATTAAATACAAATCAAACCCTAAGCTATTAGCAATTTTAGTATAGTTTAGAAGTTAAGAACATGGATTGGATGATAATAACTTAATAAGCAATTACAAACTCTACAATAGTCAATAATCAATATTATTTTTATTTTTATTTTTTCTTGGCTTCAAATTTGAGGATTTAAGTCTTCTACAAAAATTGGATTTAACACATAAATAGGTAATAATATCAATCTTTACCCACTTGAAATTTTTTTTTTCTTTGCAATTAGAGTTTGTAATTGTAAATTTAGATTTCTTAAATTGAATTTGTGAATTGTGATGTTCATTGTTCAAGGTTTTTAATCTTATGCGGATATTGAGATAAATCACTAAATCAGCGTAATCAGGTTTTGTTAGAATATTTTTATAAAATAAAATTATTATGTCATTTTAATTCTTGATTAAATGCCCACCAGCAGTTACACATTCTTTAAGTTTGAAATTCAAGTATAGTAATCTCACCAATTCAATTCCACATTAATATTAAAATGTCAGTTTTTTCTTATGCTATTCAAAGTCAATGTTTAAATGTTTTTCTTTTAAAATAATAAACATGGATCAAGAAGTTTCTGCCAACTTCTTTTTGAAATTTAGTCAACAATACTTTGAATGCATAATCATTATATGGCTTTAGCAAATGAACAAGGACGTGTACGGTGTACAAGGACATGTGCAGAAAATAAATTACAAAATAAAAAAAAAAAAAAAACCCAATTTAAAATTTAGCTTGAGGCCCCAAAAGTTTGGGCTTGCTTGCTTTATTCATAACCCTTCCACTGTTTAAATATAGTGACTAATTAAAAGCAAATTACACCTGATAATAATAAGATAAATATGCTACCAATTGGATTGAAATCCACTACTAAGGATAACTACTAAGCTACGCTATTCCTTATCAATATGAATTATTGATCAACACCATCTCCTAATCTCCTAATATCATTGATCCTAATCCATCTCCTAATACTGAACCTATTGGGAACTTATGTCTTCATCCATATCAACTTGCATGTCTTCATCCATATCAATACGAATTATTGATCAACACCATCTCCTAATCTCCTAATATCACTGATCCTAATCCATCTCCTAATACTAAACCTATTGGGAACTTATCTCTTCATCCATATCAACTTGCATTGCTCCACGGTTGCTATCCCCTGCTTCTCAGGTCATTACAAAAAGTTTTGAGCTTTTAATGTGGGATTCAACCTCTAAGACTTTTATTCGAAAAGACAAAAAACTCTACCAATTAAACTAATTAGAACTCGCATAACTCTCACATTCTATTGTTAAGAGATGGTAATTAAATACAAATCAAACCCTAAGCTATTAGCAATTTTAGTATAGTTTAGAAGTTAAGAACATGGATTGGATGATAATAAAGCAATTGCTTGACTAAGTAATTGGCTTAGAGGGTGCGTACAAGCAAGTCAGACCATGCAACATCATCTTGTGCACGACATGCAACTTTTAGTACCTACCTTACAAGCAATGTACAGATTATATTGGATCGGCTTTTGGTTTTGGAACTGCCTGTTAGCTTTTGTTTGGTCGGGTGTAACAGTGGCCAGAAAATCAGAGAGAAACCAGGTCCAAAAGTTAAAGTTGGCGCAGCAAAAAAAGAACGAGGAATTGTCCAATGTAAAAAGGACACAATAAATTCTAAATTCCAAGATTTGTAGCTGGGGCCGCATCCAATTTTCAAACAACTCAACCGTAGCATTGCATATCCCCACAATTAAATTAGGTTGAGTCAATATCAAATAATTTTGGATTTGACATTTTCGAAACCATTTTTATTTTGAATTATGGGTCAATTTTCAGTCACATGTAAATTGCATATTCGGTGAAACATGATAGGGCCTCAACGTAGACGTCTCGGTTACTTCTAGAATTGGCCTATTTCTTATATTTATTTTGGGTGCATGATTAATGGTTTGGCCTGAAAGACCGCCTTGATCAGCTTCAATCAAAAGCAACCCATGGAGATAAAATTTTAATAGTATTTCATAGCCTCATACATGGATATTGAAAACTAGGCAAACGTAAGTGATAAACACTTCAATTATTATTATTTGGAATAGGTAGTTGTCAAGAACAATAATGATACAACCATGACACATTTCAAAACCAATGGGACTGCTCTTCCTTGAAGTTCACAGAATTTGAATAAGCAAAACTTAATTAAAGCCCATAATCTTGCGTGATTCTACAAAGCACTTCACCATATAACTCTTTGTTTCACTATTTTATGTTTGGCTAAGTGCCTAAGTCATACAAGAAAATGACAAGGATCACAAAAGAATTACTCTAAAGAAATGATAAAATCAATTGTAATTGAATCTCCAAAGCTGGAATTGGCAAGCCTTGGACCAAAGAATCATCCAGCTTATTATATACACAGTCAAAGACTCAAAGCTAATTCACACACACAAACCTCAAAGCCAAAGCTGTGCATGTCTTTAATCCAATCCATACCAGACAGGTACAACAAAACGAAACCTAAATAAATTTTATAAATAGATTAACATATTTTAGAACTTTTAGTTAATCCTCTCTGTATTATTTTTTAATACATTATTCATGTATTTCGAAAGAAGTAAAAATAGATATTTCAAAATAAATATTATTAGTATTTAATTAATTATCGATCAAATAATAAATTTGGATATAGTTTAGTTCCAAACCGATAATTCACGTGTATTTTAGAGTTTAGACAATCACATAATTTATTTGATAATTTATATAATTTGTTTAAATAATACATGTCACATAATTAGTTAAATGAAAACTTTTTTAAACCGATTTGATCTAAACTATGTCCATAAAATTTAATCTATTCATCTTTAAACAGATATTTAAGATGTTACCTAATCAAAATAAGACATTTAAGATGATAGGAATTTCATTATTCAATTATCCTAAAACTTTTAAAAATCCTAATCCATAACACACAACCAAAACCAACTAAACTACCGTACCTAGGAATTATCTTATCCACAAACCGTCCAACTCTCTCTAATCAAAATAAAACATTTAAGATGATAGGAATTTCATTATGCAATTATCCTAAAACTTTTAAAAATCCTAATCCATAACACACAACCAAAACCAACTAAATTACCGTACCTAGGAATTATCTTATCCACAAACCGTCCAACTCTCTCTCTATCTCTCTCTGACGCAGAGCCAGAGTGCATTTGTGGTCGGTAATTAACGGCCATAGAATCTGAGAGACCAATCTACCCTGGCTTTAGTCAGCAGGCACAAACCCTATGTGTGAATACCACGTGTTAGACTAATCCAAACCATCCATTATTGAATTTTTGAATGAATAAAATAATAGGATGGTGGTTGTTGGCATGAGGTGGCCTTCTAACTTTCCACGTCAACTACACAGACTTGTTCATATCCACATTATTTTCCCCATTCTCATTTCCACCAAACAATTTTGATTTTTGACACATATTCCATGTTTATTTATTTATTTATTTTTGTGAAAAGGGAGTGGAAATATATATTATAAACAAACCATTCTCTTACAAAAGTGCTCAGCCTTATCAAAGACTAACAGGTTCTCCATCACATACAATGAGTTAGCAAAAATAATAAAAGGAATAATAGATAAAGCTCCAAGATTAACTATTAACCAGTGCATCAGCACACTGGTTAACTTCTCTAAAGACGTGCTTTACAATTGGGTTCAAAAAATCCTGCAGAAGGTTCCTGCAATCAAAAAAGAGGGGTTCCATTAAAAGATTAGTACAAGCAAAATTATTAATCATAGTGACCAAGATTTTTTTTGATAAACACAAACATTCCATGTAATAATTACATAAGTAAAAGAACTCTTGGACTGCTATTAGTCTAATCCTAGTTAAAAAAAACATGTTTACTTAGGGGATAAGGAAATAGTAGATTATTTTGGTTTATTAACTTCTTTAATTTCTCCTTCTCAATAATATCATCATGACTTTCGAAGTCATGTGCGCTGGCAATACCAAACCAAATAAGTGGATTCTACCCAATGAAACAATCTACTAAACTCACAATTATAACAGGTTTTTATATTATAAGTTTTCTAATCGAATCGGAAAACATTAAGATTAAGACTATTCCAATGAATATAAATTCATATATATATATATATAACTATCTATATAATTCTAAATACCCCAATAATATTCTATATTATAGAAAGGAATATTTTAGGGATAACAAGTTTTGAGGCTCTTAAAACGTAAAATTATTATTTTTTTAATCACAAAAAAAGTTAACAATTATTATTAATAAAACTTTGGAAACAAATTAGGATTCTTTTGAATTTTTAGTGTGAGTTTGGATGAGGTTTTTTGTTGATTGATAAAAGTGGATAAAAGTGCATATGTATCTAAAAAATAGTTAAACTTTGAAAACCTCTCTGTAAACAAATAAGACAATTTTCTTTTTTCTTTTTCTTTAAAAAAAAATCTAATCCAAAAGCAAAATTTAATGTAATTTCCTAAAATGTAGTTTATCCATTTTGAAAGAATAGATTAGATTTTGTTTCGTAATAAACTTTTAGAAACTCCATCAAAATATAGTTATCCAAAAAGTTAAAAAAAAAAAAAAAAAATCTCTTAATCCTTTAAAAACCTATAAAAGGACATTAACTTTGAAGCTTTAAATTAGAGAATTTAATTAAAGATAAGGGTGACTTTCTCTTATTTAATTCATGATTCATTTATTGTCCTCCTCAGATTCTTTATGGATAACATAATATTCATAACAATAACAATTTAAAAACACATTGTATTATTTAAGGCAAAACCGTTAAAAAAAAAAAGAATTAGTGAAAGGAGAATGCTTCATAAAAAGTTAAAAACCAGCACATTTTTCATTTAAAAACAAAATTAAACATAAATAAGATAGTTCAAAAAAATCAATCTCTCTCCTTGACAACATAACACGCCACGTGGCTACACTTAAGCAAAAAATTAAAAAATTAAAAACAGTACAAAACTAACATATAAATATATAATCCAAAATCTAAATCAACCTATATTTAATCCTAAAAATATGAACAAATACCAATAAATTATATGCAGCTCAACTTTGGCATCCTCAGTGAATGACACGTGGCAAACACTTTTTCCCATGCACTTTTTGTAATCCAATAAAAAAAATTGGTCCCCCATAAAAAAAGCGTTTCTCAGGGCCCTCTCATTTTCTATATAATATCAGCTTCCTCCTTTCCTCACCTTCACAGCGTTTCAAATTTCATTTCACTTTGAGAATTGTGACTTCTCAGAGAGAGAGAGATTATATAATTATTTTGAGTCCGAAATTTCGGGTAGTGAGAGTTTCGGGGGAGATGGAGGTTTCGGTGATTGGGAGCGCTCAGGCGAAGATTGGGAAGGCGGAGCTGGCGTACAGGGAGTTGGGGATTTGTGGTTTGAGCGGTGGCAGAAAGGTAATTTCTGAGAAGAGTAGGGTCAGTTTTGGTCGGAGTATGAGGTGGAGAAAGTCTGGGATCCGATTCGCTCTTAAGGCTATTCAATCTGAACCGCTCCGATCCGAGAAGGTCTCGGGTCAGGCTAGAACATCCAAATCGGTGAGCTTTTTTCCTTTTTTTTTTGCTTCGAGGTCCGTTTGGTTGCTGGAAAAAAGAAAAAGAAAAATGGTTAAAATTTGCTTTTTTCATAAGAAAAGTAGTTCGTATTTCATTTTCTTAAGGCTTAAAATTCTTTTCTTTTTTCCTATTATATCCTTGTTTATTTAATATTGTTAGCTTTTTTATTTTTCGTTTAATTGGAATATTAGTCGGTTAAGGCTGTAAAGAAAATGAAAAAAATAATAATAATAATATATTTTTTTTTAATATTAATTGAAAATCTAAGATTAGAAAGCAACCAAACAAAGCTATGGATATTTTGTTTAATTAGATTTGGTTTCTTTTGAATGAGAAAAAAGAAGAAGGTGTTTTATTTAGTATGTAAATTGCTCTGGCTTTGTGTATGAAGTTGAAAAGGTAAGTTATGTATGTTCGTTATTGCATGAACTAATGAAGTGGGAGATTATAATTTATAAACCTCAGTTTTGTTGCAAAGAGATTTGAGTGTAAAAGGGAAAGGATATAATTGAGAATTATTGGGCTATTTGGGTTTTGGTTCAAATTGTTTAGAAGATTGGATTATATATGTGTCAAAATATAAACATATGCCTAAATTTTAATAGATGATCAATTTGTGAATTTGAGGCCTTAAGAAATCAAATAACTCAAATGGTACTTCCTCTTCCCACAAAAGTGGATGGAGGGTGAGGTCGTGGATTCAAAACTCACTGGGTGCGTGTGTAATTTACCAATCAAAAAATATTTGATGCGAACTTGAGTGTAATATATGTTGATTTGGGGGAAATGATTGGAAAATATGCAACTGACTTATCATATCATTCTTTAAAAAAAAAAAAAATCAAATGATCAGAGAGTTTCTGCTCCTTTTTTTTTACTAAATTTTAACATCTTGTTGTCATGGAATATTTCTTTGCAGCGTGACGGTGTAAGATTGTTTGTTGGGCTTCCCTTGGATACTGTTTCGGACTGCAATACAGTAAACCATGCTAGAGCAATTGCAGCTGGTCTGAAAGCTTTGAAGCTGTTGGGAGTGGAAGGTGTAGAGCTCCCAGTTTGGTGGGGAATTGTGGAGAAAGAAACCATGGGAAAATATGAGTGGTCAGGCTATCTTTCTATTGCTGAGATGGTTCAGAAGGCGGGTCTCAAGCTTCATGTCTCGCTCTGCTTCCATGCGTCTAAACAACCAAAAATTTCACTCCCTAAGTGGGTATCTAAGATTGGTGAATCCGAACCCAGTATTTTTTTCGCTGATCGAGCAGGGAAGCATTACAAGGAATGTTTATCACTAGCTGTTGATGATCTTCCTGTGCTTAATGGGAAGACTCCGGTCCAAGTCTACCAAGAATTTTGCGAGAGCTTTAAGACTTCTTTCTCACCTTTCATGGGTTCCACAATCACGGTAAGAAGTTTTGCTTCCAAAATTCTATAATTAATTAACATTCACTGTATTATTTCTTATGTGGGTACTGATGGTTTCAATGGTTCTGTATTGCTATTTTTAGGGCATCTCTATGGGTCTAGGACCAGATGGTGAGCTTCGTTATCCTTCACACCACAGGCTAGTCAAAAGTAATAACAATATCCCAGGAGTTGGAGAATTCCAGTGTTTTGATAAAAACATGCTTAGCATTCTAAAGCAACATGCTGAAGCGAGTGGAAATCCTTTATGGGGACTTGGTGGTCCTCATGATGCTCCCACTTATGACCAGTCACCGAACTCGAACAACTTTTTCAGTGACCATGGTGGATCATGGGAGTCTCCATATGGTGACTTCTTCCTTTCATGGTACTCGAACCAGCTCATAGCTCATGGAGATCGCCTCCTCTCCCTTGCCACTTCAACTTTCAGTGAGACTGCTACTACTGTATATGGAAAAGTCCCACTAATGCACTCTTGGTACAAGACTCAATCCCACCCTTCTGAGCAGACTGCTGGGTACTATAACACAACCAGTAGAGACGGCTATGAAGCAGTTGCAGAGATGTTTGCAAGGAATTCATGCAAAGTGATGTTGCCGGGAATGGACCTGTCAGATGAGCAGCAGCCCCATGAGTCTCTCTCAAGTCCCGAATTATTACTTGCACAAATCAGGACATCTTGCAGAAAGCACGGCGTTGAGATTTCTGGACAAAACTCATCAGCTTCAGGGGCTCCTGCGGGCTTTGAACAGATAAAGAAGAATTTGATGGGCGAGAATGTTGTGGACTTGTTCGCTTACCAGAGAATGGGAGCTTATTTTTTCTCTCCAGAACATTTTCCTTCATTTACAGAGTTTGTACGAAGTCTTAACCAACCAGAACTGCATTCCGACGATCTTCCTGAAGAAGAGGAAGAAGCTGCCGACTCTTTACATGTGAGTTCAGAATCAGGCGTTCACATGCAAGCAGCTTAGTAGGAGCTACTAGATGTATATTCTTGTAAATATAGAATGTTATCTGTATCCCATCCATTGTATTAGAAGGGGATGTACTCAACAAAGCATACTACAGAATTACCATGCACATCCTGCTTTTACTGAAATAGAAAGCTGTATTGTATGAGCAAATTTATCTAGTTAATTTGCGAGTTTCTTTGAAGCCAGCCCTTTGCAAAGAGGAAGCGGCACACACACACAAAGCTGGATGCTATCTATAAATCTATAATTCTATATACATCCATCCTTGTTATAGCTGGGTGTTCATTTTTATTGTAAGTTAGGGTGTTCTTATTTGCCTTCTCCGTTTAGGTGCAAAGTCACTCTAATTGCTAACATAATTTGTTAATTTGGACAGTTCACTACTAGATTCAAAGTCACTGATATTAATTCAATAAACGAGGAGCCTCATTTGTAGTTAAGAAAAAAAGGCTCATTATTTGGGGACATATTATGCATTTAGCTGGACCTGTTGTGTGGTTTTCTGACCGACCATACCCCTCATAGGTTGCAATATATGTGCTTTGGTTTATGGTTTTTGTTTTAGCAACAAGAAGCGCAAATAGAAAGAAAGTAATGAAGTCCCCAATATGTGACTATTTGGGTTTAACCAGCAAACTTGTTACATTTCATTAATCTGCAGAGAATCAATAGGACCGTCATTATACTGCTACTTGATTCAAATTTGACCCAATTTTGCAAACCACCTAACATAATAATAGAGTAAGGTGATTAAAGCCCGCTACTATGCTATGCGTTTGGACTTTGGATAAGTTTATGGTGAAAACGAGCTGACATAGCTAAAACAGACCAATCCTAAAAGACAAACAAACAAACGTTTTAATCAAGAACATGTCAATTTTCTCAAATATTCTCCTACTATGATATATAATTGTATACCGTGGAACTGTCTAATTAGATTGGTCAATAGGAAAAACCACTTCGAAGTTTCAATTTGAATAGCACTAGAGATGATGGATGTGGCTGTAAGCCTGCAACAGCAGTGGCCAGGAGACCAGCGGCTAACGTTGATTTGCGAAAGACAAAATGCATTCACTACGGTTCACGTTTGTACTTCCCCGCAAAACATTAAAAAAAATAATAATAAAAATAAAAATAAAAATTAAGAGCTCCACAGTTCATGTGCAAATATTGCGGTTCCATAATGCCCAAACCAAAAAATACATCATAAATAATTGAATTATATTTGCATTCAGCATGTGAAATTCAGAAAGACTAAATTAAATACCCATACAACCACAGCCGGAGGCAAATTGTATAAAAACGGTTACTATGTACACAAACAGAACGAATTATACAGAGACTGGTGGGTGACTAGCTTCCAACTTTCAATACTTTCTTTTAATTCCATAGACCATTCCCACAAGGTCTACATCCCAGCCAATAAAGTAAAAACCCTGAAATCAGCCTCTTTCTCCAAAGATGCAAGTTGTTACACCATTTTCAATTACCTTCTCCAACTTTACTGCATTACAACCTGCTACTTGACCTTTAAAACCATGCTTCTCCTGGACCAAGGAAAACACAAGTTAATTTGATTCATCTACAAAACTATTAACATTTACAATGAAAAAAATAAATAAATCAAGTCATCAAAGCACATACAAGGCCGTAGAGGAGTAAGATGTGGAAAATTTAATATAAGCAGCAACAAGAACAATAAGATGACCAAGAATACTCAAGGAAAGCAAGAGATATTTCATAAACAAGGGGGAGATGGCAGAGCATTATGGTGAGCAAGTGATTATGGTAAAGCTGGCAAAGTTGACAGTGGTAGGATAGCGTAGGGCATGTGAAGGCAGTGCTGGTGATAATCTTTTATGGTATAGCCAGAAATCCACTAACTAAATTGATTAAACTTCATTAAGACAAGTTTTTGGAAGTTCAAGAAGAGATTTTGTAGCGCATACTTATGGAAGACTATTTCATGTCGTGCCAATGATGTACTATGATTCAAAGACTAAACACATTTAGGCACACCCATCAATCTGTACAAGATTATTCTAAGTTTCTGCCATGAACCAAGATGTGGGGGCTGATGTGGCTACTGCAGCAGAGCCGTGTATGACTTAGAGAGGAGCTGGGCATTAGTAGTAGTGGATTATGATAATAACTGTCATATTAGGAATTATATTGATAGTTTAGGTTGGGATAAGGAACCTCTCCATTTGAAATAAAATTGAGAGTCTTCATTTCATGGTCCAGATTAAATATCACAGATCTAATAGTGTACAGACTGCCACGTCATTTAAAATTTTAAATGACAAGGCAGTCTATATATCGTTAGATTTGTGAAATAAAATCTTAATCATGAAATAGACAAATGGAGAGATTTCCAAATGGAGAGGATCCTTATCCTTTAAGTTGCGTGTTAGAGGTAGTGTTACTAGGAGTTCTGATGTTTTTAGGAGTGCTTAGTTAGAAGTATTTGTGCTTGTATTTAAACGATGGACTGGTTATGAAATAAACAAGCAGAATCATTATAACTCTTCTCTCTCTAAATTCAGGAGACTAGTCATCTCGGATTGAATGTCGTTCTTATTTTTATTTAATATACAACGGTTCATTACAGTTTCTTTCACTAGTAAGTCCAAGGAGCCTATCTTATATATCCGTGTTTGTAGGAAAACAAAGAGGGAGCATGGCAGAGTTGCCATGATGCATTTTTGCAGTTAAATTAGATTGTGGAAATTCAGCTTTCAAATAATTAAATACAAACCTGTTCAAAAGTGTCACTCACAAGCAATCTTGGTGTCAAAGCTGCTGAGGCAGAGTGCAAATGCCTGGAATGCTGAAATAGGGTACCGGAAATCCATGGTAAACAAGTCCTTCCCCACTTTCCCAAACTGGAGGATGATCTTCTCATGCTCTGGTCCAGCTGGACCATTCTCTGGAGAAGCCACCAATTGAAAGTTTTTCACTGAAGCAACCGTCACTCGCCCATGAAAGTTCAAACACCAACACTGGAGCTGCTCATGCCACCTGGGAGCCTTGTTTTTTAATACCAGCAATCCATCTTTCTGACTGGCCAATGGTCCAGATGAGAAAGTCTCCATGTGATTTGATTTTGATCGGAGAAAAGACAGTGATGGAAAGAATTCCACATTGCCAAGGGAAAAGTCCGTCTGTGTGGGGGCTACTCCTCCAGGTTCAATTGCAGAGGAAGGAATTGCATCCATGATACAATGCATTCTCCTAGGACCCCTGCTTGTTACAAAAAATCCATAAGTATCTGCAAGTTTGTTTAGGAAAGTATGCAATTGCAAGAATTTTGGGGAAAAAAACAGAGGCAAATCCCATTGACTCTTGTAACAAAGTAGTTAATACCATTAAAAACCTATTATTCCTTCTGCACAGAAAAATATCTACAACTAGCTGCATAAGCTTACTCTTACCTGGAACCCAACACATTAAGTTCATATGAGATGTGAGCTACTGGATAGTTGCCTACAGGGACCCTTGGTGAAACTTGTTTTGAATTCACTATCCTAGTGGAGCGACTTTTTGTTATCTTGGCTCCCGCATGAGGTGGCTGCCCATCAAAGATTGTGAACTTTGTCCCCAAAAAGTTTGATCTAGTCAAAGAAACAAAAAAGGAAAATATACATTATTGATAATTGAGCCCATGAATGTACAAGAAAACTGTCAAATCATATGTTTCTAAAAAAGCACACCTTAGTTTCCCAATATAGGTGTTGCTCCCCTTTGACATATCATCAGCATGTAGAGAGATGATATAATCTGTGCAGGTGGGGCGTCTACATTTCCGTGCAGCAAGAAGGAATTTTCCATCCTCAGAAGGGGCTGCAATGGAACAATCAAAAAGTCAATATCTTTACAGCTCAAAAAGGAAACCAGAATAAGACAGATTCATTCCACTCCAAAATAAACAAACAAATTTGACAGAATGAAATTCAGCAATTAGTTGTATCAAACTACTTAAACAGAACCAGATCAATTCTTAGTGCCCAGTCAAATCTTTGAAGAATAATGCAATCACATATACTGGCAACTTATAAATAAGGTTCAAGACACAAGATGCTTACCACTAGTAAGATTGAGGAAAAGATAATACGTCTGGGTGGACCGATTCCGTTTTATAAAGCACTGGAGAAGAGAATCCCTTGGACCAGGCTGCAAACATTGACCAAAAAAATTTCAGCAACCTCTAAAAACTAAAGAGAGCACAAAAGAGATCTTGATATTCCAAATCAGAAAGCACCCATCAGAATACAGTCCAAATAGCAATGCTTTCATGATTATCGGATTCTTAGAGTCACTATCCAATTTACACTACATGGAGGACAGTAATTTCGAATAATACAAAGCAGCACAAATTATATATCATGGGGTAGGAAAAAAAAGAAATAACACCAAAACTCTGGAAAAAGTTAAAGCCAATCATTATGACCGACTTGCACTGATTGAAACTACAAAGTGGTCCCGTAAAAAGAGCCTGCAATGCTTTAGAAGCAAGTTTTGTGCAATTTCCTATGGAAAAGTTTGCAATGATTGATATAAAAAAAAAAAAAAAAAAAAAAAAAAAAAAAAAAAAGCATAATTTTGAGGCGGTCCCGAGCATTGTCACTGTCATCAAAGCCTATATGAAAAGAAATGGTTTAAACATCATTCCCAAACTAATCTTAAACAATAGCATTCCCCTCCTATATGCTTTTAAAAAAAAATTCCAACATAAAAAGTTACCCAGTATGTAAAAATCAATGGTAATTGTGCATCTCGATATTTGTCTCCATCCCAAAATCACTTTAACGCGTTTGGTTTAACTTATTTTCGTCCTTAAAAAAAAAAAAAAAAATGTACAGCTTTTAAAATCTCGCATTTTTTTAATCTACAACTGCACTTTTAAACCAATGAAAATAAGTCATACCAAACGAACACAATTTATCAATTTCGGCAAAATCACTTACCCAAAATGACAAATATATTACCATTCTCAAACAAACTAATAAAAAAATATCACATCATAAAATTAGGCAAAGAATTTAGTAATGAAACATTACAATCAAAATTTCACAAGCGCAACTCTAAACTTGTAAATTTGTCCTTCATTTACAATATAAAAAAAAAAAAAAAAAAAAATCATTTAAATCCAAAACAACAACAAATTGTTTTACAAACATAATAACGCCATAAATTTCAGCCAGCTCCATAAAATTAGCCAAAAAAAACTAAATTAAATATTAAAAAATCGTATACCTGCTTGACAGAGATTGGGAAGGTCAACTTTCCAGAGAGTTCCGGAGTCTTAACGATCTCTTTTGTAATCTCACGCCAGCTCCGACACACGCCGGCACACGCGACTACGCTCTTACGTGGAGGCCACGCGCTCTCGGAGGCCTCGATCCTAACGAGCACTTCTCTCAAAAGCTCCTGCGGCATGCTGGCCCAGCAGCTCTGGTTCAGACCGTCTTCGCCGACTCTCACGCTCACCTCGACCGCCGGTCCGCCCGTAAACCTGTCCTGAACCACCCGGCTCGACCTGGACCTCATGTCCTGTATTATGCTCCGTATAGTCATATTCAAAATTTAGGTAAAATTGGTTTGGGAAATGAGAATTCAGATCCAAACACAAATTTGATATATCTTCGGAATTAGTTGATATATTATGCTCCTTTTTTTTTCTCTTTTTTTTTTTTGTCGCGTACGTAAAATGCTGAGGTTGATTTATAAAGTTTAGAGGGTGCGTAGTGAAAGAGAGTGAGAGCGAGAGCAAAACAAAGATTTTCAGGCAAAATTCTTTACTTGAGAGAGAGAGATGTGTTTGTGTTGGGTTATTTGGGTAGAAATTTGAGGGAGTATGGTTTTGGAGATAGGCACGAGGGAATATTACAAAGTTTGTTGATGGTGACGTACAGTTTCTCAGAGAGAGGATTGAGAAATTTGGATTTGGGAGTGTTTTTGTTTTCTTATATATGTGGATTGTGGAGCGGTTTTGAATTTCAGATCCGATTTGCATACTTATCTTATCTCATATAGCTGCCTTGTTTGTTTAATTTGTTTTTTAAAAAGTGGGTTTGAGTACTTATCAAAAAAAAAAAAAATAATAAAAAAAGTGGGTTTGAGTGTGGATATTGCCACGTCAACACGAAAATTGTGGATGATTGGAAGTTAGAAGTAGTGGTGATTTTTGGTAGTGCATCAAAATCTGTTGGAAATTTAAATTATGTGGATTTATTGTCTCTCTAAATTTGGTGGAGTTAGTTAAACATTTTTTTCCCCTTTTTGTTTTTAAATGCTAAACATGTTTGTGACTTCTTTTTTAGTGGAAATTTAAGATATGGTTAAATTAAATTTGTGTCTTATAAATAATTAATGTCATCTGTCTATTTTTAAGCCTATGTTTGGATCCTCTACTAAAAAGTGATTTCACGGATTTTTATGCATAGAATGCATTCTGCAAAAAATCTGAGATGTTTGGTTGGGATTTTGGAAAATGCAAAATGCATTCTGCCTAGAATGCATTTTGCAAATTCTCATTTCTAGAGCAGAAGTCAGAATCCAAAATATTTTGGATTCTGATTCTAGCTTCTACTTTTAATTTTTGCTAAAGTAAATAGGACCCACTTACAACAGTTTATTATTCAAATGACTCTTTTTTCCCTCATTTAATTTTTCTCTTTCTTTCTTTTATTTTCCTTCCCCCTCTTTTGTTCCCTACTTTTTCTCTTTTCTTGATGTGTTCCCTACTTTTTCTCTTTCTTTCTTTTATCATAAATGGTTTGTGTATATCTTGATTGCACACACAATACACATTTCTCTATATTTTTTTATTACATTGTTCAAATTTTATAAAAATGTGTGCAAGGAGATGTGCACAAATCATGACTTTTTTTTTTTTTTTTTTTTTGTAGACATTAATTTAAATCACAACGTAATACTTTATTTCTTTATTACATGCATTGTTAATTTTGTATTGGTAGTAAATGTATTTTTAGCCTTGTATTGAGATATTTAAAAAAAAAAATGTTAATTACATAATGTATACTAATAATATATTATTTAATAGGAAGAATGCATTATTTAAAATACCAACCAAACACAATTCTTTTCAGCATAATCACTTCTTATAAATAATTTCAATATTTTACCAAACGCACTATTTTCAGCAAAATACATTCTAGAGAATGTATTCTCGAAAATGCATTCTAGTAGGAATGCATTCCCTAGAATGCATTCCCAAAATAGAGGATCCAAACACAGTCTAATTATTACTCTACTTTTAAATTTGGATTAATTTGATCTTTAAGTGTCTTTTATGTTGAAATCGTAAGAGATCATTTGATAGTAGTGTTAAATGAAGGAAACAGTTTGGCTCTAGTGCATAGGAGTCATTGCGATGCGGACACGTGACCAAAACTGGACATGTGTCATGATCATAGCAGCTTCAGTGCATTGGAGCATTGGACCCAATCGAAACTCTTAGATGAAAGGAAAAGATATTATGAGGTGTGTATTGTGCTATATTTACTGAAAAGATAATCTCGTTAAGATCTTTAATAAAGATGATACTTTCTTTTTCTTTTTTAGTTACGATAGCATTTGAAGATAATACCTAAAGATAAATTGACACCATTAGAAATTAAGTTACAAAATTAAACTTGGTTGAGGACCATAAAGGATATTGGTTTGATAGTGAATGAAATAGATTGAAATTTTAAGTAAGTTTATTGTGTTTCAAATTTTTGTGGTTTATTCAAGCATTTATATAAGTTCTTACTTTTATACCTATAAAAGATAGCCATTTAATAGTATTCTTTTATGCCAATTTAGTGTAGTACAAAACTACAAATAAATAATGAATTGTTAGAAAAGCATATTATAAGTCTAACCTATGCAAATATAAAGTCTATAGCTTCACTAAGCACGTTCCTCACCATAGCCAATCACATATACAAAAATAAAAATAAAAAATAAAAAATTGTCTTTTGGGTATAATTTTTGTTCTAAAAGCCTGTTTTGAATGTGTATTAAGAAGGAATGGATTGTTGAATAAGTTCTTAAATATGGGGTAAAATGCTATAAGAAAGCTTACATCAATAGATGCTATACTAAGAACAACAAAATCTTCACTTTTACAACCTCCTCTTCTTTTTGTTTTTATTTTTTTATTTTTATGAAATGAAAATTACATTAAGATAGAAAAAAAAAAAAAAATATATATATATATATATATATATATATATATATATTATAACAAAGAACGAGAATACGAGACCCCTCAAACATCCGTCACAGTAACTAACTTACAATAAAAGAAGGGGAAAATACAGATAAAGAAAAATGATTCAAGGACTTATATAGATTTGGAGTTTAAAAAAAGTGAAGGGGGAGCCATGGCCCCCCTAAGGCCATAACACCCTCCCTCGGCCCCTGAATTTAATGATAGAGTGATTAGCTATTGAGGCCATGTTTGAGGTAACCGTAAAGAATTACACTGCTTTAATGTCTAGATAGCCATGTTAGGTGAGGCTAAGGCTTAAGGGCCAAGAGTTCCACAATTATTACCTTTTTTTTTTTTTTTGATAATTCCACAATTATTACTTGATAAGAAAGAAAGAAAAGGGAAATTATACCATGGCGACGATTAATGCAAGCATCATTACAGAGTGGAGTAATGTTAGAAGATAAGGATTAGGACCCAGTCCAATTTTGTAGTCCATTTCTTGCAATTTTAGTTGTTGGTAGTACTCAACAAACCCACCACATTCATGAATGTTCATATGCAGCTTGTGGCTAGTGCTAGTTATATATCCTATACTCATTATTTGGTACGTGCAGCGTATATATGTTATAATAGCTGTGAAATTAGTGATCAGTCCCACTCTATCAACCCCTTTTAATTTGTTGCCAAAGTTTGCTTACAATTACTCAACAAGCAATATTGTTATTAAAGCTAATTATTTCAATCTACCTAATCAAGAAATTGGAGAAACAACTTAGAGTCCTAAGTAACCGTTTGGCTTCGTGATTAAGTATAGGAAGATAAGATGGGAGATTAGTAGTTTTTATTTATTGTTCTGTAAAAATCAAAATTAATAGCATGAGTTTGTAACTGAACAGGGTCGGCCCAATCATTTTGGAGGTCTCAAGCGAAATCTCAATTTGGGGCCTTTGATATTTAATATTAAATTAAATTAATATTTATGATTTTTTTTTATTGGAATTTTATTCTTCCTGCTAATAATTGATCACATTTGCATTTTGGCACCTAAGGAATTTGTAGATATCAATAAAAATAAAAAAAAGTAATAGCACCAGTTCTGAAAGTCTCAAACGGTAAGAGAGAGAATTTTTTTTTTTTTTTAATTAAAAATTATATAGGTTAGAGAAAGAGAGAGAGACCTGATCATTTGCATTTTTATTCTTGGCAAGCTTTAAAATGATTATTATGTAATCACATACAATACATGCACATGACCAATATGTTTTAGGGGGACAAGAACCAAGTTTGTCAATTTCATACTGGAAGTCGTACCAGTTTGACCAAAGGGACTCAGTCAATATTGATGTACTGTTTTGAGGTTACCTTATATTATATATATTTATATATAATATATATATATATATTATATATATATTTTCTTAGAAATAGAAAATTATATTATATTATAATATCATAACCCTATATATTAGTCCAATAATAATAATAAAAATAATGGAGTTTAGAAAAGAAAAAACCATTTGCATAAAAAAAAGAAGAAAACAAAAAGAAAAAGGAAAAACATCAGATGGATAAAGAGAAGAATTGGCCACGTTGTGGTTGGTAGGTGAAGTTCAAAATATCTCATTAATGTTTAGTACTTTGGTCAACTCAAGTGTGGGCAAAATAGAACTAAAAAAAAAATTATATGAGAGAGAGAGAGAGAGAGTGAAGAATAGCCTACAAAGTACAGAACTAGTGTAGTCGTTAGGAGCTGAGGAGAAGGAGAGATTAATCCAAAAAGAAAAATGAAAAGTCACTTGGGTTCAATGATTTTTATTATTTGTTCTTCTCTTTACTCCAAAATTCCTTTAAAAATGGGGCCTATAGGTTTTTTTTCTTTTTTTGGGCCTCAAGCGATTGCTTAACTCGCTTAATGTATGAGCCGGCCCTGTAACTGAACAACACATTAAAATTGTTAGAGGGATATCCTCACTAATGTATTAGGTGAAAACTTCTTAAAATTCTTAACAATTTAACTTTGATAAACGATTTTTTTTCCTTTTAAGGAAAAAAAATCCTCCCATATTTATTTATTTATTGTGTGATACATGTAAAGTAACAAATTAGTATCTAGAATTACTCTATCTTAAAATTCTCAAAATCCTAATAATTAATTGTTAAATGAATGATTTGAATTTTGTGACCGAACATAACATCAATTTTTTTAGAGGGATAGCCTCTCACTCAATATTTGTAGGTGGGGAGTTTCTTAAAATTATTAACAATTTAGCTCTCTTTTTTATTGTGAGATACATATAACCTAACAAAATTACATCTAGAGTAACACTACCATAAAATTCTCAAAATTTTAATAATGTAATAACAATATAGATTTTGTGACTTTATCGACATTTAAACAAGCAATTATTAATACTATTTTAATATCTATTTATGTTATTAAAAATTAAAGATGAAACAAAATCTAAATAATCTATTCAATCATAATAATTAAAAATAATTAGGGGTAGAAAAATAGTTTCGTTCCAACCCAATTTTACTTGTCCTAATCTTACCTCGTGCGAGTTTTTTTTATTTATTCGCAAGACAGGAACAGACCCCCATGAGGCCATGAATCATGATCCACCTAATCTACTTCGTCACCATCCCTACCTATAAAATTAATAAATTATTGTAGGAACTCTAAAAAACAATATTAATCTTTTCATAATTTAATTGGTATGTCATGTCCTACTTGAAAGGTAGGAGTTGGGTATTAAAGATGTGGGCCAATTCAATAATATCTCCTTATAATATACCTACTCCCATAGTATAATTTATATGGCTCAAAAATGGGTCCTACTATACACCACAAGAGGTTATCTAATGAAGCTCTAAAAGCCTCAATCGATGGGCGGACAGTATAAAGAAATGAAGAATATTGCGGGCAGCGTAGTCATTGCGACTCCGGTATGTCATGTGAACGCCAAAGTAGAAAGTTTCTGGTCCGCGCTGCCTCTTTAGTTTTAATATTTATTTATACTTCCACTTTGTTTGAAACGCATTTTAATATAGGATATTGTTTTCCTCCGACAAAATTTGAAAGAATTTTTCTTCAACCCATTACGTAATAAGTAAATAAACCATCTACATTTGTATTTAAAAAAGTCACACAACTCATTAAAAAAATCATGTAACTAAAAGTACACATGAATGGTCTATTTACTTACCACGTAATGGGTTGGAAGAGGATTCCTCCAAACCAAGTTAGAGGAAAACTATTTCCCTAATATATTAGTTGAAGAATGGACTCCGACAACAATGATAAGAGAATTATTTATGTGTGGCATCAATTAAATTATATTTTTTTACCCTTTTTGGTCAGAAATTTAGATTAAATTAGTTAGGACAAGTTTGTTAAGTCTTTATATTAAATAGTAAACTTGGAAATCATGTCACTATTTTATAGGTCTCACTAAATATCATGATTTGTAAATGAATTTTTAAATATTTGATCAACGAAATGTGACATATTAAGTAACTTGTACTTTTTTTCTTTTTTTTTTAAGAAACAACAATTTATAGTTTGGATTCAAGTTACTCCACTTTATAACTTTCTATTAAGTCTGATTTTTTAAAAACTCACTGGTGGATGATATTGTATATACACTCCACACTTACAAAAAACAAGGTGATCCGAAAATTAATAGCTATAATATCTATAAAATATCAATTTCAAGTTTTTTATACTACAAAATTATACTTAAAACATGATTTTTATAGATTAGATAATAAATAGCATATGATTAACATGAAATTTAACATAGCATATGATTAACATGTATATTATATAATTTTCAAGCTATTATTGCAATAAATGTAACATTAACTAAAAGTTATAATTGATCATGATCTTGAATTCTTGACCCTTTATTTTATATTAAAATCACATTTCCATGTTAAAGTATATTAACTTTTTTCTTTTTTGGCTTGACTTCTCACAATCTCACCATCTCCATGATTTTTTTATTTAATGTTTGTTTGGTACGATAAATCTAACTTATTTCATTTATTTGCTTTATTATTTTATTTGGCTTATTAGATATAATTTTTTAAAACCTCGCTTTTTTTCTAGATACCATTTATTCAAATCTCAATTAATATAACTCATCATACACATATTCCAATTTAAGTCAAATAAACCACATTAAAAGTCTTATAATTCAATGACATTGTCTGTGTCTAATCTCTTTTATAAGGAGGACCAGGATTTGAATCTCTTCTTACCCACATGGTATAACAATTGAAATATAAAAAAATTTATTTAAAGAACAAATGCAAAATTTAAGCCCTATCAAATAGACACTTAAATCTTTCTTCTTCTTTTTTTGGGAGGAGAGAGAGAGAGAGAGAGAGAGATGGTTAAGACTTAAGATACTCTTTCAATGACACTTCCAAGTAGGAAACTCTACCAGAAAGTTGTATGATACAATAAGATTGATAAAATAAGAAACAAACAAAAACAAAAAATCACAAAGGAAATAGCAAAAAATCCAAATCTCTTGAAATCTTCTTTGTCAAATCAAAGCCTTGCAAGATAAGGCTCTCAAAAATCTAGAAATTCCTTACCTCCAGTTCACACTTTGAATAAACAATATATACGTATAGATATTTCCAATTTAAAATTAGGGGAAATAAGAAATATTATGTCATTTTGAATTCAAAATAAAAGACAAATAAAGTGCCAATGTCTCAGCCAATTTAAAAAAAAAAAAAAGCAATGTGTCAATGAAAGATGTGAAATCGAGATATTCAATAATACTGCTGAATAGCAGTGAGTGCCATACAACTAGATGCGAACATGGAACCTTTTGAATTTTGATGTATATACGTGGGTCGGCATCAAAGAATCAGATCGTATTTGTATTGACTACACCAATTGCAAGATGATTTTTTTTTTTAATCATATAAAGATGTGAACTAGAATATATATATTACATGAATCGGCAGCTTTAGCTTGGTGCAGAGAGGGAATTTGTATTATTATTTTTTTGTCTCTGGTAATCCATCTTGGTATTTGTCTGATCAAAAGCCACGGGAAATATGTTTTTTCTTCATGTTCACTTGTTCAGACCCAAAGGTGACTAGTAAATGAATAAATAAAGATCAATATAAACGGTGACTATCAAGTAGAGGAATAGTTTTCCTCCAACCCGGTTGAAGGAATTCTCCTCTAACCCACTACATGGCAAGTAAATAGACAATCCACATATACTTTTGGTCACATGACTTTTTTAATGAGTCATGTGACTTTTTCAAATAATACATTTAGATAGTCTATTTAATTGACACATAGTGGGTTGAAGGAAAATTCCTCCAAACCGGGTTGGAGGAAAACTATGTCCATTAAACAGTTAAAGGCCTAAGTGCGAATATGAAATCCGAAGAATAAACGTGGTAAGCCAATGAATTTGAAATAATAATAAATAAAAATTCCAAGAGCAATTTGCTTCAATATTAAATTTTGGAGAAACAACGAGATAAGATAAATGTTTTTTGACTAAATTATATATTACATAATTTAATTTAAGTTAAATATGTTTTCAATCCAAACTTCAAAGTTTTTTATTTTATTTTATTTCAATCATTTAATTTTAACATTTTCAATATAACCCTTCCCTCTAATTTTATCTAATATGACTGTTAGTTTTAATATTTTTCACATTCTAAAACAAAGGCTCTATTTGTTTCGCTGTAAAATATTTTTCGGAAAATATTTTCAGATTTGCAGATGTTTATTTCGCTGTAAAATGGTGGTCAAATGGAAAATAATTTCCGTTAACCAGAAAATCCTTTGTTAAAATTTGGAAAATGGTTTACGAAATTTTTTTTCGTAAACCATTTTCCAAAAACGCACGCCTCAACCCCTACCCCTTTTGCTCTATCTTTCACACAACACTGTAAAATATTTTCCAGAATGTAACCAAACACGGAAAAAAAAATCATTTTCCCTGAAATCATTTTCATCCGAAAACATTTTATAATGGAAAATATTTTACAGTGAAACAAACGGAGCCAAAGTCGCAGTACAGATTAGACATAAAAGTTATCTTGGAAACAAATGGAAGTTAAAATACTAAAAGGAAAAAAATAAAGGAATGAATTGAAAATAGATCAAAAAGTATAGTATATAATTTAACCTCCTTTTTCTTCCCATTTCTGCAACAAAACAACAACCAAAAAAAAAAAAATCTGCGTTCAACGAATGCTTCCTTTACTTTTTTACCGTGCTTTAAATATTCTCACAAAACCAATGATACAACCATCAGCGTTGAAACATAATATTCTTTCTTATCTCCTCGTGCGCCTCATGTATCATATATATATATATACCCTTAGAAAGTGGGATATTTTTGTGCTCCCCAACAGGACAGCACAACTACATTATAAAACATAAGCATAGCACAATGGCAGCAAAGTTGGAACTTGGAACAGAGAATATGCATCCATGATTATAGAAAAGGAAAAGATAAAAATACTCGATATCCACCCCTCGTTCAATTTGCTCAGGAAAACGCAAGTGGATACCAATTTACAGGGAGTGATATATATATATACCCTTAGAAAGTGGGATATTTTTGTGCTCCCCAACAGGACAGCACAACACAACTACATTATAAAACATAAGCATAGCACAATGGCAGCAAAGTTGGCACTTGGAACAGAGAATATGCATCTATGATTATAGAAAAGGAAAAGATAAAAATACTCGATATCCACCCCTCGTTCAATTTGCTCAGGAAAACGCAAGTGGATACCAATTTACAGGGAGTGACTTTCTTTGAATTTTACGATTCAAACTAAGAAAAAGATAGATACTAACCACGTGAAACAAACACGAAAGAAGCTTCCTCACCATCTACCCGATCTTCTTTTGCCGCCACTATTTTATTGCTTAAAGTGTGGCTAATTGGTGAAATCAGACAATTTTATTGGTAGAAAACATCTTTGATATAAACATTTACCCTCATCATCGTTTGAAATTTGTAATAAAACAAAAACCAACTCCTTTTTTTTATTGGTAGAGATGAGCTCACTTACTCGGTAAGTTGAATCCTAAGATGAATCCTAAGACTAAATGCCATTTGATTCAAAGATGATTGGCTAAACAAAAATCATTTCCTACTTTGGAAACCATTTGTTTTAGCCTTAGGAAGATACTCCACGTAAATAATTCAATTTTGTTTTAATATATATTTTCCATCACCTTTGATTTATGACTTAGGTGTCAACAATTAAATTAAAAAAAAATAGTACTATCCATACTCACCCAAAAATGGGTACAACTTGGGTCCGGTACTCCAGTGCATTGGACCCGTTGAGATCATGACATGTGTCAAATTAGCTTGGGTCCAGTGCTCCAGTGCATTAGACCCGTTGAGATCATAGCACATGTCAATTGCAGTTCTGCACCAGCCCAATGTGACCAACAAAGTCAATTTTTTTTACTCTGAAACTTTTTTCTTTTTTATTATTGGTAAGTTCACATGCAGCCGATGGGTCTTTGAACCCACCTCCCTTCATCCCATACTATGGAAGAAGGAAGTGCCAAAGAAACTATAGCTCATTAGCCTTTTTGTTTTTTTTTTTTCTTTTTCTTTTTTTCAAAGGAGAAACTACTTTATAATTATAGACTTATAGTCTCAGACATTAACAAATTCCCCAGCACAAAATCAAGAACCTGTCCAA
This sequence comes from Fagus sylvatica, assembly GCA_907173295.1. NCBI lineage: Eukaryota > Viridiplantae > Streptophyta > Magnoliopsida > Fagales > Fagaceae > Fagus > Fagus sylvatica. Next base: position 4,121,903 of record OU015772.1, read on the forward strand.
GTCTGTTGCTGTCACACATTAGTCTTGTGCCACTTAATTTGCATAATTGCTAATGGCAACTTACCAGGACCCGCCTGCTGAAGATTCCTACTTGATATCTCATTGAATTGGAGCACCAGGTCCGCACTCCCACCAAACCTTGGTAGCCAAAACAAAAACGACATATATTCATATAATTCAACTTTACTGTCCTTCAGATGCTGCCATCATCAATGACATTATAAACATATAAGATCTTAAGTGAGTTTTGCCACCTGAAAAAGAAAATAAAAATAAAATATGCACATGGATAAAGAGGAACTCAATGGTCTGTTGTCGTTTTTCTGCAGCTTTATTTAGCTTACCCGCATCACTACCCATCCAAACAGGGTAAAGACTTCATTTCAAAACTTACTTCCAGTCCCATTGCTTCTGAGTTCTGGCAGTATAGGTTGGTCAACCGTGATTGGAAATTCAGCAGAATCTTGAAATCAAGATGAGGACATGTTCTTCCTTTACAAGATCTTATGAGACCCCAGAAGATCTAACACCATTATAAATCATTATCACAAAGAAAACAAAAATTCAAAACACATGGAAGGGCAATGTGCTTTGCCGTTGCACTCACTCAAGGCTCTTACATCTTTCTTTTTGCTGAGGCTTATTTATTTTTAATTATTACCTTAGCAAATCCCCCTTATTTACAAAACGAAAATTAACACATGATAAAAACAAATGTTGTAAGGAAGAGAAAACTTAAAATTGGCTATTCCAATCTAAATCTAAATCAGGAGAAAACGCTGAAATTAAATTTCCTTCATTTTCATTAACTATAAACATAGGTCAGAGATCAAGTATAATGCAGAAGGCTGGAATAAACAATTTGACTCATTTGCTTTATCCATTTGGGATTCTAATTCCTAACCTCACGTATTGGATTAATTACACCTTTGCCTAGCAAAAATCCCACCAGGACTCCTATATAACAGGAACACTTCCATTTGGCTTCTGCATGGTCCCCAATGGTTTTCCTACAAGACCAAAGACATCACCCATGTATACAACTTACTTGCCAGCTTCATAATAGATTGCACCATAAATCATATGTAAAATAAAACAGGGGTAAAACAAAGCTGATAAACGAGCTGTGTATATATTTGTCAGTACTCAGTAAGTCAGTAGCATTGCTTCTGTAGAAGGGATGCAAAATTTTGAAATATTGGACATAATAAGTCCTATAAGTTGTGGTAAAAACAGTTATTGCCAAAATGATGTGAAATCATTTACAAACACATTGCACTCTTTCTACCCGCTTATGAGCTGAGCAACCAAGTTCCCCCTAAGCTCCTAGTTTGTTATCTTAGAGCCAAAGATCATGCTAAGAATTAGCAGCTGATCCAGAAATGAATATATTTATATATTTATTTTATTTTGATAAGCCAGAAATGAAGAATTTATAAATGTGCAAGTGTAGTAAAACCTAGCAATGGACTACCTGAGTTGCCTGCAAAAGAATAAGACTTTGAAAGATAGTTGCTTCTCATCAATCCAACAGGAGCAGCCTGAGGCCTCAGAACATTATCAACAGTAAACTGATTTGAGAAGTTACTGGCTGAAATGTATCCTCCAGATTTACCCAAGCATACTTCTGAACTTTGTGCAAGAATTTGGTCAGGACTTCGCACAGAAGACAAGGTGTATGTATGTCCCTGCTTTTCAGGGAATAATGACAGCTTTAAGTCAGTTGTTCCTCTGTAATAAATTCATGTAATATGCAGCATGTCAAGAAGTTTATGGATAGCACTAATCATAGCTTTATGTGGCCATATGATATTGGCCCATATCACATGCATATAAGGTTTAACTAGCCATGTAGTCTACATTCATGAAGAAGAATGTTATTTTCGCATGGTATAGTCTGTCATATCAAAAGGTCTTAGAACGTCTTAATAGTTCTTAATATTTCTAGGCAGATTGTTGTTGCATATTGATCAATATGCACTACTCTTGAGCTACAGCTATTAGCTTGCATATTGGTAAAATAAAAAATACTCTTTTGGATATCAAGACTATATTCTTGTTTTAAGGTAAAACCTTTGTGGATCCAATGGTGTTGTGTTATAGAATCTTCACAATTAATGTTACTGTTGTCGAGTATCTCTAACAGTAACTAACAGCATGCTCGTCTTTATCAAAAAAAAAAAAAAAACAGCACGCTCGTCATGTGCCTAAAAAAACCCCCACCAAATAAAACTAAGGAAATTAGAAAGATGAGTCCCAATTCCACCTTTAAATAAAAAAATATATATCATAGCATGGCTACAGCTTTCAAGTTTGCTTGAAATTTGACACCCTCAAAGTGTTGAGCACAGACAATTATAGAAATAAAGAAGTAAATGGAATGAGAGTTCTACAAGTATGCTCTCAAACCCATTGTTGCTTTCACAAATTTTGTCCTCTTGGCCTTTATTAACATGAAACCCTACAGAAATCTGCTGGTCAAAAACTGAAGATGGAATCATTTTGTGGAAGTATAAGAGAATTCAAGGCAAAGACATCTTTATTCAGGTCCTAGGCATTTGGAAGCAAGATTAATTGGGGCAAGATCATAAAAATTTAAGCCTCAGACCAGAAATTCATTTCACATGGCTTGCACCCTTTCTTGCTATTCAATACAAATGATGAATTAAGAATGCATGAAGACCCAATATTTCAAATGATGTATCTTTCCATATATTTCTATTAATAAAAGAAAAGAACAACCCAGCCAAAGTGGCATTGACTGGGACTGGTCTCCTTTACAACCAAGGTTCAAATCCCCCCTCCCTCACTTGTAACAATTGAATTTTCAAAAAATAAAAGAACAAGCCACATAACAACTCCCTGCAACAAGCCCAGATGGACACAATCAGAAAGTAAGAAAGAATGGGAGCAGACCTTCCGGTTGAGCTTGTCATCCATTGGTTCAATCGAAGAGTCCCTTGGAGATGAAACTTGTAAGGGCGTCATGTTTTCCTGTATTATTTTTGAACTCACCATGTCACTGCAAAATTCCGTAGTTGATGCATCACAGTGAAGATGACTAAGAGCTGAACGGAGACGGCTGTTTCTTTGTGAGTAGTATATTTTGGTAGCAAGAGGAACTGGAATATCTGATTGGATCACATCACAATAATCGTTGTTACTGTGGATCCAGAAAGCACTCCAAAATCAAGACTTGAGAGAAAAAGTTCAAAACTAATACATTTGTTTTAAGCTAAAAGAAATTAGTTGCAATATTCTTCAATACCCCCCCCCCCCCCCCCCCCCCCCACCCAAAAAAAAAAGAACCTTTTGTTGGCAGGCACTGTTGATGGACTTGCCCATATTTTTTATAGCCAATCACACAATCATTAGGCATTTCACCTTCAGAACTTGTCCCTTTCCGAGCATTCCTGCCTGCACACAAGCATGAGAAACAAGTCTACACATTATTACAACGTGCATTCCACATCAGCATTAAGAATCCAGAGGATTCAAAGCAATATCATACATGAGTACCAATATCTAAGTGAAAATGTCTGAATACGGCTTGATATATGATAATAATAACACATTAAAACATTACAATAAAACAACAAAAAATAATAATGAAATTAAGATTGAAAACTGACATTCTAAAAATTGCTTTAATTAGTAGTACTGCATCTATTATTCAACAGTAACTGTGGTCTTCATAGCATTTATCAAGTAAGGATATAGACAATATCTAAGGCAGCAAATGCATCATTAGACAAGTCATTACTAGGAGAGCCACAAGGGTAAAGATAAAATAAAGAAATAGAAAGCAGGAGGAAACTTTTCGTTGTACTTTTTTTTCCAAGTCCCACCAAAGACAGTATAAGCATCAGACAGAAAACCCTTGGTGACAGAAGAAAATCCCAGTTGAAAGCAGAGGCTATTGAATTACATTAGGCGATAATAATCAAGACAATACTAGAATTTCCAAAAGATATAGTTTTATGCCCATAAGATTAATGATTCTTGATTGGATAAGGCATCAATTATTTGACTGTACTAGATAAATGCTACTAGAGAATATTCTGCTTATGAAATTCCAAGGAAACAGAATAACTCCACCATATATAAATTTAGCCTTACAGGGAAACACATCCAACGTACTTGTGCATTTTGTGACAACAGATGGTGTTTCTAGATCATCTGATAGAAGTAGATGCTCAGTTGCTATCCTACAAGAACAATAAAGAGAACGCATTATATTGAAAACCAACAATAAAAATTCAGAAGGTTCCACATCCATAGAAGATGCATGAATGAAGGTTTTATTTGGACTTTTTTTATTAATAAGTTACCATGCACCAAATGGGTCTTGAGCCCGTGACCTCACCATCCAACCCGTTCTTACAACTCAGGCAATAATGGATCTTCACCTTTGAATGAACCTTTTAAGAAACCTTACTTTTAAATGGGGCTAAAAGATAAGCTCCATTATGATAATGTCACCCAATATTGCAAAACTATGCCATTCATAAAGGAGAAAACAGACTTATGAAATAGCACATCATTCTCAGCACTCTATTCGATATTGGAGTTGCATGGGCTTGTAGAGTTGTAGTTGGGCCAAGCCCAACCATTGTACCAAAACAAAAACAAAATTATTCTTTTGCAATTAGCTTTAAAAAAAATTCAATAAGTTTTCTAGCATTGCCCTCTGTATTGAAAAAGGTTTCTTGAACACAACAATACAATAACTATCTGGCTGGCATGAGATCAACCGCAATGTATAGAGAATAGAGGACTTAATTAAACAAATGAGTCCTCCAATGCACTATGCATGTTCAAAATTCAGAAATAACTTTTTTAAGTACTTAAAAATATGCAGATAATCAGTATTCAAAGTAATGAAACATCATAGGAACAAAGAAAGCATACAATTTAGAACGTTTTGTTGGAGGAGGCATTACACAGGCTGGGTGGTCCATATTTCCAGGACTCACTCCTGAAACATCCATCATAGATGCCACATATGCTGCATCTACACAGGCTGAATTTCCTTTTAAGAAAATCAAAGAAAATAAAGGTAAGTAATGAAGCAAGCTATACCCAAACAGTGAAGTCTATAATTTGGTTGCAAACACAAACTTGTATACAGAAAGTAAACAGTAATTGCATTTAACAAATTTACAACATATACTAAACTCTATATCACTAAGCAAAAGTTATATCCCAAAATTTGGGGGTCAGCTATGGATTCTCAACAGACTAATCATGGTTGGTCACATGTATTCTTTTCCGCCATTATATATATTATATATGAGATAGTAACAGAAAAGGTTAAGATTAACCAGTAGCACCCTTACCCTAGGTAAAGTAGCATATCTAATATGCCATCACATATTATGACAATAAGAAGTCTGTTCCACAAAATGATTTTACATATCAACCAAGACAACAGATACAGAAGAAAACTGCTGCAAAAACAAAAATCTCATCTACACCATTACATAAAATAGAATACAAGGTCACAGGCCTGTTCCATATCTCATTACGACAAATTTTATAAATTGTTTATAGAAAAATCCGGAAGTCTCTCCAAAGAGCTCTTCCATTATAGCTGCTTTCTAATTTTAAAGGTTCTACTGTAGTTCCTATTTCTGTCTTAATTCTTAAATAGTTTAAAGAAGAATTTTAAAACAGTCATCTACTTAACCAAGCTCCAAATGCAACTACTAGAAATGGTTGATTAAAAATCCTGGTTTCAATCTAGGAGTATTTTTCAATCGAATTTTTATACCTTAGTTCCACACTAGCAAAGAGAGAAATAGAACCATCTGAGCTTGTTGTTCTCAATAGCCATTAGATGATCTTTAGGGTGATCCTTTTGTCAATGGATGCTCCTATTACTCTTGTCGTCTCAGAAAAAATGAGACGACATATGAATGTAAATAAAGGAAACTTCTTATGAATAATTCCTCTGAATGATATAGACAAAAATATATGCATTCACATATATGATTTATGTTTGAGAGTTCTATTCTCAAAGCATTGATGTGTTTACCCACTATATTGTGACTAGAGTAACAAGAGACGGATTTCTTTAAATTCGTTCTCATCTACCTCTCTCTCTCTCCTCTCTTGTTTGTGATTTTGGTGTAACCTCAGCATTTAACATTCTTAATTATTACTATTAGTATATCGAAATTTCTTCCCAGGATTGCTTGGTTTATATTTTGTTTCTAGAATATTACTGAAGAGATATTGCTTTGAGGAGAAAGAGTTACACACACTGAAGTTGAAGTTTTTATTTTTGAAGACTATATGACTGGACTTCGACTTCTTACACTTTCTCTACCATGGACTTTCTAGAGTTCATGGATTCTTTGAGCTTCCGTTATTATTTGTTTAGTTTTTTTTTTTTTTGGGCTTATCCTTTGTATACATCCTGTGTAGTAGGGTTGCATCCCTTTGCACTTTTCTTTTAATGAATTTTTGTTACTTATAAAAAATATATATATATTACTGAATAGATATGAGGAACGCAAATTAGAGAAAATGACGTTACTTTTTGCATCCATGGCGAAGGAAGCCATTCGAACTTGACTGTCCAACTGTGATTCTGGCGCAGCAGTGTCATTAGCATCCACAGGTTCAGACTTTTCTTGCAGCCCAACAGGAGTAGCTTGGTCTAAGCGAAGTCAAGAACCATAAAAAATTCATCCAGCAACAGAATATAAAATAAAATGCACAACTCCAAATATCCAGAAAATGTTTCCAAAAAAAAAATAGATGTACTAAATTTGTTCCAGATATTTAAGGCATTTTTCATTTCAGGAAAAATAATTTTATCATAAGAGAGAAATTAGCTGAGATACCAAGAAGCTGAACATTTAAACTCGTGCAAGATTATTCTTTTTAAAGGATACTAGCATAAGCAGTTAGTAACTTCTTCCTCTCCTTCCTTGGAGGTTTCCTGTTCCCTGCACTGCCATTAAGCTCCAAAATACTTTCTTCTGTAGAATTCAGTGACCTACAGAGTTCTGAAAAAAAAAAATGGCCAACTTCAGTGAAGCACCAGAACCAACAACCTCAAAGACTTAAAGCTAGGATCCCAACTAGTAATGTTTCTCAACCGATTGGCAAACACCACATGTAAGTCAACCAACAATAAGTTCTCAAATGGAAACTTGGTCCTCAATTACGTGTAAAATATAGGGTCATGCACACAATTTGTCACATGCAGAACATATACTATGTCTCTGTGACTATTACAATGACAATCAGAATTTCGACACTAGCCAATAAATGGAATTACTGCCCAACATCCCTTTCCCTTTTGGTAGGACTTCTATTCTCAAATTTCTATTTGGGTGCATGGATATGTTTTGGCTGATTAAAAAGCACATTAAGTCACACTAACACTTATTTTCTAAACCAACAAAAAGTATTAAAAAAGAAAAAGAAAATAGGGGGAAGGGAGGGGTGGGGTGAGAAGAGCCTCCAAACCTGCATGAGCCGCATATTGACTAGCCTTGACTGGCTTCTTGCAAGCATTGCAACATACCTTGACATTCAGATAAATGAAGAGAATATAAAGCTTAAGTGAAAAGCAGATCTGCCGTGTGAGCAAATACAAACAGAATCCAAATCGATCGCATACTCTATTAGTTGATGTAACAAACAGGTCCAAATTTAAAAATATACTAAACAAGCTACTCTCTTTTTAGGTGAGGTATCCTTCCTAATTCACATAAAAACCTGTCCTAACAAAGGCATCTTCAATATGAAATAAAGAGAAAACATACTATCCCTCGGAGAAGCTACTTTGACTATTTGACACCAAAAGATTGAAGCAACAATGTAGAAGCTTACTAAATCATAACCACACATAGCACAATATATGCCATTAAATAGTATCCTACATGTGAAAAAGAATCAATACGCTGACATAAATTACGGAAGGCTCTCATATGATCACATTACAAATTTTGCAAGCAATTTACCATCCCTTACACACAAAATACCCATTGTGTGGTCAGAATTAAGGGAAATTCTTCCTTTCAATTTTCAAACGTCACCCTAAACCAACTAGGGGCAACATGAAGCTCATGAGGGAAAAAACTCTTGTAGCATTATAGGGGCAAAATAAAAAAAGGTAAATATGAGAAAATAATTAATGTGTTAGCATAATTTATGGTAGGCTCCCATATGATCAGGTTACATATTTTTCAAGCATTTCCCATCCTTTGCATGCAAAATACCCATCTTGGGCTTGAACTTAAGGGAAATTCTATTTTTCCTTCAAATTTTTCAAACATCACCCTAAACCAACTAGGGGGGAAAATATTGTGGCCTTGTAGGAGGAGAACAAAAAAGGCAAAAATTATCAAGAATTTACGGAAACTATTTCTACAAGACCAGCTTCCATACCATAATGTCACAAACACTAAAATGTTGATATAAAATAAGGTATAAAGAAGCCGAATCTTACCAATTGCAAGGGTTCGGCCATAGGCTTCAAACCAAAGACATGCATGTCTGCAAAAGAAAATCACCAAAAACGTCAACAAAAGCAATAAAGCCGGCAAGCAATAATGTCAGAATGCCCCAATCTGCCACTCAATTAACCTGATGAGCACAGTTTCTTTTATAAATATCTTTGATCAGTTTTGGCCCCAAGGGTGGGGGGGGGAGATTTGAACTAATGACCTCCGCTTCATGAGACGAGGTCTTCAGCTGATTTTGCTACCCCTTACGATTGGTTTCTTTTATGTTTTCCCTACCAACACAAGTTCATCAAATAAATATCACTGATGTGTGGAAACATTTTATTTTGGAAGGGGAGTTTGTTCTTTTGGAAATGGGGAGGTTTCCTCATTATCAAATACTGTTTCCCTCCTCTGGAAAGCCTAGGTTTCTCCTCTCTTAGTTGCTACACACGAGGACGTACACAAAAGCAACATAAGTACATTGAATTTGGTTAGAATAAATCTATATGTCACTTTGTACACAAAAAGACATGATATATTGCTCAAGAAACATCTTAAAAGCATTAAGGGCATAGTTCATGCCGCACGAGGGCTTTTAAAAGAGAAAATACCTCATGTGGACACATGTCAATCACCAACGCTTTATAATGCAAGTGAAACACCCCCAAAACAATGTAAACAAACAGTGTTGCACATACAGTGGCTTCATATATATCAGGAAACCCAAAGTTACAGAGGCACTCACCTTTGCTAACCTAATTGGTCATACAGAGAGAGATGAGAGGCTATAAAGGCAAGCACCTCATTAAAGATTCCATTTTTTTTTAAGTGACCAAAGAAATCCAAAACTGGAACACTGTTAAGCAGTGATTAATTTTTTTTTATCCAATCAAGTCAAACTAGTACAAACAATGGAGAAAAGCATCCAATCAAATACTTTAATCCACCACGGCTTGGCATTTTGAGCATAGAGTTTAAGGCTTTGTTAGCAGATGAAATCTGCAAGAAGGAGGAGAAGGCAACACAGCTATGACTTAGCATATGTCCAGATAATTCAAAGGTTCTTCATATCTTTTTCTTTTCATTCATTTTTCTTAATTTTATATATTTCGGATAGATTCCCCACGACACTCCCACCTACATTTAGCTATCAGTCATTTCCATGCTTCTTGAATGTATCAGGGTTGCCTCTATATAGTAATTTCATCATTTCTTGAAGAAATACTTATCCACAGCTCTCTTTTTTTCCTTTTGATAAGTAAATCAATTATGTTAATGAAAAAAGTATACAAGATTTCATAGGGAACAAATGGGTTTATTTGCGATACCCAACAATTCCCTTAAAAATCAAAAGTAATATGAATCTATGAAACGTACAGACTAGACAGTCCACTTCAATCCCAATACATCCAAAATGAAAGGGCCCAAAAAAACTCTGATTCTCTGCCCCTCACAAACAAACATATCCAAATCTTTCGTTCTTTTTCAATTAAAAAGAATGCCCACATTGCTACAGCAGCATTAAAATTTGCATATTGAATTCTTTTATTTAACTTCTAATACAAAAATGTAGTTTGTTTGCAACATCAAATGATAATTAATGGTTATGCCAGAACCCTGCAATACAATCACCATTTTCTTTTAAACACTACTGTGGTATATGAATTTCGAGTAAAAGGAAAATGATTATTAAATTGAAGGACACACAAATAATGCTGGATATAGTGCTTCAAAAAAATTGAAAAAACTACCTTCTTCGTCAAGCAAATTTGCTTCATTTGCCTCACGTAGTTCTCTACAAATGTGTTGAGCAGCAAATTTCAGGTGCCCAACATCCTCTGCCACAAGGTATAGGAGGAAGATGTTGATAAGAATTCAAGTTAGAAGTATAAACACATACACACACTTTTTTTTTTTTTTTTTTTTATAACATAGGAAAACTTCACTCAGAGAGTTGCACGTCGCAAGGCATATTGTACAACAATCCTCACTGATATCAAACTTCTACGAGCAACTGACCGCACCCGTCAGCACCGATTATCGAGTAATCCAAGGACATTCACCCTTGACGGGCTAAGTAATTTATCCTCATGCCCAAAAGGCCACACACACACACATATACATATATATATATATAGTAGATCTAGATAAGGTTTAAAAGTTGAACAGGTTAACTTGAACACAAATTAGCTAATTTCCCATTATTGGAAGCATTCATCTATTTCATAACTTCTTGCATAAAAATTTACTAACAAGCTCTTTTTATTTCTTTTTTCCCAAAAACCAGGAATACACACATTCTCCTCAAATGGGAAGAGAGAAAGAGAGTCAAGTGAAAATTCATGCATACATAAGTTTATAAGTTAGCTAGTATAGATTGAACAACCATCTTGCACAAGACCCAAACAGGTGAGACTATCGAAAGACTGAAAAACTATGAGACCTCACAGTAACCGTACCTGCCATGGTTTGCGAGAAGCTCCCAGCTGCAAGAACCCTTGCCAAGACTGACATTCTCCCACTTCCAAGAGAGCATACCATTGAAAAGTAACTTGTATATCTGTACACTAAAATTAGCAGAATCAGCATAGACTGATCCCCTTTTTTTTCATGGATGAGTGCATTTAACTAGTGGCAGAGCCACTTTTAGGGCCGGCCCAAAAATTTTAATTTTAAATAGATAATGTTTATATATATATATATATATATATATGAATTGTGATACCCCGGAATACATGAATTGGATTGGATAAGTGTGTGTTGTGTGGGCGTTTGCTGAGTCCCACATCATGTGTTTACTAAGTCGAACTTGGCTATATAATTACAAGTAACAATCCTATTAGTGATGATTTGTATTTACCAATTACTCAAATTAATTGGACATTTATAAAATATAATGAACACATAGTTATCATGAAAATTATCCTAAAACTTAACCAAAAAAAAATTTCTCCCTCATAAAAATGATAGTTCATCAAAAAATATGTTAAACATATCGAATCTTTTGTCAATCTTGGCTCAAGTTTGTTGAAATTTAATAGGTACATTTATTGTAGTACACATTGACATTAGATTATAAAATGCTGAATTGATACCTTGATTCTTGAGTTGTGTTTATTTAGAGTACTATTTTATATTACTATACATAGTAAGAATGTAGTATATACGAAGAAAAAATACTTAAACATCAAAGAATACCGAATTTATATTTTGAGCTGTGTTTTTAATTTTTGAGATTTCCCAATTGCATTAGCATTACCATAAAATACTTGTTAATCAACTCCGTCTAACAAAACAATAAACCATCACACACACATAATCACAGGCACACTCGTAGAGGAGGGAAATTCAGAAATCTCCAGCTTTAACCTATTATTATCATCTCAGGCTCCTCCATAACAATGCATAACACAATCTGACTCTGACTCTGACTCTGAATGCTGTTGGCTTAAACTTTACACTATGAGAACGAAATGCATTTCACTATTGCACGCATAATCAACGATCGGAAAGCCAACAACACCAACATTGGCAGTATAATCTGTCTAAAATACAATTTCCAGGCCCATGCACGCTGAACCACTAAATCACACAAATATAACGAAGAATCTAAGTCTTTTATCAAGTTCCAGAAACAATAAACGCGTACAATCCAAAGCATACTCAAAGAATCACATTCTAATTAAGGAGAAATTCCAAATCACCAAATTAAACCGAAAAATCTCACCTCAATACGTGTAAAGATTTTCTCCACGAAAACACCAATTCAAACCCCAAAATTTGCGAAGAAAACCGGAGGATTCGTAGAATTCGAAACAATTTGCGAGAAGTGAAGATCTCCGTACAAATGAAGGTGAATGAGGATCGAGGAAGCGTAGTAATGGTGGAAACGGAAACCCTAAGAGAGAATTTGATTTTGCTTTTTGTTTTGTTTGGAAGGAAAGCTTGTTGTGCGCGCTCTCTCTCTCTCTCTCTCTCTCTCTCTCCTCAGGGAGGAGAAAGAGGAAGAGGTGGCAAAGCTAAAATGGGAAGCTTTTCTGAATTTTGTTTGTGGAAACTCTGTCCTGTAGTATACAACAGAAGCAACTTTTGGATATGTAGTAAAAAAATTCGATTCATTGTGGTGAACCGTCGTCGTTTTGACTTCCCGAGTCCTTCAAACTTTAAAAAAAAAAAAAAAAAAAAAAAAGTTTTTGGATTAGAGAAAGATTTCCCCCAAACCATGTTAGAATAATTACCTTTGATCCTTCGTTCATGTGTATTAAATTATATAGTATATAAATTATTACTTTAACAAAACGCATGATTTTTAACTTTTAAGTAAATCATGTAACTAAAAATATATAAGAATAGTCTTTTAAATTACCACGGAGTAGAATTGAGAAAAATATTGTCATTTTATTATTCCTAGTTGTACATATTTTCCATGAAGCTATGGACACAACAAACATTAAAATTAAGTAATAAAGTGATGTTAGTGATGGATCTAGATGAAAACCAATAAAAACCTGTCAGCTCAATTGTTGTGAAATGTAATCATTTATTATGTTTGTAGCATTACTAGTGGGAAAACGTCATTTCATGGGAATCGATGAAGGTTGATAAGTTATATGAATTGTTTAAATAATACACGTAGATAGTTATGAATTGTCACATAATGGGTTGAAGAACATTCCTCCATATTGGTTTGGAAATAAACTCTCTCAAAGTCACTACGTAGAATTTTAAAAGGCCATTTATTGTACTTAAAAGTCATATGAATTGTTTAAACAATTTAATGGATCATGTGATTTAATACACGTGAGTGGTCTTAAAAGTTGATACGTAATGGATTAGAGGAGATTCATCCAACCTGATTTGGAAAAAATCATTGTGCATCAAAAAATCTATGAGGGCCAAGCTTTTGAGCCCATGAACATTCTTGAAATATCAAATCATTAACCATAGAATTTCACTATTTTGTGCCACTAATGGGAAAACAAACAGAATGATTGCCCTAGACTTTAAGTGCGTGTTTGGTACACGCAACTGAAACCATGATTCTGGATTCAAATCCAAAAAATCGTGGGTCCCACGGTAAAAAATCTTGTTTGGTACAGAGGATTTAAATGAGGATTCAAATCCCAACTTGAATTTTATGTGGGTCCCATGACAAATTTGAATTCACCCCTTCAGCTGTTTTTGAATCCAAGCCGGATTCAAATCCGAACTCAATTTTTTTGTGGGTCCCAGTTTTTACCGTTGTTGGGGCCACCTTCTTCTTTCTCCCCATTTTCTCTCTCTCTCCTCCCATGCTTCTCTCTGTTGCTCTCGGCCATTACAGAGCTTCATTACTCTCAGCCAAACCAGCAAACCGCCTATTCCTAGTGTTCCAGCAAACAACACACACACACCGAGCCAAACCAGCAAACCGCCTATTCCTAGTGTACACACACACACACACACCAGCAAACCGCCTATTCCTAGTGTACACACACACACACACACACACAGCAAACAACACACACACACACACCGAGCCAAACCAGCAAACCGCCGCCTATTCCTAGTGTAGAGAGAGAGCAAACATGGCGGCACCAGCAATGGAGTCCGTACAATGTTTCGGGCGCAAGAAGACAGCGTTTCGCTGAAGCCCATCCTCCTCCTTGGACGACACCATTTCGCTGGCGTCGACATGCGCATCCTCGTCAAGGGCGGAGGTCACTACTCCCAGATCTACGCCATCCGTCAGAGCATCGCTGATCCAAGGCTGTGAGGCGCATGTACGAGTGGGTTTGAGGGGAAAGAAAGAAGAAGAAAAAAGAAATGGGGAGAGAGAGAAGGGGTCTGTACGAAAGGGAGAAGAAGAAAGATGAGGGGGGTGGGTGGGTTACGGGAAAAAGAGATGGAGGGGCCACGTGTAAGAATTTAATTGGGTTTGGGGATTTGAGGAGAGAGAAAAAAAATAATAGGATAAGAAGATAAAACTAAAAACTATGTATCAAACATAATTTTTTTTTTAAATTGTGATTTCAGTTGTGAAACCAAAACTATGTACCAAACATAATTTTTTTTACAATCTTGAATTCAAATCAGGATTAAAGTTCCAACTTCAATAAAGTAAAAAGTCACGAAACCAAAACAAAAAACAAAAACATGTACCAAACAGACCCTAACACTTCTTAAAACTTAACACTGACGACTCTGTGTTAGGAAATCTAAAACAAGGTGCTCTCGGAGGCATCATCACGGATTGTAGGGAAGCTTGGATCAAAGGTTTCTCTACAAACATAGGTCGTGTAGATACATTTATGGCAAAATATTAGTCTATTAGGGACGATCTCACACTAGCACTTAATTATGGGATTCTTAAAATCATTGTAGAAGTAGAAGCAACGTTGGGCATCCTCACTTCTTGTACTAACGTGTTCTTTATTGTCACATGTAGTGTCATTAATCTCTTATTACAGGCTAGTACTTCAACGTTTTGAGGAGACGCGACTCCATCATACTAATCATGAAAAGAACCAATATTCAAATTTGCTAGTTAATATATGAATTATTTGTAAGGAATCTTTTGTGTTGTACTCTAGCCTTCCTAATTTTGTTTTAAACCAACTATAGGTAGACACTTGGAACATTATTTACCCCAAACTATTTTGTACTTAATTATGCTTTAATCTAAGTTTTCCTTTTCACAAAAAAAATAAAATAAAAATGTTATGAAATAAAAACAAATAGTAAGAGAAAATAAATCTAAAGATGAGAAAATATTATGAAAACTTTCTTTCATTCAATAGTCATCTACACATTGTAAACTTTATTCATAATCTATATCTCTCTGCATTTCCCTTATATCAAAACTAAAACCTTACTCTCATATATATACACATAGAAAAATTAGTATGCAACTTGCCAACTTGTAAGAGATTGTGTATCGAAAGTGAGCCTATTACATAAGTATAGGTAGACCGATTACCAACTAATGGTGTCAGTTGTCACCAACTCCTTTTTTATCTTTTTAGTTGTAAAAGTCATGCATTATTTAGCGAGTACCCACGGGTCAGAAGCAAAAAGATAAAAAGATAAAAAAGGAGATGGTTCATTAGACAAATATCTTAGCTCAATCTACACCCTAAGAAAGATATGAGCTTTATTTTTGTTTTTTGGTAAGTGAATCTATTAACTAAAGGACACGATACAACAAATACAAGGTAAACTAATGGCCCAAGTCCAACATGTGCCCACCTTTCAGTCTAGAGCCTTTTGCCAATCAAGCGCACATAGGATCAGGCCAATATTGGCCCTACTTTTTTCATCACCATAGGACTTATTGCGCGTCATTCAGATCAGTAGGCCGAGCAAGCTTTCGGGAAATAGTAGCTGTAACATCTAACTCCCTAATGGGCCGAGAACGACTTCATTCGCCCCCACTGGGAAGGTTTTACCCAAACAAGCCACATTTCCCAAGCCGTTAGACCGACATTTCCCTCCACATAATCTCACACAAAAAGTTTTTTTTTTTTTTTTTAAACTTGAATTTTGTTATAGATGTTAAAAACATTGTGAATAAAGTGGTATTTGGCCACATAAATGGTACATCACATGTAATTATTTCCTATATGATTAAGTGAAATGCAATTAAGTTTCACATTCACGAAAAGTGAATTGTCTTTAGTTGATAGATATGTAGGAGACAAAACATGCTTACCATTTAATGGGAGCAAGATTTTGTCTCCACCTACCAATTTACACACGACAATTTTCTTATCTAAAAGACAAGCATCTTATACCTATAAATGTGTGAGAGTTATAGTATTGTAAGAGGTAGAAAAAAAGATTAAGATCAATTGTATTCAACAAGTTTTGAATGTGTGGATGACCACTTGATATAAAAAAAAGTTCTCATAATATATTTTCATCTTCAAATTCATTTTCTCTTCTAGATCTTTTTATTTCACAACAAATTTCATTTTCATTAACTAGTACTTTATAAAGGGATCGAAGATTGTGGCACATTTTCAAAAACATAAAAGTACACATGTAATTTTTACACTTGGTCTTTTTTTTTTTGTGGGTTCCAGTTAGCTCAACTGGTAAAGTCTCTTGTCGTCGAGCAAGGGACCTGGGTTCAAATCCCGTCTACACCAAAAATCAATTGGTGTCTTGGCCTGATGGTAAGAGCAACCATCATGAGCGGACGCCATAGATTTAAATTCTATCATAACTATAAAAAAAAAAAAAAAGCTTTTTTTTTTTTAATTTGTATAAATTTTCAAAATTTACATAATGGTAAGGCAATTTGTTCTTCTCTTGTTGACATCATATTTGAAAACACTTACATCAAGATGGAATTATATATTCACATGTATAAAATTGAGATATTCTGATTCTCACATGGAAATTGGAATTGTGGGCTCAATAGGTTAAAACATCCCCACTCAAAAAGTCAATGACTAATTGACTACCGACACTAAGGGGCCCAAAAATAAAACAAGGTTTACGTTGTTTGTTAATCATGTAAAGATGTGAAGATATGAAATCTATCAAGAGCATTATTCCTAGCATCAAAAAAAAAAAAAATCAAGAGCATTATTCCTATGATAGTAAACCCTAGACAATAACAAGCTTGCCAATTCACATTCTATATATCTATATTATAATGTAAAATTGAAACTTTTTTACTTTTGGTTGACCTCATTATATTGCACCACATAAGCTTTTGAAATCTCACGATTTTACACCTCATTATTTTAATATATATTTTCTAATTGAATTTAAATTTTATTCTATTATTAAACCTTCCATTAGAATTTTGACACATCATATTTTGTTTAATATAAGAATATATTATTCCATATATAAAACATAATCATAATTAATGTCTAATACTAAAATATATTTCATATATAAACACAATATAAATATCTTTTAATAATAATCATAATTATCAATTTTCATCAAGATTTTTAGAATTCATTTTTTTTCTTATGTATTTCATTTAATTTTGTTGCTGGCAATGGAGAAAGATGGATGGATTTGTTATAATGAAACCATATGAGCTTGAAATGAATTATGAAAATTAGTTAGGTTTGATCATATAATCATGTGTCCATATATTTATTTGTCCTTCTTCTTATTTTAAGTATCCTTTATTTTATTTTTGGATGGAAACATGATCCATATGGTAAATATAATCATGAATCGTGTTTTATAAAAATTGGACTATATTCAACTTATGCCAAAAGAAAAATTACATTATATTAAATTTTAATTATCCTATGGTAAATACTTTTTTAATTATTTTTTAAAACCAAAAAGTATGATCTATCCTAAATCCGATTCGTAAAGTTTCTTTATCAATCTTGCCTACAACATTTTGAACTACAAAAATATATATATATATATTCAACAAAAGAAATAAAAGGAATCAAAATTAATTTAGATTTTATTTTCAATAATTTTCCTGTGCATCGCACAGGTTTGCGACTAGTGTTATTGTATACTTAGACAAGTTCAAGTTCCTGCAGGATAAAGTATATTTTATGAGAGTGATACATATAATTCAATTTTATGTTTCTTTTTCAGAGTTATTTCATGGAAAATTATTCAATAATCCTGAATTATAAATAAATGTGTAGTCCCTCTTCTCACATAGTGGTGGGTCTCACCATAAATTTAATTAGTGAAACCTACTATTCATGTGAGAGAAACCAAAACTACTAAATAATTACTCGTTAGTCCACCAATCTCTCACATGGTATTTATTGATTGAATAATTACATGAGGTGAGTAGGTGACTTGGTATGCATGTTACAAGAGATACTTTCTCTTTGTGTAAGGTGGGGTAGTCCACCAACCTCTCACATGGTATTTTTATTGATTGAATTGTTACAAGGGGTAAGTAGGTGTACATATATGGATGTCACAAGAGATACTTTCTCTTCCTGCAAGGTGGGGCCTATGATGATTTCCATTCATCGATAGTTAGGCCAAGTGAGTTGAATAATTAGTTGCAAGTATCACATGCTAAAACTATCCAAAAATGACAATCTAACTATATCTAAGCATTATATATATATATAAAAACTATATATATATATATATATATATATAACCGCACACACTTTTATTTCCTTCCTTTTTCCTAATTGGTAATATTTGGCTAGAAAAGAGAAAACTTGTAGCTCGACATTTTTTCTTTTTATATTTCTAACAAAAACATTTTGATTCAATCCCACATTTCTTAACTATCAAATTATTAAAAAAGAAAAAGAAGTATTATTTGAGCCTAAAATATATTTAAACTCCACCTCAGCATCTTTTATGATTCCAACCAAAGCTTAAATTGCTAACTATCTCTAATTCTCTATCCTATTCCCTTAATTTCGCATGATCTTTGCATTTAATTCCAACTATTTAATAGTAGTAAGATAGATATATAGCTGAGCTGATGACTACCTTTGAATAATCCTCCCTGCATTATAATGCACGGATAAGAATATATATCAGTATATCACAATATATTGCATCTCTTTTAGGTATTTTTTAAGGGCATTTCCCACAAAAGGCAAGTTACTAGGATCCTTCTTGTTCCATTAGACACTAGCTAGTCATCTGAAATTCCAGAAGGCCAAAAGGATGCACTTTCTGACACATCCCCTTCATAATTACGCAACCAAACGTGAACATATTATCAATGAAGCCATAATCGACACTATCATCACACAAGATCCACGCGAGGGGCTCAGCAAACCAAATCAATGGGCAAAGGGTACCATGGTTTAACCTAGGCAACATGGTATAGAAACGGAGGACCCCATCAATCAATATAGCCACGTGGCATGAGATTTTTTATCATATGGACCATTAGATTCATCATATAATCCCCCAATATGTATAAAATTAACAACCTTGTCGGAATTAAGTGAGTCAATAATCATGGCTTGCTGGCCAAAACAAGCACCAAGATTTCTCATTTTATTGCAAAGTCACTAACAGTCCGTACCATATGCTACACTTTTTAATTAAATTTATATTTCCCCTAACAAAGAGTTTCTATAAGGATTTAGCAAAAAAAAAAAAAAGAAAAAGTTTCTATAAGGATTATGATCGGCCGGGGCCGTACAATTCCACCAATAAAATAACCATTCAAAGTGGGAAACCAATTAAGTGCTGCTTTCAGCATTGGGCACAGGAGAGGGTCCCATATGTCAAATTAAGGTTTGAACATATGATACTGAGCTTCGAGATTCTATTTTTATTTTTGCAGACTTGCGTATATATGATCAAATTCGTGGAAGCAGCTTTCAAATTTTCGAGGCTATATATATATATATATATAGAAGTATTAGTGCTAAAAAAACCTTTGTAATATCGAATATTGTCATGCCTTCGCTTAAGTAAACGCTTTATTGGTTAATTAGTCCTTCATGAGTTGACTTGGGCTAGAAAGTATCTCTTGTACATATCGAATCATTCTTGTAACAATCTTATAAATTTTAATACTATGTGATCAGCAGAGATCAACTCTGAGAAAGGAAAATAAAATCGAACCATATATGACAGTAATCACTCATTGGGTTGTTGTATTGATGATTTGGTATGCTTGTTACAAGAGATACTTTCTCGACTCTAGCCTACCACACATTCTCCTCCCCACTTCTTATAAAGTAATTAAATTTTAAAATGACAAAAAAAAAAAAAAAAAAATCAGACACATGATATATTATATTTGATGCAGTATAAAATACAACATTAAAAGTGGAATAGAATATTTTTATTTCTATCTGATTTGACATGGACAAATGTGGCATAAATATCACCGAAAAAGCGACCAAGGGAGCATTGACTCTATTATTTTGTTTTTTGCCAAACAAGGGAGCATTGACTAGATCAATGAATAAGTTAAACACAAATTGACTACTTCCCCTTATTTTGTTTTTCTGTTTAATTTGGGGAGTGGGCAACGTGTCGGGTGGGGATAGGAGAAAACACGTCCATTTGGAGACATTCACTAAGTTACAAAGAAGAAATAATAACAATGCTGCATATGACACAAATAACTGTGGGTAAAACTTAGGTACAGTTCCTTAGGTCAAGTACATTAGGTTTCCCAATTGAATTCAAACACATGGTTGCATTAACCAATGAAACACAAATAATGTTATCTTTTCCAAGAATATTTAAATTCAATGTATTTGAATTCAACTAGAAACCTAATGTACTTAACCTAAGGAACTATACCTAAGTTTTATCCAATAATTGTAAATTAAAAAGTAGACTTAAATAAATTGAACCTTTGATTATTAATTAGTCTATAAGTATGTTATTTTACTACATAAGTTCCATTATCTCTCTCTCCCTCTCCTTTTTCTGTGTCTTATATTCTAAGAAAATTCAAAATTTATATCAATTATGTTTTGGGTGATGGGACTTGAAATCAATAGCATCTTAAAAAAAAGTAAAAAATCTTTCACTTTTACTCAAACACATACCGAAATTCCAAATTATGTACCACTAACAATGTACGCATACATATTCTTTGTTCCTCTCAATCAATAACAGTCGGCAAGATTCTTGTTCCTGATAACCAGAAGCAATAATTTTCCATATTCTTGGTTCCTTTACATAGCTGATAGCACTAATTGATCCGTATGTACAATTATTCACTCTTATACGCATACATGATCCTTCCATAGTTCCTTTCATATGCATGGACGTCCTTTTCTTAGTCTACTTTTATATTGGTATGGCTATGATATGACAACCACTAGAAGAGATGTAAGGCTCCCCAATGTCCCCATTCCCTCACTGTAATGCATATATAGCTAGACCTCTTGCCTCTTGGGCAACTTTTCTATCTGGGATGCCAATAAGTCAATAACATTGCAATCCTCCACTATATATGTAACGTAATGCTCATAGTCAATTGAAAATTTGAAACTTCATGTGTTTTAAACCAATAGAGAAAAAGGAAGATGGGGACGAAGGGAATTGAGAGGAATGGAATAATGAACTTTTACAAATATAGTGCCCCACGTGGTTGCAAGTTGTGATAGCAAAGGATAGTGGCAAGTATGTAAACAGATCAATGAAGTACACTATAGCAAATGGACATCGTGTAGTAATATGTCCCATCATGCATGATAATATGATTTCGTCCTTTGAATATATCTATATATATATATGCTTGGAGGTGGAGAGAATGCACGCCATGCTAATAATAGCTTGGAAACTTTTTTTTTTTTTACGTAAAAAATAAAATTAGACCTTACTTTAGGACTCGTTTGTCAAATCTTATTGTTAATATAATCAACTTATTTAATTTATTTATAATTTTTTAAAGTTTTAATTTTTTTTAGATACAACTATATTTTTGCACAATTTATTTTTTTAACTCGATAATCTAATGGAAATAAGCTCTTCCACATAGAACCCTCATGAAGTGTAACACTTAACACCCTATAATATGGTTTTATGCGTAAATTATTGATTGTGTAGCACTTAATCACTCTAGGATTTTTTAGTGTAACACAAAATCACCATGTAGTATTGTTTAATGTGGAAATATAGCTCTAAATTTACATATGAAACAAAATTACTTTACATTTTATAAAACAATACCACAAGAGAATTAAGTGTTACACTCAAAACTTTAAGGGTTTCATGTCTTATGAAAAACCATAGGGGACAATTTTGTATACTTTTTCCAAGAAATAAAGAACTATTTGCAAAAATTAGACCGAATGGGAAGAGGGTTTTTGTCCTTTGCTGTTTGTGCTTAGCCCCTCGCATTGAGAAAAGTTATAGATTTTGAATTGAGAGGAAACTTCAGGCCAACCGCCAACACACACACACAAAGGTTGAGAGGAATAATACAGAACATCTCCTCATTACAAGTGGATGAATGAAATTATTCAAAGACAAAAACAAAGAGACAATGCAAATTTAAAATTTGCCACCATGATCAAAATGACAAATTGTTACCTCATTTTAATGGTTTCTAATTAACATAACCAATGACTAATAGTCTATGACAAATACTTGTTCCACTGTAAATCAAGCATAAGTTCAATATAAATCTTCTACCTATTCTATTAATAAGTGTATTATATACTATATCTCCAAAATGTGCCGGACCAATCAGTTGAATTTGAAGCTAAAGTTTATAAAATAAAGGTACACAATTTCAAATTGTGTACTTTACAAATCACAACAAAAGGTTGCGTAATTCACAAATTTCTTTTCAAATTTCCCCTCCTCTTTTCTTAACAGAAAAAAGAACAGCAAGGAAACTTCCTCTTGTTTAATTCACTAAATTTCCGTTCCTATCTCAAATTTTGGTGAGAAACCCAAAAAATAAAATAAAAAAGGAAAAGGAAAAGTTTCCATAAATGTACTAGATTCTATAAACGACACAATGATACAGGTGGGCTTCACATTTCTTCTCCCCCCATTAGCTTCCAAAATCTAGTAAGCCAGCAAATATCCCATACATTGAGTACTCATTGTCCTAGAATATCACAGCCGTAGATCTTTCATCATAACATTTACCAACCTAGATCAACGGTCAATACTCTTTCATGTTCAAACTTCCCGTATATATAAATATCTTTCGCGGCCTCTCACTTTCCATACCTCACGTTTCTCTCAGACTGTCTTAACTGTATAATCTCTCTCTCTCCCTTTTCAATCTTAAAGTTTCCAATTTTTTTTCGCTCCCTAGATTTTCTCCTTTAAAGATTTGCTTAAATCAGTATTTTCAAACTGTGGATTATTTAATTAGTTCAAAATTTGGATCTAAATTAATTCGTTTCATTTCTTTTTGGTTCTTAAACACTAATAAAAGCAGCTTCCAAGCTTGGTTTTATTATTGTTATTATTATTTGATCAAACTTTTGTAACGGAAAGTAAGTCTCTGTTTGGTTAATGAGAAAACTCAGGAAAGAAGTAGAAAATTAATTTTACTCTTTGTTTGTTGTTTATAGTGTCAACTTTTTTTTTTTTTTTTTTTTGACGTTTTGTTTGGTTTGGCAGTGATTGGCGGTGGAATTTGAAAAGCTGGTGGAAGAGTGTGAAATGCGCGTTCTGAGAGATCCAACTCAAAAGTCCAAGCTTTGAACAGAGAATATTGTTGTTTCTTCTGTATAAATTGGATTAGCGAGCGTGTTTTGTACTAGTAGTGGTAGTGATAGTGCTATGGCAGTGGATACAGGAGGTTTCTTGGCTATGGTGACGACCTCTGATCACAGCTCAGTGGTCTCCATGAACCTCTTCGTCGCGCTTCTTTGCGCTTGCATTGTGATCGGCCACTTGTTGGAGGAGAATCGCTGGATGAACGAGTCCATTACTGCACTCGCTATTGTAAGTTTTTGTTTTATATATATATATATATAATGAATGTATGTGTATATATATATATATATACGTACAACAACGACAAAGCCACCGTCCTTGAGCTTTGGGGTTGGTTATGGATCCTCAACAGACTAAACGGAATTATGTATTTATGTATTTATTTTAATGGGTATGTTTGAATGTATGATAAAGTGAATTTGAATTTGATGGCAGGGTTTGGGTACCGGAATTGTTATACTGCTCACTACAGGAGGGAAAAGCTCACATCTATTAGTATTTAGTGAAGATCTTTTCTTTATTTATCTTCTTCCGCCCATCATTTTCAATGCCGGGTGAGTTTGGATTTTTCTTTTTTTCTTTTTATTGTCAAATTTGTTGTTCTTTGTGTTTTAAGGAGGGGCGGTTTGAATTTTTAGACAAGAGTTTCTTATGAGATTGGTTACATTGGTTTCAAATCATTGTTATTCATGAGTGAATTTGCACTTTTGTAGTTTATTATTTATGTATTGAATGAATATAACGGCCGGTGTGATTAAGGATTAGGATTTGAATTTGGTTATTAATTTGGTTATTGGAATTATGCTGTACTCAGCTTCATAAAGCTGGTAATCATGAAATACTACATTGATTTAGCTTGCAATCTTGCAAGGCGAAAAACATGCTGCCTCATTCAAGAACATGAACACCTTTTTTTTTTTCTTTTGGCATTTGATTTGCCACTAAAATATTTGAGCCTTGGTGTCACTAAATTCTATTGCTTTTTTGTTGCTTTTACTGTATGTGGTATTTTTCAACCTGCAACTTTAATAAGATATTTATAGAGGAAGCAGGAAAAAAAGGTTGAAGCAACACTGTTAACTTTCACTAGAAAAGCATCAAGTCAAAAAGAAAACAGACGAAATTAACTGTTTGGATACATACTCATTAATCATTATAGTGAGTGATTTTTTTTCTTTTCTTCTTTTCTTTTTCAGGTTCCAGGTAAAGAAGAAGCAATTTTTTCGCAACTTTATGACCATAATGCTGTTTGGTGCGGTTGGTACTCTGATATCCTTTGCCATAATATCATTAGGTACACTCAATGACATAATATCATTAATTGTTTTAGCTTAAGCTTGTGAATAGATTTTAACTTTATTGTTTCAGGACTGATATGCAATCATATGTGTATGTCGTCATTAAAACTTTGTCATTATTACTGTTCTCAAGCTCTAACTTGGGAGATATCTGTCTTCATCTATGTGTATGCATGCTGTACACATATCCCACGATTCTAGTCAAGCAGACTGATATGCAATTTCAATCTATGTTTAGTTATCTAGCTTTCCCTCCCCCTTTTCTTTTAACTTATTTGTATTTGTAAGACACTTGAATGTAGATAATCAAACTTGTTCTAAAGAATTATTTGGGTTCGTCAAGTAACCAGTGACAGGACGTAGTTGTTACCATTCACGAAGTTTGAGTTCAAGTAACAAAAGTAGCAACTAAGTGTGCTTCATCACATGGGTTTCCCATGTTCTAATCATGAAGAATATATATGCTATTCTGGATTGATAAGTGCTGTTTATATTTATATTCATGATTTTTTCTTTTTGGACCTAGGTGCCATACACTTTTTCCAGAAAATGAATATTGGTTCCCTCAAGATAGGAGATTTTCTTGGTATAGTCATTTTTACTCTTTTTTTGTAAGAATTATTCTTTATTCTGTTTTCTGTTGGGATAGCTTTCCTTCTTGCTTACTTATTTCATTCCGTTGATTGCAGCAATTGGAGCAATATTTTCTGCAACAGATTCTGTTTGCACCTTGCAGGTATAAATGGCATTGAAGCTGTGGTACTTATTACGACTTACAAGAAAGATACTTCAGAGTAATCCACTCCATTTGTGCAGGTGCTCAATCAGGATGAGACACCTTTGCTGTACAGTTTGGTTTTCGGGGAAGGCGTAGTAAATGATGCCACATCAGTGGTGCTTTTCAATGCAATCCAGAGCTTTGACCTGTCTCACATCGACTCAAGAATTGCTTTGCAATTTATTGGAAGCTTTTTGTATCTCTTTATCTTAAGCACCATGCTGGGAGTATTAGTAAGTCTCTCTGGTCGCATGTGCATACTTTGATTGTGTTCTATCTAATGACATTTTGTTGATCTCTTGCAGGCTGGACTGCTTAGTGCATACATGATTAAAAAGCTCTATTTTGGCAGGTCAGTATTGTCATGTTGTCTACATTGAAATACCTGATTGTTCTTTAATGCAAGCTGGAAGTGTAGAAAAGAAAAAATTACCTGACAGTAGTGTAGCTTCAACTGAATTAGAATCTCTTGTTTATTCCCCGTCTGCATGTGAGCTGCCCTTATATAATTGATGTCATTTAGGAGTTTTGTGGTCTGCTATTATCTTTTAGAAATGACAGGAAATATTCCTAGTGTTTCTTGGTAATGCTTTCATATGTATCTTGAGTTTTTATTTTTATTTTTTTTCAAATAATGAAAACAGGCACTCTACAGACCGTGAAGTTGCTCTTATGATACTCATGGCTTATCTCTCATATATGCTAGCTGAAGTAAGATTTTCCACCATTTATAAGGCACCTAAGATTGCATTTTGTTATTATACTAAGAAGCTATCTGACAGTCTGATCATGATTAAATACTTTATTTATCTTGCAGCTATTTTATTTAAGTGCTATCCTCACAGTATTCTTTTGTGGAATTGTTATGTCTCACTACACATGGCATAACGTGACTGAAAGTTCAAGAGTGACAACGAAGTATGTTTAGTCTCCAAAATTGTTATTATTTGCAATTGGGACATTCTTGTTCATTTTTTCATTAGGAGAATCTGGGCTTAGCTGTATAATTACTGATGTTTCAGTTCTCTTTATCAATTATTGCAGGCATGCTTTTGCCACATTGTCATTTGTTGCTGAGATCTTTATATTTCTTTATGTTGGAATGGATGCCCTGGATATTGATAAGTGGAGATTTATAAGCGACAGGTAAAAGGTTAATAATACATATGAACGAGATTGGCTACTATGACACACCTTTGTTGCTTGTAAAATATAAGAGGAGAACGTCTACCTTCTGTTAAATGTGAGGGCAACTTTGATCTGTTTTTTGTTTATCATTCTCCTCAGCCCTGGAAAATCAATTGGGGTGAGTTCAATTCTGCTGGGACTGATTTTGCTTGGAAGAGCGGCCTTTGTTTTCCCCTTATCCTTCTTATCCAACTTGACCAAAAATTATGCACATGAAAAAATCAGCTTAAAGCAACAAGTATGTTCGTTTTGCAATCTTGCTCATACAGTTTAATGCTTTTAGAGAAATTGATGTATTACATGTATCTTTCGATCTTTGTTTTGTAGGTTACAATTTGGTGGGCTGGTCTTATGCGTGGTGCTGTTTCCATGGCACTTGCTTATAATCAGGTAAAAGATCAACAATCTCCTTTCATGGACTGTGACATTGGATAACTTTGTAATTTGATGTGGGTGATGGGATTCTCCTAGAAAATATAAAGAGCCTCAAAATTCAGTTTATGTAGCTCTTGTAGTTCTCTGTCTTTGCCTCATACCAATGGTGCAATGAGGTGGGGCCTGTGGAGGCTTTATGCTCCTTGATATCCCGCCAATATCTGAATTACAGATGGGGGAACTACGATTATAATGATAATCATGATGATGATCGATGATAAGCTCTTCTTTCTATGCCTGCAGTTTGCTAGGTTAGGGCATACTCAATTGTATGGAAGTGCGATCATGATCACCAGTACTATATCAGTTGTTCTCTTCAGCACAGTGGTAAGACATCACCTCATTTCTTTGTAGAAACCAGTAGGCAACCTGCAATCAAGCCCACTTGTCCAGCCTAAAACATGCCTAGAGGCTGGAACTTGCCCAAGAGAGAACTTTTGGTCTCTCCAACTTCAACAGTGTACAATATACTTTTAAACAAATAACTTCTTAAATTCAAATCATTGTCCTAAATTAAGACTGTGAATAGCTTGTCTTTGAGGTTGGACTGAGCTCCTTGGACATAATCTTGCAAATGTGCTTTGGAACAAGAATTTCAAGAATGTAAAATCTACTCCGTCTTGTGGTATAGGACTGGAAAAGTTACCTTTAATTGTGGTCTTATTTTGACAATGTAGTCATAATTATATCCATGAAAAACTGAAGTTCATTCAATATTTCTTTCCTTGTGTTATACACAAAAAGTGGTTTAATCATTATCCTATTTGTGAAACTGTGCAGGTGTTTGGTTTGATGACTAAACCACTTGTAAGGATCTTGCTTCCTCCATCAAAAAACATCACCAGCATGATGTCTTCCGAACCATCTTCTCCTAAATCCTTCACCCTGCCACTTCTCAGCAATGGACATGATTCAGAGGCTGACAAGGGCAGCCAGCATGTTACACGCCCAACCAGCTTACGGATGCTTCTGAGCATCCCTTCTCACACTGTCCACCATTACTGGCGAAAATTTGATGATTATTTCATGCGACCTGTTTTTGGTGGGCGGGGTTTTGTACCCTTTGTTCCTGGCTCACCAACTGAAGATGTTCTTCAGTGGCATTGAGAATGATTTACAACTGAAGATATGAAAAGCACTAATTTCTTAAACTCACAAGTAGGGCATGAAACTTAAGGCAAAGAGAAAAGAAAAGAAAAGAAAAGAAGGTAGGGCAATAAATCGGCTTTGTGTGTGCAATTTGTTAATATTGAAAAGATTTCATAGAGGGTGGTAACTACATTTTGAGTCAGCTTGGGCTGCGTGTAATTTGATTTCGTGTGGTGATTCAAAATTTTGTGTCTATAATCTATATAGGTTGTCAATGAGGTTGTGTTCTTGACATTATACTGTATACATAGTTTTGCAAGTTTTGCCTGATTGAATTACACCAAACGTGTATTGATTGATTATATTCTGTAATTGGAAAATGATATTCTCTAATATTTATTTTTTCCTGACGTATTGTAGTCTTGTAGAAGCATTATCATCCTTACTGGTCATATGGCTGACGAAATCTTGTAGAAGCATTATCATCTTTACTGGTTATATCATATGGCTGACGAAATCCTGCCATAAAGAAATGGGGAGGGGAATAGAAAGCATGTCAATAGACTGTTCAAAAATTTAAAATTTTCTCACATTGGATTTATTGTTAACAAAAGGTTAAATGAAAAGTATAATTTAGCCACCCGTAAAAACAAGGATTATTATCTTTATTATTAAATAGATATAATAAGATTTGAAAACTACGAGATCTACTCCAAGATGAAAGCACCAATAAATTTCTTGTTGGATTGGGGGATTCGAACTCATATGTGAAATTTTTTATGAAAAAATTGTCTTTGTATAATACACTACATCACACTTTGTGTAATTCAATCCTTTTGAGCCATCTCTGACATCTTGAATGTTGAAGTTACCTCATTAGGGATGGAAAAATGCCTCCAACCCACTCCACCCCTGACCTGCCCCTCTCCTGCCCCAAAGAGGAGATAGGTCACTCCTGATCCGACCCCGCCCCCGCCCCCACCCCGTTGCCATCCCTATGTGCTGAGGAATTGGTCGCGGAAAAACCAAGATAGTTGATGTTAGAATTGAGAAAACTGGAGAAGAGGATCAAGAGCGTGAAGCCAACATGAAAGTGATGGTTGAGGAGCTTCAATGGCGTGATGGGACACCCAC
This sequence comes from Fagus sylvatica, assembly GCA_907173295.1. Lineage (NCBI taxonomy): Eukaryota > Viridiplantae > Streptophyta > Magnoliopsida > Fagales > Fagaceae > Fagus > Fagus sylvatica. The sequence continues at coordinate 4,151,407 of OU015772.1, forward strand.
CATATAGGGGGATCCCTTATGTTTCTTTATGTGCTTTCCATTTAAATCCAATTCCTTTCAAAAAACCTCATACAAAATCTCGATAGTCCAATCTTTAGTTTCAGGTTAGGCTTTAAACCCTAACAATGGTTTTCATCAAATTTGATTTGCATCTTGTGGTTTAAAAGCTGTATGTTACCCAATTAAAAAAACGTCCTTTAATAGTTTCTCAATCCCAAATCATTACAATTCGAAATGAAAATCACCGTGTTTAGGAAAACAAAACCTAGAAAACACAACAACCTCATTGCAATCTGATTCTAAATACTACATACCAAAAGAAAATTGCTGATATTTCTATTAGTTAAAGAAATCTCCTGTTTTTATGCACATTTCAGAGAGGCTACAATATCACATGTTACGTACAAAAACAGTATTTGTGGTGTCAGACCATTTTAATTAACATAAAATCAGATCCTCTTGTGTCTTGATAAGGGCATGCTTTCGTTCTAGAAGGTTTGGTGCCAGGGCCACAGAAGTCCTCTCTTATATATGCATAAGGTATCCAACTGCTACACTGATAAGAGCAACCATACAAACATACAGTAGTGGGAAGCCCACCTGAGCTGTTTTCACATTGTTCTTCCTCCTCAATACCTCCTGCATAGAAGCCTATTTGAAGTCTCTCAGACCCATGGAAAATCAAACTTTGAAAATGATCAGCAATCAACTAGAGTAAATGAATCAATTTAAAATTACATTGTACTCTTTTTATGCATCCCCAAGCATTAGAATAACAGTTAGTAAAGACATGAAAAGCAGCAGAATTCAAATGGAGGATGTAAAGAGCAAGCGAAACTTAATAAAATTTCTAGCAAAAGAGGACAAATAATGTGACATGGATTACATAAAGCTTGAAGAACAAAGACACCAGAGGAACCAAAAATGGCTTTCAATTTAAATTAGTGAGAGAGTATTTCTTAATTAGTCATATATTTGATTGAATGTTAATAATTTCATGCCACGCCCTGGGAAAGGTTATGATGATTATTGATTCAACGAAAAATTTAATGTACAAGTACAAGAGTCATGTTTGCGAGTCAAGCTAAAAAACTGAAGGGCATGAAAAAATTAGGTCCTCTTAAAGATCAAAACACAGGACTTGGATATAAGAACCTTTACATATTACAGAACAATGCCAAACTATTTATTATTTTATACTTTTCAATAACTGTGCCACCCTATTTATTCTCCAAGATGTGAATAAATGTGTCTAGTGAACATCACAACACTAATTGCCCATCAAGGAGACTAACATGAAAAAAATAAATAAATATTGCTCTTACTCTAATATAGCATAATTTCAACATGGATAACATTTTCAAGGAGAGATTTCCTATGAAACTTCTACAGGTGAAATTCTCAGAGTTTATAATAAGTTAATAACTATATATTTAATAACCTTCAAACAAAAAATTCTAATAGTAATTGTTAGCCAAAAATAGACAAAAAGCTCCAATTATTCAGTATAGAGGGGTATGCTCTATAATTGCATAATCAACCAGTCTCTTTCGAACTATAACGAATAAATCATTTTTTTTTTCCATCTATATTATACCCCTCCCTTCAATTAATCACTGAATGAAAAGGAGGTGTAAGCTAAGTGTAAACTTGAACCTAGAATCATCACTATTTGTGTTAGCTCATCTACTTGTCTCAACCATTTTTTCAGGCTCAAAAAGGTGGTGCCGATAGAGAATTTGATACTGAGCTTATAGCCTAAGTGAACAATATAATAGAAAAAAGGATCCTGGAACGTGAATTACTCACCAATTCATGCTTTAGTCTATCCTTCTCTCGAGTGGTCATGCTCCTCTCTTCTGTCAGCTTCGTGATTGTAAGCTCAGCCTGCAAAGAATTCCACAAATCTTCACCACTACCTTCTTGGCTTTCAAGGACAAAATGCAAAAATGTGGATTTTAAAGCAATAAAAGGAAATAGGACCTTCCTGCCAGTAAAATTGTTTAACTCAATTTAGAATTGGGCTATATAATGGAGGATCATGTTTCTAGCCCAAATTAGGTGCATATGGACACATTATAGGCCTTTCCCACCCTTCATGGATTTGGCAATCAGAGTTGACAACCAAAGGGATATAGCTTTCTCCAGATTGTTTTTCCCATAATTTCACTCTCAAAAAAGCATATATAAATCATGGAACCCAGATACTTTTCCAACCAGTTCTTATAAAGAGACTCATCACACCAGAATTTCTACCCCCAAACACATGTACTAGAAAACAAGTAAAACCACAGTTCGAGGTTCCCTGCTAGGAAGTTAAATCCACAATGAAAAAACTGACCTCTGTTAGCTTTGAATCCATCACATTTAGCTTTGATTTCAAATCCTCAAAATCCATGGCTAAATTCAACTCAACATCATTCTTCACTGGTTTCAATACCTCCACATTGTAAGTAGGTATTGAGTCTGCTCTTGACTCATCCATTTCCTCAGCAGTTTCAACCCCCTTGACATCCTCATCAACCTGACACAACGAAATGAATACATGATTTCTATGAGTCAATAGACGTTTCTTGGATTATTTCCATTATAGGCAGGAGGTCACACCAAATATTCTATGCTTTTAAAATCACATTTTTCTTCAAATACATAGATGACGAACAGTGGGCTGATGATAACCACAGCAAAATGCCAACATGGGCATGAGCCCTATGACATAGTACACAAATAACACGACCATAAACAATGGCCCTAAAACTTGATTACAAGAGACTCAAAGACTAGCTTAAACTGATAGCAGAATATGTAATTACCCTCTGAGGCGGAGGTATGTTTTCAAGTCCACTCAGTACTCTGTCTTTTTGCACTGAAGCTTCAAAAGGTGGATCTTGCTTCAACACTCCATTAATTGGTAGCAGTACCGGTGAAGGAGGTGGAATAATCAGGATCACCCTTAACTTCTTCTCTACAATGTATTTGCCACTATCTTTTGCAAACTGCCAAAAGAAGAAATTAGTTAGCTAAATCAATAAGAACCTAATTAAAAAGGCAACCATAAATCTTACCATGTCAGAAGTAATGTCCTCCTCAGTTGACCCGAAGGGAACAATCGTGCTTTGAATCAGGAACTTGTCTTTGCATTGCATATCAGGTGGAGCTACACGCTGAGCTTGCATAGTAACTGCATCAACTAAAAAGTGAAGAGTGAAAGATCTACTAAAGTTGATCGAAGATATCTGTGGATGACACAAGAAAGTACTGGCCAATTCGTTAGTAACAGGCTTTTTGGAAATTTAATTTCCGATTTATTATTTTCTACGATGTTTCTAGGTATCACTTTTCAATAAACCAAAGCTGGTTTAATTTCTGTTCTACAAAATGTTGCCGAAACAATTGTGTTGCTTAAAAGTAGCACACATGATGTAAGCAGTATGTGTGTGTGAGTGTGAATAGATATATATATATATATGTCAACATAAGCCAAAGACATAAACAGCAAAAACCTTTGAGAAGGCAATATGTCAAAGCACATATTGATAGAAAAGCAAGGGTGAAGATAAGTCAGGACAAGGAAATGATGGGCATATACCTGTGAAATCACATGTCGTTTTTGGCTTAACAATGCCTGTATTTGGCCGCACACAATACTTCTTTGGAGATGTCGTTTTCACCTGCCGACAAAATTTTGTAAGTCTTATAGTTATCCATCTATCTCCTCCATCAAACTAAAGTTTCCTCACTTGGTTCATGAGTATTATAATCATAGCAGATTAAACACTGGGGAAGTTTTCATTGATCATAAATTTTGATTCTTAAGAGTTCAGAAAAAAAAAAAGCTCAGAAGTTCTGAAAATACAAAAAAAACTGCAAGATCTGCATGACTACTATATCACCTTGAAAGCAACATACTGATCGGAGTTATTGCCCAGTCGAATTGAGCATGAACTTGGTTTCTTCACCTCAACTAGAGAAATAGAGAGAGAAAGAGAGCTTGTCAGTATCATAACTCTTCAGATAAATTCACATTAACTTCTATCATAATCTTTTTGCATCATTTCTGTATCAAAAAAAGACCATGAGCATTTCTTCCGAAACCAATAGACAACTTGAGCTAAGAATAAGTAGGAAAATGCAGGCCATATACTAGAATATGAAGGGGATTTCTTTTCCATAACAAGAGCAGCATGACCTGATGTGAACAAAAAACCATGTATCAAGTTCATTGGACATTTAACACAATACCACCAACTCCACAGCCTAATGTGAGGAAAAAAAAATCCCCACAAACATTCAAGGTGTAATAATCAACTTTATGCAAACATAATATCATTTTCATTCTCTGTTTCAAACTTCCTAAAGTAGAAAACTAAGTGAACAACCTATATGTATTAATGATTACAAGCATGCCAAAGAGATTAATACATGAAACACTACAGCCTTAAATTTACACTATTGCTTCGTTTGACATGGGAAAAATAACCATATGATTATCGATACTTACATGTAAATTTGAGTTCCTGGGGTTGAATCTCCAAAAGCTCCGTACTCATGACTCTAGATCACAACAGAAACCAACCAATCAAATCAATAAACAACAATTCGCAAATGAGCTTTAGATCAAATAACACTTCCTCCTCCCCATCCTCCCATGATAATGGGACAGAGGGCAAGGTCGTGGATTCAAAACACACAAAGTGCATTTTTAACTAATCAACCTCTCTTTCAGATTGTAAATTTTTTTATGAGGAATTTCATGTACAATAAACTATCTTACTAACCAAATTTAAAAAAATATAAATATATAAAAACAGCCATTGAAATGTGGCTCAAGCTTTTACCATTGCCTTTTGCTTATTTTGAATGCAATTTCGTTAAAAGAAATGAAACCATTCAATTTCCATGAGTAAGTCCAAAAACAGCCAAAGTTATTTAAAGGCGTGTTTGGACTTCCAGTGTAGTTAACAAAACGAGGCCGTTCAATTTTCGTCAAAACCCCAAACACGTCCTTAATCAACTTTTTCATTTCCTCTCTCTCACTCACACAAACACACACAAAATCTAAAACCAGGCCTAATTTTAAAGTCTCATAACATAACGCACAGTAATCGTCCAGAGAAGAGTACTAAAAATCACGAACAAGAACAAGAACAAGAACAAATTAAACAATGAAATACTCTCATATATATATATATATATATACGAAGCAAAGAGTTAGTTTTTTAGAGAGAAAACTTACTTAGAAGTGGACATGACCTAAATTGAGAAAATGTGGAGAAAGAGCACGCAAATTCAAAGTTATTATGGCGATGATGGTTTGAAATAGAGATTGGAATTGTAAGTTTATGGTTGGTGGTCTGAAAAGCTAACTGTGAGAGTGAAGGCAAAGAAAGAAAGAAGGTTAGAAGAGTATAGAAGTGGCGTTGGTTACGTGGAATGGAATTGTGGATGTCTCTGTCTCTAAGCGCTTGTCATGTGGTTGTACCCGCTGCCTTCTGTTTTTTTCTTTCACATTTCTCTCTTTTTCAAAATTCAAACCGAACGGCCCCTCTCTCTCTAGTCTCCATTGCCCGGCTTGGCTCACCGACTCGGCTACCTATCACTCCTTTCTTAATTTGAAAGGAATTTTACAAAACAAAAATGAGAGAGAAAGGAATTTTACAAAACAAAAATGAGAGAGAGGAAGTGGGTGCATGGATTATTACTTTTTTTTTTTTTTTTTCTGATATTTTGAATTATCTATTTAGAAATGGGAATTTAGATAAATTTGAATTGCTCAATTTTACTTTTATCCCTTACTAATTTTTTTCTTTAAAAACACATTTTAACTATTTAATAGTATAGATTTGTGGGGTTATAACTTATTATTGGAAACTAAAAAATATGACACTGAAAATTAGGATTCCTCTTTTATAATAATATAGAGTGATAACTATAGTGGAATTATATATTAATTTTATTGTTGTACATAATTTTCCTATATACTAATCGATTAAAAAAAAATTCTAAGAGATGATTGAACTTGATTTCATGATGATTGTAATGTGAAAAGGCTTACATCCATCTCTTCCAATAATTCTCGTTTCTTTCGTTAAGAGGAGGGAGATGGACTATCTATCTTCCTCTTTTGTTTTTGTTTTAATAATTAAATAGTTATAATAATGGGTGAAAGAAATTTGAATCATGATTCTTTTTATAAAAAAGAATAGATAATATTACTGAATTAAAACATTGTTGACTTCCTCTTTTGTTTCTTTCTTATAGATTTAATTTTAGTCAAACAAAAAAGAAAAAGAGAATTAAGTAAGTTACAGTTTTATATTTTTTCAGGTATCAGGTATCTAATCCGCATGTCACTTGGGCATTCGGTCAAATGATAATTACTCTTTTTAAAAAATCTCACTTCTTTATGAGAAAAAAAATATATATATATATCCAATCCGCATTTGTTGGACCGTTTAAACTATTTCTAATTTCATGTGGTTTGGTTTTATGCCATAAATAAATAAATAAACTCAACAAATTATAAGAATTATGGGTTTTGTACTTTGTAGCTTAGCCGTGAATCTATGATCCAAGCCAATTTAAAACCATCAGCTACATAAACCGACTCCATATATATGCAACCGCAGTTTTAATTCCACCCAACAAAAAGAAATTACAAAGAAATAAAACCCCACCGAAAGTAAAAAGAAAAACGACTTTTTTTTTTCCCCCTTCCCTTCTTGGGTCCGGAAAGTGGAAGAAAAAAGTAGGCACCAAAACTCCAAAAGTGGAAAACAAAAAAATAAATAAAGACGTAAAAGAAGGAGCAAAAGAGAAAAGGAGGCACCAAAAGCTAAAAGTAAAAAAAGAGAACAAAAAAGCATCCATTTCTAGACGAGGAAAGAAAGTTTCCATTTTGACTTTTTTTTCTTTTCTTTTCTTCTGTCCCTTTCTTCGGCCAAAGTTGCTAAAAAATATATTTTTTTAAGTTTTTGGGTTAAACATGACTCTTATGATGTTTATTTGAAATATGAACTTGTTCAAAAATCGTCTTTGTGAAGAAAGACACTTTTTGACTAAAATTTTTATATTTCTCAAAATCGTCTTTTCTAAATTTAGTTAGAAAATGTCTTTCAGAAATACGATTTTCATGTTTAAAAGTGTCTTTCACAAAAACAATTTTGAATGAGTCCATATTTCAAATAAACATCACAAGAGTTATATTTGGCCAAAAAACTTTAAAAAAAAAATGTATTTTTTAGCAAGTTTGGCCCTCTTTCTTCTCCCTATCTTTAATTATTTATACTTAGTAAGGGAAAAATTTGAGTACTCTTCTAAATAATCATCTAATTTGAAAACATATAAATTAAAAAGAAAGTTAAAAAAAAAAAAAACTTCACATACCTCAATATTTTAATATTAATTTTATCTTCTATTTGTGCAAGTGAATTAAAAAATATATATATATATATATATCATATCTTCCAAAGTAATTACAAATTACAACTCACTTTTTTTTAAATTTTTTTTACAACAAGTAGGAAAGGGAGATTTGAACCCAAGTCTCGAGTTCTCACCATAAGAATGCCCAAGTAATGCAGCTAATGCCATAAAGCCATAATGCTCTTGATAATTACAATTGAAACTTGCTATTATGGAAAGTGCACAACACTTAAAAAATAAAAATAAACTAGATTATTATTTAGATATAACCACAAATCGAATTTAGACTATCATTCCAAGAAGAAGTAAGAGGGGTTTAGCAAAAATAGTCATATTTTTGGTAATTTTTCGATTGTTTACCCTTCATGTAAAACTAAATGGAGAAATATGGAACAATCGATAATGGAAAATACCTATTTTAATTTGGAAAATAAAACCAATTTCATAATGTCTTCAAGAGTCTAATTCAATGGTAGTATCTGCCATTCTTTATGAAAATGAATAGGATTTAAATCCCCATTTTTCACAATTCTAACTATCGAATTGTCATAAAGTACTGTAGAAGGTCAAAGTGTTGTATATTGAACAATCTCGTACAATAAATAAACAATATATTTATTTGGCAGTAATAAAACAAGGCAGTGATCTTTTTTGTTGTGTATTATTATGTCAATAAATTATTAATAATAATTTTGTTGTGGTTTGTGGAGCTGTGACTTGTGAGACATTTTTGTTGTTAATTCTTTTAAACTTAGCAATAGTGGATTTGTTATTTAAAATACTATTGGACATATAATGAAATAGTTAATATATATTTTATTTTATTTATAGATCATGGGCAAGTCAACTACAGTTTTGGACTTATTGAAAGAAAAAATACAAATTATTCAAGCCAATATTTGATGATGTATTGTTACCAACCTCTAGTAATGATATCCTAATTTCTGAAAATCCTCAAACAAAATTTCAAAAAATCGAAATCGATATTTACTTCATTGGCATTTTGTTAATATTAATTAAATAGAAGTTAATTTGGATTAATAAACTTTTTATTTATTTATATTTTGGCCATCACCAAGTTGTTTATATATATATATAATAGAAATTCTAATATAAACTCACATACACGTATATTCTGAAGATCTCAGAGATCGAATCCATGTACTCATAAAGGAGTTAGGCTTTTTGAAGAGGGTGATTACCACTGGACCGAATGTCCAAGTGGCACCATCACCAAGTTCAAATCATTGGTATAAACACACATCAACATCATTTGCTTAGTCCACTGTTATTAGCATATACACAGAAAATTATTTAGTAGTCCCAAACTATAAATAAATGCGTAATCTTCCTTTCACAAAGTGGTGGGTCATATCATGAATTTAATTAGTGAGACCCACCATTTATGTGAGAGAGGGACTACGCATTTATTTGTAATCTTAAATTACTAAATAATCGCTCCATATACACATTGCAAAATATGACAAGTTTGGCAATCTGTTTAACAATCAGGCAAAACTTATTATTTTCAAGTGGGTCTCATTTATTCAGCAAAAAAATAAAAATAAAAGTCGGTTCCATTTAATTTTTATTTTGGTACTGATATCGGTGGAAGGCAAAGTTGGTTAGAAGTTGAAGAGCATTACTTTCGTAGCAGAGTTAATGAGTGGCCTAACGGGACCCGTGGATACCGCTTCTTGTTAACCTAACTAGCTAACTCTCTTTCTTAAAAATAAAATAAAAACTAGCTAAGTCTCACTTCCTCCATGCATGGAACCGATAATTTTAAAAACAAAAAATATTTTATAAATCATACAAAACTTAATATTTATTATTTCATTATATGTTTAAAATTCTTCTAATAAAAAAAAAATCATGGTTCATAGACAATAAATCAAAATCATATATAATATATTCATAATTTTAAAAAATAAAACTCACATAATAAGAAAATCTAGAATAAACATTGTTTGATTATGAGTTGTTTTTATAGCTAGAAGCTTGCCCAAATTCATATTGACACTTAATTTTAAACCAAAAAACAAAATGAAAAGTGAACTTTGAGAGCCAAAAAAAGAAATAAAGAAAAAAGATGAACCTATGATAATGTACTCCGCTGGCTGGCACATAAGGCCCTTGGCCAATTGGCCCGATAGCAAATATGAGCAATTCTAACAGTTTTTTTTTTTTTTTTTAATCAAGGAGTTACTAAATCATATTCATCAATTTTGAAATGAATGGATTGCATTTACCACACGTTATCGACATTTAAAATCACATTTATTCATTTTAAAATGAATGGAGTTACTAGAATCATATTCATTCATTATTTTTGTATTTATTTAAATTATTGATGATGTAACAAAATCCAGTTCACTCATTTCAAAATGAATGAATAAAATTTTAAAACAGATTTACCTCAAAACCTTTAAAGGAGACTTTAAATTTATTGTAGAACATTAGCAATGGAATAACCATTCGGCTGGTTCATCTAACATATTTTGACAGTCCAATCCAAAAAAGGGTTAGCAACTTTAGCATTAGGCTAACTTGTGACTAGCTAAAACAATCTCTACAGTGCAAACCCAACTCTAACTAGCATTGAAGCTTAAATGTGTGTTTTTCTTTTAATATTTTTTAATCCAACATATTTTTTCTTTTTCATTTCCCACAATCTCTTTCTCTCAACCCAAAGATTGTAGTCATCAGGGACAAATTATTAGGTAGTTTTGAACCACCACATCATAAAACTTAATTTATGATACATATTATATTATAAGAATAAATAGAGCAAAGGGTGACCGATCATGGTTATTCAATTATCCAAGAATAAATAGAACAAAGGAATTGTATTTTATTAGAATATAAAAAAGAAAAAGAAAAAAAAGTCTGAATTGTAATAGATGTAAAACTATACCAATTATAATAGGGACAAAAACGAAGAAGAGTTTTTCAATTAAAATTTAGCTTAATTTTTAAAGGGACTGATGACCCGATGCAAATAGTTGTAGTGAAAGGTTAAGCTAGTCTCGTGGGAATCTCGAGATAGGACACCTGTAACGTGGTTTCCACTAGGTGATTGTTCCACACTTCCCTGCTAGCCCACTAGCCAGCTACACTAACAACCATTCTGCAGAAACCCGACATAGCAGCAGCAAGAAGATTAGAAGAGAAAAATAAATAAGAAAGATTAAAAAGCAAGTATATTCAAACTTGAAAGTAGTAATTATCCATTCATAGGATACATCTAAATGCATCATCTTTTTTTTTTTTATAACCTTGGGTGTCCGGCCAGCTTACGCGCACCTCGACTAATCCCACGGGATCCGTGCACCGCACCCTCAGAAGTTTCCCTACACGGATCAGATCAGGGTAAGTCGCTGGCTTTTCACCAGGGGGTGTGGCCCCAAGGAATTGATTGCACCCAAGAGGTGTTGAACCTTGGACCTTGAAAGGGAGCAAACCTTCAAGACCAAGGCCTTCACCACTTGGGCCAACCCCTTGGGGTTATCTAAATGCATCATCTATCTCATATGAATCTCCAATATGGAATATTTGTTGGATATAAGATAGGTTTAATAGGGATTGAGATATAGTATTGTTTAAAACTTTAAATACCTTTTTGGATGACGAAAATTGAAAGTTATTTTTTAAAATTTTTATTTTAACTGTATGATAAAAAAATTAATTTTTAAATATATATATAAGATCCAACGACTAAAATAAAAATTTTAAGAAATAACTTTCAATCTTCACCATAAAAAAGATATTATATAATACAATACCTTGAGTATCCAATTACTAAAATGAAGTAATATCGGTGCTTTCTAGAACCTATCCATAACCTTGTAGCAGTAAAAGCCTGCGGATGCCAGCCTGGAACAACCTGCACCTTCCCTTGTGGAGTGCAATTGTTGTAGATTTTAGGTCGTGGATTGATCATCTACCATAAGAGCTATTTTGAAACTATAAATCAAAGATTTATTAAACAGTAACACCTCATAAAAATTTGACACTTCCTGTGGACCCAATTGCCCAAAAGAAGGTATATGGGCCATTGAGTTAGCTTGATCTTTAAATGAGTCTCATGTTCAATCTCAATTTCCACCCAAGACAAAGCAAAAACCTTGAAGCTCTCTTATCAAGTTATCATGGGATGGGAGAATGTATTGGGAACTTTGACAAATTTCAAACTAAGGACATTATAATTATTATTATTATTATTATTATTTTGAAAGGAAAACTAAGGACAAATTATGTAAATGGGTAAGAGGCAAATATAATATTGGATTCATGTATTATATACTTTATTCGTCACCAATTCGAAAGGAAAGTATGTTAGTTATCAAAAAAAGAAGGGGAAATTGTACTTTCCTCCTTTAACTATTGCGTCCATTTCAATTTTCCCATTTATCTATAAAACTGAGCAATATCCCCATTTATGTATTGAAAATATGCAAATAGCCACCATTGTCTAATTTTATGTTAAATTCCAACAAAATTAATGAAATGTTTTTATGTATTTTGTCAATTTCTAATCATAATACTCAAAATCTATCATTATATATTAATATACTATAAAAATATTCCATTATTTTGGCTTGGATTTAATATAAAATTAGACCGTGGGGGCGATTTGCATATTTTCAATACATAAAGGGGGACATCGCTCGGTTTTATAGATAAATGGGGGAATTGAGATAACCCAATAGTTAAAGGAGAAAAATTGCAATTTGCCCAAAAAAGAAAGAAAGGAAAGTATGTTGGCGTCATAACCTTTGGGTGAGCAAATGTATAGGATATACTATAGGGTAAAGTTGGTAGTTTAAAAAATATTAAGGTAGTATTTACAAGATTTTTCTCTCATTTTTTTTTACCATTTTTGTAGTCAATAACAATAAAACCCAATAAAGAACTTACCCGGGCACAATTGTAATTTATCAACATGCATCATTTTCCAAGGAAGAGACAAAAATCTCCTGAAGGTTACATGACTAAACTATCCATGGGTGCAATCTTCCAACTATAATAATTTTTTTATTTTATTTTGTGTTTTAAAAAACTGGTGGTCAATTAGCAATTAACTCGATCCGGTAGGTTGGTTTGGTCTGGAATTTTTAAAACCATGAGTGCTAATACTAGCTAGTCTCCACTGTGGGTAATGGGGAGAATATGAATTTAAATCCTCTACTCCACGTGTTATAAGAAGAAAAGTGGAGCAATTACGAAAAAAGCCCCATACCTTGTTTCAAATTAAGTCATATATTAATTTTGTCAGTCTCAAATTTATAAAATTGTTTTAATTTGAAGTTTCCATCCAAGTAATGGAAATGAGATAAGCATAAAACCATTTTTATTAAACTCTGCATTTCACTTAAGGTTGTTCATAAATCGATTTAGTAGTCACTGAACAGAGAGTAGAGAGAGAATGTTCCATTTAGAGAGAGAAAGCTTCACTTAGGTTGATAAAGTGGTTGCTAGAAAATCAAAGCTTATTATTTAGTTGAAACACAAAGTTTTATCACAATTTCTTGTTTTTTCGTGTTCTATATTACTGATCATAATAATGAAAAGGTATTACGGGAATGGATATGAGTTTCGAAATGAAATAGTTTCATAAACTTGAGACTTTAATCTTAAAAATTAAAAAACTTGAGAGAGAATATGAACCATGAAATATAGATCTGACTTTTTTTTTTTCTTTCTTTCTTTAAATGTAATTTTCCAAAATTTAATTCAATAAATCTAAGATAATAATGTTTTCACAGCATTATTTAGGTGGAAAACTATAAATGGTAGACAATAAAATGGTGTTAGTTGTGAATTCATTTAAAAATCAATAACAACTTGTCATATAGACAATGGTGAAAATGTAGTGGCAGAAGCATTTTTTATTTTTATTTTTATAATTAGAATAGCATTTGATAATAAGATAAAACTTAGGTACAGTTCCTTAGGTTAGGTACATTAGGTTCCTAGTTAAATTCAAATACATTGAATTTAAATATTTTTGGAAAATATAATATTATTTGTGTTTTATTGATTAATGTAACCATGTTTAAATTCAATTGGGAAACTTAATGTACCTAACTTAAGGAACTGTATCTAAATTTTATCCTTTAATAATATTTGAACTTATAAAATTTGTCCAATGATAATTGTTCTTACCTAACCAAGATAACAATTGATTTTTGATGTAAACCAAATTCAAACTATGTCTCTTTTTCGATAAAAGACTTTACCAGTTAATTGTTGGGATCCACTACTTTATAGCATTAATAAATAAATTATCAGAGTATCTACCAAAAATAAATAAATAAATTATAGGAGTATCTAGCAATATGTAGAACCAAACAAGGGAAAATTAAAAAAAACAAACAAACAAACAAACAGAGAACCCAAAGAAGCAAAGCCAAACACTCCCCCGTCTTCGATATAAACAATGCCCCAACAAATCTCAACAAACAACACAGAAAAAAACGAAGAACATCTATAAAACGTTGTCAAAAGTCCCTCTTTGACACACTCACACACACCCTTCGTGCTCTCCGTCTTTCTAATCTCACTTCTCTCTCTCTTTCTCTTTCTCTTTCAACAACCTCAGATCTCTCTCTCTCTCTCTCTCAATGGCCTCCGTTACAGGAACTTCGATTTCCATGGTTTCCTTCAAGGCCAGCCTGGTAATCAAATTTCGATCTTCGTTTTTTTTACCTCTTTTTCTTCTTTTATAATTCAATCAGTGATATCTTATCAGATTTATGAATATAAATAAATATATATATTTGATATTTCTTTTTTCTTTTATAATATAATACTGTGGTTCTGCTTAGTGATTCAGATCTTTCATTTTATAAGCTCTATTTATTTTATTTTATTTTAAAAGAAAGGCCAGCTATAAATTCTGATATTGATTTTGATGTTAACGAAAGTTGGAAGTGGGTTTTATTGCAAGCTGTGTTTGTGGATCGTTTTCTACAGTATTGATAAGTAGAGCTTTTGGTGTTTATCATTTTGCATCTTATAACTAAGGATTTAAAAGTTTCAAGTTCTTTGTGCAGGCTATTATTTAGTTTTTGTGACGAAGAAATTTTGATATAGTGTATAAAGGACAAAACTTGGTGTTGGGTTCTTGAATTAAATTCAACCATGTGGTTGGTTGTATTGTACAACCAACCACATGGTTGAAGTTAATTGTCAATGAAAATGATGACATTATTTGTGTTGCATTTATTATGCAACCACATGATTGTACTTTATTGGGAACGTAAGGTACAAGGAATTAAAAGGTTCATGCTTTATGAGACAATTTTTTTGCAAATGGGTGTAATTTTGTGTGATCAGCCTGATAAATCTCTGTTTGAATTAGATGCTTAATAGAGAGATTAAGTCAAGTTGTTGACTTTAATCTAAACAAACATTGTAAGTTGCAGGAACTGATGAGTGGATTTTGCTTGTCAACTTTGATAATGCATGTGACTGATCAAAAAAAAAAAACTTTGATAATGCATGTGGATAAGCTATTTCTGAATGTGTAAATGATATTTCCCGACTGGGTCTTAATTCATTTCTTTGTGGTGTATTGGCTAAGCAGGCACCAAGCAACAAGATCTCTAATCTGAAATCAGTTTCCTTTCCTATTAATGGGAAAAGCTTCACAACTCTTAGGATGCAGCCAGCACGTTTCCGTGTTTCTTGCGCGGTAATTTCTTCACTTTAATCATACTATATTGTTCTTTTCTACTTCTTGGAAAAGAGATTAAGTTCATGTATTACTTGTGCTTTTAAATTATGAAATTAATATATATATATATAGATTTCAAGCTCAATGTTCATATGATGATGTAACCAACAAAAAGAATGGTAACGCTCCTGTGCAGGCTAAACCAGAGACAGTGACGAAGGTGTGCGAAATAGTGAAGAAGCAGCTGGCTTTACCTGATGACTCTGCCGTCAGTGGAGAGTCAAAGTTTGCTGCCCTTGGAGCTGATTCTCTCGACACGGTACCCCAATATCTACCCAAGAACTATACATCTGTTATATATGCAGAACATGTTATTTTGTTCTGATGAAATCCTCAATTAAATGCCCATTGTTGTTTATTTTGTTATCGTACATCCATCTAGCTACTTAGATATCGTTTTGAACGGCAATGCTTGAATATATCTGAAATAGGAGGGGAATCAAGAATAACCATAATATGCTTCAGCTTATTTCTACTATTAGTTTTGTTGGTCATCAAGCTGAGGCATTTAACTTCACATGCTGCCTTAAAGAAAGCAACATACATAGTGTCATTTATAATGATTAATTCTTACACTAACCTTATTTATCATCTTCCTTCCAAATCGATTTTCCTGATAAAATGCACCCAATTTCTATAGCAATTATATTATGTTATTACTTATTTTCTTATTATTGCTTGACCTCACTGAAGAATATGTAACAATAAAAAAACTATAACTTTATGCCCTACTAATTACCATACATCTCATGAGATGGGTGGTATAAAAATATGAAGTTGACAAAATCAGAGGTTGTGTTGCATAATGGAACCAGAATTTGACTATGGACCATGGTCATAAGTATATAGTGCGGGCTATGGAGATATCTTTCTGTTTTAAGATGTTTCACGTGTTCATTGTAACTGATAAAAATACATCTTTTGGAACAGGTTGAGATTGTGATGGGACTTGAGGAGGAGTTCGGAATCAGTGTGGAAGAAGAAAGTGCACAGAGCATTGCCACTGTTCAAGATGCAGCAGATCTGATTGAGAAGCTCATTGAGAAGAAGGGTGCTTAAAATAGTTTGTGTGAATGTCAGGCATACTTCTATATTAGACTTTTTCTAGAGTTCTATGTTTCAAGCAGTTTTTAGTGACTTTCAGTTTGCGTGTCGCTCGTTGAGCTTGTTGAGCTTGTAACGTTCTTGACGAACTCACTTGGGGCTCATATGTCCCTCACTTTTTTATTTATCCAGAACTTTTATGCCTCCATTTCATATCTTGCAATCTCTCTCTCTCTCTCTCTCTCTCTCTCTCTCTCATTTTGTTCCAAAGGCTGGGCTACATGATGGGAGTTTTCCATTACTAAGCCCCCCTTGAATTGCAATGAAGGTAGGATTCTGACATCAGGTTTTGGTATAATGTCAAAGAGACATTATCAGCTGAACCTGTTATGAGATGTTTATGGTATTGTGCGTGTGGATACCATCATTGATGGCATGTGGCTCAATTGGGTCAATCGAGATAGAGGGTTAGCGCACGGTGAGGTCAAGCCATTGACTTACACAGCATCGCTAACGATGAAGGTGAAATCTTCGAAATGAGATTTCAAATGAAGATGATCATTTTCCAAAATCGTCGTGCTTGCTGGTATCATGGGCAAAGTCGATGAGGCCATAAAGGGTGAAATACGAAAACCCCCCTAAGGTAGCCGCAGAAGTCATTGACTTAATCATCGAGATCAAGCTCAAAATGACCCGTTGGTGTGGTTCTTGTTGTTGGGCCGAGACCAAGCCCAGAATGAGTCTTCTGTTGTATGGCCAGTGTGTGTTCATTAATTTAGCAATGATACCAAAAGCAAGGGTGTGGTGGGTTATCTGAGATATGGGTCTTTTTATTTGATTTTTTTATCTTCATTTTCTTTTTTCCCTTTAGAAAGTGGTGAAAATGGTTAGTGGCCGGTGGAGGTTTTGTGGTGGGTCATAGTGATGTGCAATTGGTGGAAAAGAAAGTTGTTGGCGAGATTTGAGTGTTGAATTGAAAATGAGTTTGATGGTCGGAGTAGCTGTGTGATTGTTTTGGGGGATTTGGTTTTTTGTTTGTGATTGGTTTGGACTTTGGACTTCTTTGATTGGAGGTAGTGGCTGGTTATTGGTGGTTCTCGGTGGCAATTTTGATGGTTATGGAAGGCCATTTTGGTGGTTGTGGGGTCTGCCTATAGCTTGAGCGGGTACGTTAGTGTCATCACATTAAAGGTGATATTTGGTGTAATAGTTACATGCGTTTCTCTTATATGGAGATGAGTACTGCACTTGTGGGATCCACCTTTATGTGAGAGAGATGTTACATACAATTGTTATATATAATATTTTTTCCATCGAAGCAAAAGAAAAAATGAAAAAGATTTTTTTTTAAACAGAAAAACTAATTTTTATGCCTATCATTGATTTGGTTTGCAAAATGATATAGTTTCAATGTATTAAATAGACCGGAAAGGTGGGAAGACGTTTAGATGAAGAAGACTAGAAGTAAATAGAAGAGAATGTGACTAAAGTATCCATTTATCTCCCTTTGTTCCAAAGAGACTGACGTTAGTGGTGTGTTGGATTGGAAGTTGAACTGGTATATGTTTGAGTGTCTCCATTAATCCATGGTTCCAAACTTGCATATATAAACTCCGAAGTGTCATTTATGAATCCGTGAAGAAATCTTAATTTTGGGCTATGCAAGAGCAGAAGAACCTACACGCTACAATATTGCAAGAAACCTTATTGTTCGGCCATTCAAAAATAGAACTCTACAATAATGCATTGGTTGACGAGCATCGTCCCAATCAGCATAATTATCACAATCAAGGAGTCCTAAACTTCTTTCATTAACTAGAACCATTAAGAATCATCCGAAACTGACATAATTCAAGTTTAAGAAGTTTAAGATCTCTTCCAATTAACTAAAACCTGTACCACCAACAAGGAGGTGCAAACCAAATAAGCAGAGCTACAAGATTATTTAAAAAAAAAAAAAAATCAGATATCCATTTACTTTTTGTTTGGTAAAGTAATGTAGATTAAAATAGAAGAAATTCACGTCATTTTTCTCTCTCTTTGGAAGTATCTCTTGACAACTAGTCACCATCAAATCTTTTTTTTTTTTTTTTCGTTTACCCATAAATTCTTTTTCAAGAGTCAAATTTAAGTGAATTTGTCTTTGTTTTTGTTTTTGAAAGTTGAGGGTTTTTGGTAATTCTATTTTAAATCACCACTGACTAAGTTTTTAGCTTTGGACATTTGTCACTTACGCTTTGAACACCATCTTCATCGGTGTATTACTGTATAATAATAGGAGTTTTTCTTGAACTCTAGATCAAGATGGGGGAGACTACATGCCCGTTTGAATTCCCATTAGGAAAGCAAAAAGCATATTTTGAAAATGTAAAACCCAAATTTTGTGTTTGGTAAAAAGTAAAAAACATGATTTGCAAAAAATTTTGCCATTCAAAAATCACGTTTTGGAAATGAAACTTAAAACTTCATTCCCAAAACGTGATTTTAGCAAAAAGCATGGTAAGGAAATAGATTATCAAACAGACCCTATATTGGGGCTAAGGGGGCCCATGGTCCTTTCCCCTCCCCTTAGACAATTCAATAGTTTTAAATTTTTAATAACCTATATGTACTATTCTAAAACTTTTAGAACTTTGCCCCCTAACTAAACTAGCTGCTGCTTAAATGATCAAACATGTCAATCAATATTATTTAATATCCTGAAGGTTGAGCCGATTATGAATTTATGATTCAGTGGACCTTAAGTTTGCATGATATTAATTCGTTGTGAAATTGGTTAGGTTCAAGTTGGACACTTTCCTATCCATTTTGAAGCTTTGAAGCTTACAAGTCACATCAATAAATTAGCAATTCAAAATTTTGCCCCTATTAATTTTTTTTTAATAGATCCATATAAAAGTAGTTACTTCAATAAAAAAAAAAAATTGACATCTTAATAAGTTGTGATTTTTTTTTAAGAAAAATATTATGTTACTACAAATTTTATTATGATTTATATGATTGAGAAGATGGAAAAGTAGAAAGATAAAAAAAATTGAGAGGATGGAAAAGCAAAATGATGAAAAAAATAATTTATTCAAATTTATTATTATGTCCTTGTTATAAAAGAAAGGTCATGTAGAAGGAGAAATGGCAAATAAGTCTTTTGACTTTAATATTCCAAAACCCCAAATTTTCTGTTCATTTTGGAGAAAATATATTTTGTTGGTCTGGATGGAAAATCGAGGTCTCGGTAGGTTTCCCTCTCTCCGTTTTTCCAACCAAACAACATTTTCCTCTTTATTTTTTCACATTTCCTTTCTCACCTTGTTTTCTATCCAACCAAACAAATCTTAAAAAATTGTATAAACTAAAATAATAATAAATATGATTAGTGTTTCAACGCCATAAAATATATATATATATATATATATATATATATATATCACAATTATTTTTTGTGATTAGAATTTTTAGTACGCCGCTCAAAATTTTAGGTACGAGGTGCTCTGTGCTTCCGACAAATTGACTCGACAAACATATTAATTCGGAGGCATGACTGATCAGTGTACGTAGAAAAAAACATACGGTGATTGCCTCATTGGAGCAAAAGATGCTGCTAGTGAAAACAGACAAAGCAGGTCACCAAACACACCACTATTAGATTTGACTTTGATTGCCCAACATGTGAGTTGTATGCAACTGATTCTTCAACTAATGCCGTATGCGACAACTTTTTTTTTTGAGTTTGTATGCGACAACTAATTCATGGTCACTTCGTGTGTCACATTCACTCGAAATGGAAATAGTTTTTCCATAACGGTGTGAATCAAAGCCATGTGCCCACCTCATGTGACATGCACCTTAGAGCATGAAATCTATTTGGAGCTTCTCTTTTTGGTGCTCATTAGTGGGAGATTTCGGTCCCAAGAAGAAGAAAATAACAACTTGGAGCAGGAAATTTAAAAGATTCACAGGAAGCACAATAATGACCGACAATAAAACTGGTTCCTTAACACAACTCATCTTACTAAAAAATTAATTATTACAATAACTTATAGCTATAGTCACAGTGGAACAATGCCACTAATATCACACTCATCTGGAGACAAGAACTACATACATTGTATCATATGCTGTAAAGAATGAAAGATTAGCATCAACTAGGAAGCAGTGAAGAAGCTACAACAATAATGGAGTCATCTAGCCCTTGAATTACTATATCTTAAGTGGCTGCATACACCAATATGCAGCTAAACCTGCAAAAACAGTGTTTGAATACGAAACCAAGATTTTAGATGCTGCAGAGGAAGCTGGAAATGACTCATATGGGGGAAAGGCAGAATCAGGGCCAGGTGCACCCAAGTCATCTGGATTTGGAGGGCTTGGGCTTGAAGGAATGGTGGGTATGGATGATCCAGTTGGAGTAGGGACTGCACCACCCGGAGAAGGCAAAAGTGGAGCAATGTCTGGTGATAATTCTTGGAGAGTAGATCGAGATAGAGGAGGGCTTGTCAAGAATGGTGGTGTAGCTGAGATAGTAGAGGCATCAGAATTAAGTTGAGGAGATAAAGAAAGCAAAGGTGATGCCATGAAAGCCATGATGAGTGCTCCTAAATGAAACCAAAAGGAGGCCATTCTAATCATGAAGAAATCAATTTCACCCTTATTGGAGAGTGTAATATACTTAAGTAATGAATATTTTCCAAAGGAAAAAGCAGAGGAAGTTGGGGTATGTTACTATGTGGGCTTTGGTGGAAGCTATGATTTGGGGCCTCAAAAGGATATGACTAGAAGCTCTAGGTAGGGTCAAGTGCCAAATGGCTAGTGATTGAGGAATGAGGATGAGAAAATACAGGTTGGCATGTACGGGAAAGAGACAAAGAACGGTAAACTTTTGTTGTGATTTGTTTGGTAGCAGAGGATTTCCCTTTCACCTTTTGGCCCGTGATGGTGGCGCTCCCTGAATTTATGATAATTCAGAATCCCTAGACCTAATCCATCCAGTTGATTACGAAAATGCCAAAACCAAAATAAAATAAAATGTCAATCACCACCCTTTATACATTGCAGGTCATTGGAGATACTAGAAAATTAATACTACTAGGAACAACTATGTCGAAATTCACGGTTAATTTACAAATAGAAGGCAATACGTGCAAGGAATATTCTTAATAAGTTATATTAGATTTTCCACAATTGTTCTAAAGTTGGAATTGAGCTGTAAACTTATACTGTTCAGAATGCATTTAGAGCTGTTTTTTTTTTTTTTGGTTAGTATTTAGAGCTGTTAGTATTAGATTAAGATCACAGATGTATTTAATTAATTTCGTGGTAAGAAAATACAGATAAGCTAAAAATATTTAAAAAATGATCGGAGAATTTTGCAATTATGCATAGAACATTAACTAATTGGAGGCTGGAAATTTCCAAGACTTTATTAACATCAAACTGTAATAAACGGTAGTGCTACTGAAAATATTTGCAATCACGTGGGACCTTAAAAACTATGCACACCCATGACCCAACCCATATAAAGATGAAAAAAGCAACCCCTACCCTAGCCCTAAAATATCACGGGGTTTCACCAAATTGGCATCATTTAGCAGCTACATAGCTGCCAAAGGATGTCTTGTCAAGTTCAAAAAATGAAATTGAAACCAATGATATGTGCCATGCTAAAGAATGTGGCGGGTGGTGCTGGTGGTATGTATGGACTGACTTGAGCATATATTTTTTTTTTGATAATTAACTTGAGCATATTATATCTATAACAGGAAAAGAAAATACTTGAGGATAAATGTTCTAAACAAAAAGCAGAAATTTAACTGCAGTAAAAGAAATGCTCCATTGCCTTCTTATCCAATAGAACTGAGCATGTTTAATACCAAAAAATAAACGTTTTCAGTGCATTTATTTCATTTATACCTACAACACCATAGCTTTGAACAAAAGAAAAAGAGAGGAGAGATAGCAGAAATTTGATTGAATCGCTATGAAGCGAATTCTAGAAAAAAAAATATTTAATTTAATATTGTCAAGGAAGATACAAATTATACAATGAGCTAAGATTATGCAGAAAATTTTTGACATCCTGAGACATGTCTTAAGGTTTTAACAAACCAATGAACGTTCACTGTACCTGCAAACAAGAAGAAATCAACAAATTGAGGCACCATAAATTTCATGAAACAAAACAAGAGATTAATGAAACAAATATACTACCTTGAGCACATCAAACGCACCGAGGCAGCCGCTGAAGCTCCAATGCCACTAGCATAGCAGCATTGGCTAAATCAGGTACACCCGAACTTTTAAGTTCAGATACAATAGCTTCAATCCTTGAAATCTCAGGTATAGATATCGATAATATCATTGCTTGTGACAAATATTGCTTACAAGAATAACCAAGAGCATGCAACATCCGCAGCACAAGTAAGTGAGAGACGCTCCTGCTTGAAGACTCAAGAATTGCACTGACCTTTGGGAGATTAGTTAGAACACCAGTGGTGGCTTCCCTTGGAGCTGCCTTAAGCAACAATACCACACATTCAGAAGCTATATCTGCAACATTTGCTTCATGGGACACACTTAACTCCAGAAGTACACCTACATTGCTACCAAAGTCCATTATGTCTCTTATGCATTGCTGCTGATCAACTGCACTGCCTGCCTCAGAAGAACCATCACATAAGAGAGCTGGTTCTTTTGTGTAGATGAAGCCTTTCCTGCTGCCGATTGATCGTAGAAGAAAAGCCCTACACAGGCCAAGAGTTGGTTCAAGAAAATCCTCCATATCCTTTGCATAAACAAATTCCAAGAGGTTTCCAATCCTCCTGACTACTTTTAGTTGGGAAAGTAATTTGGATTCCATTTCAGGAGCGGATGCAAGAGCCAGACACAGCTGGACATTATTTACATTTGCACTGGAGAGATCACCGAGCAAAAACTCAAAGCATTGTGAGATTGTCTTCAGATGTAGAATGTCTGAAATTCTAATGTAGTTAAACTCAATGAACATCACAAGAAGCTTCTGCGCATACATTGGAATGGGATCTTCATCTTCAATCAAGGTGGGGTAGAGAGGGAGGAAATGTGTATTAGATATGGACTTCAAATCTTCTGATCTTTGCTCATCGTCAAATGGTTCATTCAAAAAAATGACCATTACATCAAACAAAATTTTCAGGCACAAAAATCTGGCATCACCATCCTTGTTTCCCTTATACAGAACAGCCAAGCTGGGTAGAATTTCACGAATAAAAATGACAGGGTTTTCAAGAATGACAGGGGACTCTTCTGTCACAGATTCAAGAACTCGAAGAAGGGTTATTTGGAAGTCATCCCTGCCCTGGAAATCAAATAATAAAGACAATATGCATATTAGCAGATTGATGTCACCCAAATCATCTTTTTTTTTTTTTTTTTTCTTTCACACATTAGGATTCAAAACCACTTTGTTAAGGTTAGAAGTTCACCATATAGCCAAGATAATGGTGTCAATCTCATCCTTCAATCATTTAGTCAAAGATATCTACCTAAGGATCCATTTCAAGTTTTATTAGTGACTTAGAAAAAAAAAATCACTATATATGGCAGCCTTGCCCAGGCATTTTACCAACACATCCACTGTTATTCAATCTTTTCAAGACAGTATTCAAGCCTCTGGCAAGTTGCACATTTCCCTAGTTTTCAGACATTGACTGTTGGAAGAGCTAGCAAACTATATATTTATTATAAAAAAATAAAAAAACTAGATATAATTGAAATTGAAAAAGGCTCAGCTGCAGCTACCTACCTGAAATGGGGTCTCAACAAGTTTGATTAGATTTGTCAACTGCTGCAGGACATGATGGCTGACCACCTTGCGCTTAAAAGATGAGCTCCCAAGTAGATGAAGAACAACAGGGAACATATGAACATTAGTCTTTGGAGCAGTTCGACTGCTAAGGGCAGAGATATGCCCATGGCGCCTTCCTCCCATCATTTGCTGAATATCTCCAGTTATTGTATCCAGTAAACCCGGTATAGTGGATGCCACAACATTTACAAATGCATCTAAACACTGCTTCACAAAGTTGTCCTTCTCTTTTGCTAGTCTGTCCACAGCAGAAAGTAACCTAGCATTGCACAAAAAGTGTGGCAGCCATCTCCTACTATTCTTGCAAAGGAGAGCCACAAATACAAGTGCCTTTCCCTTCAAAACTTCACTTCCCTGCTCAATGAGAGAGACAAGGCTTGGAACAAGATTCTTATCCTCCGCCAGAGGTAGAAGATACCGACCAATACTGGTGAACATATGGCTTCCAAGCAGGGCCATGTTTAAAAGGTTCAAGCTAATTTGCTGTTCACGTGGACTGCCCTTGACAAGGGCAGATGCTATTTCCTTAAAGGAAAGTTTCTCTATAACTGATTGAATGCTGGGAGGATTGAAACGAACCAGGCGGACCAAACATGATCCTGCTGTGAGTCTCATGCTCTCCTGTTTCCCTGCAGCCCTATATATATAGCTCACATTACTAATCACATCCTGGCTGGTGAAACGAGCTCCCCAGTGCCCTCCTTGACTACAGATATTCTCAATTGTCCTCAATGCATAAAGTTGAGTCATATCATCCTCACCCTTTCGTAAAATTGATGACACCAGTGAAATCAATGCATTTGAAACCTGCCCCAAGGAATGTGAGTAATCTATAAAGAAAATGATGTAGAAGAACAGGAAGAGTGCACAAAGGACTCAACACCATTTTCTACTTCAATTGATAGGTTACATTACAAATTTTTGACTTACTTAAAAAATAGAAAATTTGAATTTAGATAAATTGAGCTTCAAACAATTTGGCACACAAACACAAAGGTGGCAATAAAGTAGGAAGCTAACCTGCCAGCCAGATGTGGACTTATTGTCCTTCGATGGAGATTCGGGTGGATTGTTGTCTTTAGTATGATCACTTTGAGTTGATATATAGAATAGCAACTCACCTAAAGCAGCCATAGAAAACCTCCTCACTTTATCCTGCCTGTCCCTAAGGCCATCAGAAAGTGAACCTAAAATTCCAGAATTAGCCAAATCATCTTCAATAGAAGTTGAATGCCGTATCAGCAAGCCAATCAGTGATGCAAGTTGAACACGCAAAGCAGAGACCTTGGATTGTCGGAGCATTTTAACAAGCAAGAGCATTATTGGCCCATTCGTCAAGATATAGGCTGCATCAGCATTAGTGCTCAACATCTCAAGGTATCTGATCACATTCTGCTTCTCCCCTATGCTAGTGTTCCCACTAAATACGGCTGCAATCCTATTGTTCAGGGAATCCAACTGCTCTTTAGGCATCTTCACAAAATCAGATGCTTGTAGGGCCTCAAAGGGAAGAGAAGGAATTGCCTCCAATAGTTTATCAGCTTTTCTGCTAGGCATTACAGGTCTGACTGAGAGATCAGATGGATGCCAAAGAACCAGGGAAATGTTATTAGACGATTTTGAAGAATCGGAGTCAGGGACTGATCCTGAACTGTCTTTAAATCTCTGATTTTTAAGCTGAGGGCTGACACTGGGAGGGGTAGCAGCCACTTCAATATGCTCTGAAGATGATTCCTGGTCCAGTGGTTTTGATTCATCTGAGGCAGGCATATTAACAGGAGTATCAAACTCGTGTGTGTTATTTTCAATATCTTCTGCTTTCCCCTGATGCTGATCTTGACTTGACATCCTGTCTTCAGGCGTACAAGTTGCGTTATCAGATTCATCATGTGCCTCATCTTCAGTATTTTCATTGAAATCAAGTTCCATATCAGTGTTCTCAATTTTGACTTCAGCATCATTCTCAGAGCTATTAGGCATGGGCCTCCTGTAGTTTTCCTTCTCATTCTCCCTCTGTAAGTTTGTCTTTGCTATTCTTGAAAGTCTTAAAAGATTCACACCTCGAGTGGCACTAGGACGATCTTTCTGCTTCTCCTCAACTACTCTACCAGAAGCCTTGGTTTGAGTTCTGCGGCCACTTGGTGTACCCTTGACTGGCGTCTCATAGCCTCTTGATCCTATAATAGAATTCTCATCATGCTTCAGAGCCCCTTTTACATCTTTTTCACGATACTTAGGAGGGGTTTTGTTTTGGAGAGGTTTATCACCATTACGTTCTGAAAGACATGGTTTAGCATAGTGTTCTATCATATTAGTGAAAGCAGGCTGAGGAGGTAAAGGCACTGGAGTGCATTTAGTTCTCCAAAAAGCATGTCCACAAAGCTCTGGCCATTGAATTCTTTCAGCTGGATCTTTTACGAGCAAAGAATTGATTAGATTGGCAAAAGGGCGGCTTGGATTACCCGGGAGAGGTGGAGTTGGATCTGAGAGGATGGATTTTACTAGTTGAGTAAATTCTCCCCCCATGAAGGGAGGCCTCCCTGCATAACACTCATATAGTACACAACCAAGGGCCCAGAAATCAGATGCATAAGAATGGACACCCCCATCCTCAAACAGCTCAGGAGCCATGTAAAACGGTGTTCCACGTTTAGCGTGCGGCAACTAAACAAGTTCATAAGAATCAAACTACATTAGCAACTAGTTTATTAAGAGGAAAAATGGTAAATAGAGAATTTAAAAAATGATTAACAAGTCAATTTATTACTTTGTATACAACATCAATTGTTGCAATTGTTTGTAAACACATACCAAGGAAGAAGGAGTTTTCGATATATCACTCAATTTTCTAGCCAACCCAAAATCACATAGCTGCATGGCATAATGATACAAGAATAATTATTCATTTCTAGATCATAATCACTGGTAATAGCCTAACCATACAAGAAAAATAAAATGCAAAGCCACCTTTGTACGTCCATTTTCGTCCAATAAGACGTTTGAGGGCTTCAAATCACAATAAATAATTCCCTTGGAATGCAAATACCTGAAAATAGTGATCATTTCCTGAACATAACTCAAGAATAAAACACGTACTAACTATACAATGAAAAAAGAAAATCAAGGCTAATGAGCATACTGCAAAGCTTTGACAAGGTCACGTGCAATATCATGAATTGAATCTTCTGGTAGTTGACTATCCTGCAACTCAGTCACAAAAATGTTAGTGATGTGAAACATGTCATTATAAGCATGCTTCAGCTTCAGATATTATATACCCAGGTCGCATATCCTCATTTCTATGTTAACCGTACAAACCCAGTATAAATGAAAATTTCAAACAATAGTATGACATGGAATTAAAGTATGCAAATCAAGTCCTCTTTTGCCACAACATTATTTATATTTTCCCCATGCTTTACAACCGAAGATTAATGATACATGATCTCTGAATTAACTCAAAGGGGATAAAGTCAAAGAAAGATGAAGAAACATTGAAGGTAGTGAAATGGTGCAACAGTTAAATCACTTTAAATTGGCAACCTTGAAGAAAACTATAATGCAGTTTGCAGGAACTATTAAAAGTTTTCTAAAAATAGTATGTTACACATCAACACCTTTTCCCTTCCCAACGTTCTACTGATTTAAAACCCATAGAAAACACTAATCAGCTTCATTTGAAGTCAACCTGATATATATATATATATATATATATATATTAATTTTTACAGATAATAAGTTCGTAGCCATTATTGCCTAATTGAAAAGGAGTTAATAAAACAAGGGTCATGACCCAAAAGAAATTGATATAACACTAGGAAATAATTATTTGCCATTGATACACAAACACACAAAAACAAGGACACTCATAATTTTACTGGTTAAGCTTGTTAGGCAATAACACCTACGTCGACATTCTACATCCGTAGTTAAATCACATTTCGAGGACAATTGTTGTGTTCAATAACTCATGCATATGGTTGACACCTAACAATGTGTCCTTGTACATACTTCCTATATAAGCAGTTGGATTATCCACGGCACTATCGATAAAAATTAAAAGATCAGAAAAATTCCAAGTCCTTTCCTGTTCAGCCTTTCAAAGTAATGCATTACCTGCCGTAATAAGGTCATGAGATCTCCTCCGACACAGTACTCCAAAACTAACCACAAGTGAGCCGACGTTTCATACCTGATATACAAGTTGAAAGAAAGAGATAGATTGTGGACACATTAATTCCAAAAGGAAGAACAAAACTGAAATTTCATAAGCAACCATCTAGTCAAAGTGGCTACTCGGCAACCAAGTGTTACAAACCACGATAGATTCCATGTTTCTATATTCGAACAAGGCCTTACCAGGAATAAAATTTGAGTACATTTGGGTTTTCTAGAGAGTGGAGAACCCTAACCTGCACGCAATGCACCGCAAAAGAACAACGCAATTCAAATAAACAACTCATATCATATGAACAATCAAAATATGAACCAACAATTCATTCAGCATACTTGTTTGGCATCAAAGTAAAAACAATTACATTTAAATCTTAAAAAAAAAATCCACAAATAGTAACATTGTAAATAACATTGTGATTCAAATTACCAAAAAAATACTAATACAATAGCATCAACTAGTTTAAATTAAAACAGTGCTTGTACTTTCGGATTTGCCTTAGATCAACGATTTTACACAAATCGGTTCAGGAAAAACAAAAAATTGTTGTCTTACTTCTTGAAGAACCTTGTTCTTGTGCGATTTATCGACGCTCTTAATCGCGAAGTACTCGATCGTCTTCTTCTTCCTGCCTTTATACACAGTCTACGAATCCAAAATTGGAAACAAAAACAAAAACAAAAAAGTTACTAATTAATAAAGTAATAATCAAACTAGGTTAAGTTACTGTTTTTGGAAATTTGAAAATCGGAGCTAGTTTGAGCAAAATGTTACCGAGTATTTGCCTCGGCCAATGGCTTGGTAGATGTGGTAGTGGTTCATGGATGCTGGATTGGCTTCGCTAGGGTTTCGATTTGGGGATGACAATGTGAGAGAGATCAGAGAGAGAGTGAGAGTTTTGAAAGAAAGAAAAAA
The DNA here is from genome assembly GCA_907173295.1 of Fagus sylvatica. Lineage (NCBI taxonomy): Eukaryota > Viridiplantae > Streptophyta > Magnoliopsida > Fagales > Fagaceae > Fagus > Fagus sylvatica. The sequence continues at coordinate 4,180,546 of OU015772.1, forward strand.
ATGAGATTGGGAATTTGGCTTTGGAAATGATTAGTGTATAAAACGGCTTTACTGAATAGTGAGTAGCGATTGGTCAAATGTGAGAGTGAGAGATTGAGAGAAGGACTGTGTGAATGAGCGGGAATATAGAAATGAAATGAAAAATCAAATTATTGGAGTTAATGAGGAACGTGACGGTGATAAGGTAAGCGTTGTATCCAAACAGGATGGATAGAAATCAATACGTTGGAATTTTGAAAATGTGGGTGTTGGGGGAGTAATTGTATGGTGTGGTGTGGAAGCTGGTGCACGGTAGGGGTGAACTAAAGAGCCAATTAACGGTCGCCAGGTTTTGTTATTTCCACGTGATGAGAGTTGGAGGGAAGTAGAACTCAATCCTTTTGAAAAAGAATTAGCCTTGAATTATAACAGATTTCGTAACTTTTGGCATAACTTTATGAGGTGTTATTTGGTGATAGATGAAAAATCAAGATAAGACAAGTGGTGACCCTATTTGAATTGATTGTTAATTATTCATAAATTACCATTTAAGCAAGTTGTGACATATGAAATTACCGTAACTACAAGCACTAGAGTTTGCCCTCCAATGAATACTCATTAAGGGATTCGTGTCAAGTCAATGCCAAGACATACAATAGGCGTCAAAAGCATACCAAGGCCACGACAGGGAATGAGGTTTCATCAACCATCCATCGATTGTTGTAACGCTCGTCGCCAAGGACTCACTTTTAGGCTAACCACCGATTGTTGTTCGTTGATACACATATGAACTCGCAACAAGTGGATTCATTATTGTATATTTATAAGAGAATGAACACGTTGATGCCTTGGCATTCCAAATTATTGATATTTTCTAAAAAATAATTTCACAATTGTTTTCCAAAATATACGCAATATTTCTCTCTTAACTAAAGTGTTCTTTGTTTGCACTTTTCCCTATGGATCAACAAACCATAAACTGTATTGAATTTGAAAGTACCAAGTATTTTTTAACTACATCAACTCTTTTCTTCCTCTTCTTCCTTAGGTGGTTTTGGGGTATAATGGGCTCTCATTGCCTTATTGATACGGGCTTCACTCAAAATTTATTTTGATCTCAAGAAGAGAAAAATGACACCCAACTCTTCTTAAAACTAATATAAGTGGAGTTTTGCTTCAAGATTCTATGAGACACCATTTTTTATAAAGTACATGCATTGACATTCTTTTTTTCTTTTTCTTTTTGTATTCTTTGGATTTTATTTAATTGAATCGTGTTGTGGTGATGTTTTTATACAGGGAGTAAGAAAATATATAATAATTCATAATATAAAATAAACATAAATAATATTATATAAACATACTCATAAACATAAAGAATTCTATTAGTAAAACATGAAAGGAAAGAATGGACCAAAACATTTACATCACTATGATTTATTAGCCAGGTCGATCTTAAATAAGATATTGCATATTTCCAATTGGAACTGTGTAAAGTGTTTGAAGTCAATGTGCGGTTTTTGTGCAGTTCCAAGAGACGAGGTAAATCTCTCATATATATATTTTTTTTGTTAATCTCTTATATATAATTCATATTTATATTTATTTACAATTTTATTTTTTGGTATTATTTTAGTAACTAGTTTGATCCAAGGACTTGCATGGAGAGAAAGAAAAGAAAAAAAAGATAATGAAAAACTCTACATGACAAAAAATCGTGTAGCGTAAGATATCATTTGCCTGAGCAACTTTGCGATCATTGTTAATTCAGCCATTATTTCTGACATGACAAACCTACCTTTTGATGAATATCTTTGCAATTGTTAAGTTTCGGCATGAACAAGTAAAATATTCGACAAACTTAAGGCTTCAATAATTTTCATAAACTAGTCGCAAACCCGTGCGATGCACAGAGAAACTACTAAAAATGAGATCAAAAATTGTATTTTTTTAGTTTTTTATCTTCTATTGAACATGTTTTTCGTCTAATTATATGGATTTAAATTTCTTGCATTAAAAAAAATAAGAAAAGAAAAATGTAGAAGATGCCAAATTTTAACCAACAAATCATGTTTCGTGAACTTCTAGATAGAGTAAAAAGGTTACTCATTTTTTCTTGACTATGTACATTGAAAATTGAAATACAGGAAAAGAAAAGAGAGAACAAATAAAAGAAGTGTATGTTGGAGAAAATTTATTCCTATATTTGTTAAGTAGATTAAAAAGTAGACATTGACGAAATTTTATTCCCTTATTACAAAGGTTGTAGACAAAATTCTATTCCCTCAACACAAAAGGTTATAAAAGGCCGCAACTACATAAAGTTATAGGATTAAGAGGGCTCATGATAGTTAATGACCCAAAGATTTATATTCTGGTGTATATCTAATATGATGTTGTACAACATCCAATAGGTCAGATTATCAATTTATATTGACAACAAAGATATTGCTATTAGGCTCCTTCTATTCAGACCCAACAAAGATATTGCCAACAACTGTTCATTGTTTCCACAACAGATATTTGGGTGACATTGTGACAATGAGAAAAATGAGCACATAAAAAGTTCTTCAATGCCTTAGATGTGAAGTTACCAATTCTTAATTCCCCATTTAGACGCAGCAGCAACTTCAACCCCAATTGGTTGAAATCTGTTAGAAAATAGCTCTAAATTAAGTGTTGCCTATAAAATCACAATTGTGGGAAATACATACGCAAACACAATTGTGGTCCCAAAAGATTCTGGTTTGGTTGAACAAACATTACCTTATGGCTATATATGTATATACATATATACAATCATGCCTATAAAATCATGAAATCATATATAACTATATATAGGTATGTATATACATATATAGTACTTACCAAAAACAAGTATATACATATATAGCCATGAAATCATGTATATATATACATACTCAGACTGCACCCATGATCCAGTGTACCCAACTCCTAAAACTATTATAGTTTTAGGCAATATGTACATATGTACATACATATGTTTATGCATAGATACATGATTTCATGGCTATATATGTATTTTTTTTTTATACAAATCAGTAAGAGTTTACAGCATATCAATTGTATTCATTACAAATGTAACAATCACTTTATATCCTCAGCCTTAGACACTCATGTAGATCCTTCTTGACCTTCTTTCTTAAGGGTCAATGGCAGAAACTGAGGTATATATTTTTTTCTAACTTCGAGAGCTACACCATTGGTCTCTGGGACCAAGAAGCTCATGACTCCGAGAGCCATGAGCAAAACTGTTGAAGAATTTGATTTGATCATAAATATACTGCGACTTTGAGGTGTGAATATCACTTTCTTTAAAGTGATAATTGCGTCTACTCGAAAGAGTTTATTGCAGAGTAACGACAATTCACTTTGAGGATACAATAAAATCACCAATTATAGATAGTAAAAATCTCTAATTCCTTATAGAGTATTATAACGAAATTGTATATTTGACAATGAATTAGACCCTTCTAATTTATAGACAATGAAGAGTTATGATTCTTCATTTAATTGATACTATTCCACAACAGTATAACTGTGAATAACTTCCATAAACAATTATTTATGTATCACAAAATAACTTTCATAAGCAATTATTTTTATATCAGAAAACAACTTCTATGAGTTATGATCCGTTAATGTTCAATCCCCCACAAATTGTCGTCAATATAAAATGAAACTCTAGTCTTGATAATATTTTATTTCAATTTTAGTTAAACTCTAATATCAAAAGTGATATTAATATTAATAGATAGTCTTATATCTCCTAATTATTGAGTTTTAAAAAAGAAAATTAAATAGTAGAGTTTTTCAAAAGTTAAACCTCTTCCGTTTTATGATATATAATAGATTATAGATTTAATTTACGAATTAGTATTTTTGCTTAATTGTGATGGTCATAACTCATAAGGGTTTTTTGTTATATAAAATAAAACTTTAGTGGTGGAGGATTTTTTTTTTTTAATGGTCATTACTGAGGCTGAACATAACCAGAACTGGGAATTCCCCAAAAACAGACCAACTGACCAAGAAAGTGACACCCTTGAAATTAATCAACTCCCTCATAAGTCATAACCTTAAAAGATAATATCACACATGGCTGCTTTAGTTTCTATAGCTAGTGAGACCCGGTTCATTCAAAGTGTATGCGCAATTATAGTAAAGGGTCATTGGAACAACCTCTTGAAACCCAACATTGGTTCCACTCTTACCTCAACAACCATCCACCAGGTACTCCTGCAACTCTCACTTTATAATAATAATAAAAATCATGGTCCCTCACTTTCTTGGGCATTTTTCAAGTGGGTTGAATCAGTTCCTAACTATAACCACTCTTTGCAATGTTCATGGACAATGGTTCACATCCTCACTAAGCACAAGCACTTCAAAACTGCACAAGACTTGCTTGAGAAAATTGCACTTAAGGATTTTTTATCGTCACCCACGGTTTTGAATGCTTTGGTGAGGAATTTCGATGACCCGGATGCGAATTCACATGTTTTAAGCTGGCTTGTTATATTTTTTGTGAATTCGAGGATGACCCATGATGCAATTCAGGTGTTTGAGCACATGAGGGTGCATAGGTTAAAGCCTCATTTGCATGCTTGTACTGTGCTTTTGAATTGTTTGGTTAAGGATAGGTTGACTGATATGGTATGGAAAGTTTATAAGAAGATGGTACAGATAGGGGTTGTTCCGAATATACACATTTATAATGTTTTAATTCATGCCTGTTGCAAGTCTGGGGATGTGAAGAAGGCAGAAGAGCTGTTGAGTGAGATGGAATTGAAGTGTGTTTTTCCTGATCTTTTTACATATAATACATTGATCTCATTATATTGCAAGAGGAGTATGCACTACGAGGCTTTGGCTGTACAAGATAGAATGGAAAGAGGAGGAATGAGTCCTGATATTGTGACTTTTAATTCCCTTATTTATGGGTTTTGTAGAGAAGGTAGAATGAAAGAGGCTGTAAAGCTCTTCCAGGAAATTAAAGGTGCTACTCCTAATCATGTGACATACACTACTTTGATTGACGGATATTGCAGAGTAAATGAACTTGAAGAAGCTTTAAGATTGCGCAAGGTGATGGAGGTTAAGGGGTTGTACCCTGGAGTTGTTACTTATAATTCAATTCTCCGCAAGTTGTGTGAAGAAGGCAGGATAAGGGATGCAAATAAGCTCTTGAATGAGATGAGTGAGAGGAAAGTTGTACCTGACAATGTGACATGTAACACATTGATTAATGCTTACTGCAAGATAGGAGATATGAGGTCTTCATTGAAAGTGAAGAACAAATTGTTGGGGGCTGGTTTGAAGCTGGACCAGTTTACATACAAAGCTTTGATTCATGGATTCTGCAAAGTGCATGAGATGGACAGTGCTAAAGAGCATTTGTTTGGCATGCTTGATTCAGGGTTTTCTCCAAGTTACTGCACTTACTCATGGATTATAGATGCCTTTTGCAACCGAGACAGTGAAGATGCAGTTCTAAAACTCCCGGATGAGCTAGTGCAAAGAGGACTTTGTGTTGATGTCTCAGTGTACAGGGCACTGATAAGAAGGTTATGTAAGAGAGAGAGAGTTGACTGTGCTGAAAAAATATTCAGTATTATGCAGGGGAAGGGCATATCAGGAGACAGTGTTGTATACACTGCTCTGGCATATTCTTACTTGAAAGCAGGGAAGGCAACTGTTGCTTCACAGATGTTAGATGAAATGGCTAAAAGGAGGTTGAGGATAACACTTAAAATCTATAAATCGTTCAATGCTTCTTATGTTGGTGATGGCAGCATCTTACCTCGTTTTTGGGATCATGTGGTTGAGAGAGGCTTAATGTCCAAAAATATTATTAAGGAAATGCAGCAGATGAATGTACCGTCGTAAAGGAACCTTGGAGACGTATCTAAAATTTGAGACTCAAATTTTGGTCATTCTAGCAGTTCATGGCAACAGGAACTCCTCATGATTCCAGCCTGTTGTAACATTTGTTGATTAGACACCATGATAACTAGTCCTACTTAGTGCTTGTCAGCCAAATATCAGCAAAAAATTGATGATAACTGCTCATGAGGCACAGCTAGAACAGGTATTCTCCTCCACTGTAACTCTGGCAGTGATTCTTAATTTGATATTCAACCATAATATCTTTTAATTATGCTATCTCCACCACCATTGTAACTTTTGCTCCGAAAGAACAGTTTCCTACTTGCACTTGCACATTCTGTGGCTCAAAACTGCATGAAGTTATGTTCAGATACACATGAATATATGTGCATGAACAAAGCACAATTTTCTTAGTTGTTTGATTATAAAGACATTCAAATGGTTGATATACTCTGCTCTTTTATTACATTTGTGCACAATTTTCTTTGAAGGGGAATGCTTGTTTGTTAAATATATGCCACACATTGCAGTATCTAACCTTCTTCTGCAAGACTAGCATTTGCTTGTGTAAAAGAGAAATGTACTCTTGCATCCATCACCATGTATCATGTTGCTGTTGCTCATGTGCTGGTAAAATTAGGGTTTTATGCATTTCATGGGAAATTTTCTATTGGTCAATATTAAGAATGTGTCTATTATATAGTTGATATCTTGCACATTAATAAAAATTTTGTGGCTATTTTCTTTTTGCAATTGCAACTATTATCTATGAGGCTCACTCTTAGTTAAGTCCTAATTTATCTTGTTATGGCACGTGCAGGAAAGGAAAGAAAAA
>OU015772.1:4187369-4265464 GCA_907173295.1 Fagus sylvatica
TGGTGAAATCATGTGCATCATAAACGCACTCATACCCAATCGAGGTTTACTGCGAAGTAAGCCCAGGGTCCTGATCCTAATTGTGAATTCAAAGTCTAACTCATTTTCATTTGCTCGTAGGATTTCATTCATACACACAAACAAATGGTGGGAGAAACAAATGGGCCGAATGAACATGAGGTTCGGATGGCCACCTCTGAGCACAAGCTTGACGATCTTCTTGCCTTCGTACACATGATAGTGAAGAGAGACGCAGAAATGTGAAACCAGAGGAGAAAAGATGGCAAAAGTACCAATGGTGAAGTGTCGGAAGGACGTCCTCACATCAACATGGACCTGTTGCCAAGGCCACCAACAAGCCACCAAAACCTGAGGGGAGAGATTCCCAATTGGATGGTAAGATCGATGGCTTAGAAGAAAAGGGTCTGATTCGGCTCAATTGGACGCGAGGCTTGAGCCCCTTTGAAGAAACACAGATTTGGCTCTACGCGAGGCTTGAGCCCCTCCTGAAACACCTAACATTTCTCCAAGTGTGCCACCCTGATTCCTAATTCAATGACAATGCCACGGAATTCGAAAAGTTCACAGATGCCCCGGAATTCGAAAAATACCCCATGATCCAGAGGAGACCAACCATGATCCACTGCAAATGTACTGAAGATGGAAGACCATACGCCGACAATGAGCCGTTGCTGATTCAAACATTTCAAGATACCCTGACAGGGAATGCAGCCGAATGGTACTCACAGTTGAAGAAGATTTCTCATTAGAAGGAGCTGGCGGATACCTTCCTGGCTCAATACGGGTTCAACTCCCAAATAGCTCCGGACCTGGTTCGATCTTCAGTGGATGGAGAAAAAGTGCAATGAGATTTTTAGAGAATATACCCAGTGGTGGAAAGAAATGGCGGCCTCGGGCATGCCCCCTTCTAGATGAGAAAAAGATGATCAAGATCTTCGTCGATACCCTAAAGAACCCATACTTCGATCGAATGGTGGGTTTGCAATTACAGTTCCTTGTGGACTTGATTCTTGTTGAAGAAAGAATCGAGGATGTGGTGAAGACAAAGAGGATGGTGGACATGCCAGCCCTAATGGCATTAGTTGAGCAGATTGCAAAGAGGACCCTCGTAGAGAAAAACGAGGAGGGAGTTTAAGATGATAGCCAAGAACGACAGGAAGTGGAGGAAGACTCTCCCATGTTATACCCACTTGGAATCAGCCAAGACCGGCTTAGATAGCATGAGCTCCCAAGGTGCACAAGACTTGAATGACCTACTTGGACTACTCAAGGGTACCGTATTTGTGAGAGGTCAATGGAGGAACCTGACCTACTTGGACTACTCAAGGGTGCCGTATTTGTGAGAGGTCAATGGAGGAACCTGCGGCAGCTACATCAAGATAGATGATGGTTCTTGAGAACATGTTACCAAGCCTGGATGGACCATGAGTGAGCTAAGATGTGGATCACTTTCCTGTGAAAGCTTCACACAACTGTATCCAAACTCTGGAGAGGTTCACCTGATGTTAGGGATGCCACCCATGGAAGGCAAAGCACAAGAGAACCTTTGAGATTCAATCACGATCCCACAAACTGTCCGTGTTGAGTAGTTTGTTGCAGTCTTGTACAAATTTTCCAAAATCTATGCTTTTCCAAAAAATATGCATAATAAATTCAAAATCACAAAAAGATTTGTTTGAAATGCATGCATCCATGAGAGGGACGAGTCAACACCACAATTCCACTCATGGAAAATGAGGTGTCTAAGTAAAATTACTATCCACTACTGAGAAGGAGCGGCATGTGTTCTCTGAACACCCACGCCCGAAACACTTTTTCTCAAACACATGAAGCACTTAACCCTTTTGCACATGATTCCTACTTTTCACGACCAATGTTGGTGTGATCCTAAACCAGTAGGTGACTAAAAGTTCTTCTGACCAATTGTTTCGGAATACCCATTTTGACCAATGACGGAGTGGTCCTTGGGTCTAGGTGCAAGAGTCCATACCTTGTTTCTTTCAAATTGGTTTAGCTCTTCTTGCATGGCCAAGATCCATGATTCATCTTCAATAGCTTCATTTATGTTCTTTGGTTCAATTGTGAGAGAAACCATATATTTTTTTAATGAAATTCACCCGGATTTATGAAATGGCACTTAAGCTCTCTAGGCTAAGAAGTAGTACCCAGGATGACGGAAAAGGCCTCCGTTCAACTATCCTCCCACTTGTAGAAAAATGCCACTTGCTAACCAAGTTGAGCCTGTTCGTTTTTCTTCTATGAAAAACCAGTCAAGGATTACCCCCCACACTGGGGCAGGTTAAATGGTTTGAGAGTCTCACACTAGGTAAAAGCAAACAAAGTGAGTAAATGAGATTTTTCGAAGGAAACTGAGTCAATCAAGTGAATTCCCCAAAATGAAAGAGGGAAAGAAGTCCAAAAACTGAAGAGAAAGTCAACCCAAGGAAAGCAAAACTCAGTGAATAGGATGAATTAGTGAAATGTTCAAATTGAGGACTAGGGTAGTGCTTAATCGGTGAAATTCAAACGAAGAGTAATTTATGTTCTTTGGTTCAATCTGTGAGAGAAACGCCATGTGCCAGAAATTATCCTCCCATAAGCCTGAGAACCAAAGCCTTACATTACGGTCCTTTGAAAGTCCTTCCTAACTGGGAGCGATTGCTTAGCCTAAGGAGCTTGTGCCAAGGAAACATCATGAAACTAATTTTGAGCCTTATATCCTTCGTTTCAAGCACCCTTTTAACCCCAAGGCCACGTTACAAGCCGACAAAGACCTCGCTTGATCGTTCTTGATCTTTTGGTTCATGTAGCAATGAACTTTTGGTCAAAAACTGGTAATGATGGAATCTAAGATCACAACCTTCAAGAGGTCGTATCTCATAAAGGGCACCGTCCACTTTGCACCATGGCCTTTGGGCCAAACAAGAGTGACTTCAATGTTTGAAGCCTCACCCCAATTCAAAAGAAATAAAAGAAGAGCTCATCAGAAAGCTCACAGGATAATGCCAAATTCAAATTAACCCGAGGGACCATGCTTTCCATTGAACACTCGGTAAGGGATGGTTGTTGAGCAGAGGCACCCATTAACTATAGAAGGAAGCAAGGCTTTGCCTAGCCTCTCATCAGACGATTGCATGCATTTGAAAGAATTTACCAAAAGATTATACTCTTTAATCATTTTCCAAGAATAAAAAGCATTTGAAAAATGATTTTCTAAAAAACAGTCCTGAAATATCCAATGTTAGGAAAATTTTTCAAAGAAAGATTTGTCCATAATTGCAACAAGGATGAAATTTTTCATTTGAAAAGTCAAGCCACTCTAGAAACCCTGAAAGATGTTAAGCACTTTCTTCCTAGACTCCCTTCAAATAGCATTGACCAGAAAATGCCCATTAAGCATAGTTCTAGACATTTCTTGAAGCATAGTTCTAGACATTTCTTGAAGTGATCTATTTTTACGTTCTACTACTCCATTTTGTTGAGGAGTACGAGGTGCCGAGAAATTGTGTCCAAAACCATTTTGATCACAATATAGTTCAATATCTTGATTATCAAATTCTCTACCTCTATCACTTCTAACATTGTTAATTGTATAACCTTTTTCATTTTGAATTCTTCTACAATGTTTAACAAATGCTTTATGAGCTTCATTTTTATGAGCAAGAAATAATACCCATGTATAGCGAGAGTAATCATCAACAATTACAAATGCATACAATTTGCCACTTAAGCTAGCGGTTCTAATAGGACCAAATAAATCCATATGCAAGAGTTCTAGAGGTCTTGAAGTAGAAATAACTTTCTTTTTCTTAAAAGATGATTTAGTTTGTTTACCTAGTTGACATGCATCACATATTTTATCTTTAACAAATTTAGTAACCGGCAAGCCTTTTACTAAATCAAGTTTAGACAATTTTGAGAGTAATTCCATATTGACATGTCCTAATCTTCTATGCCACAACCAACTATTTTCATTTATGGCAGCAAGGCAAATTGATTCTTTTGAAGTCATATTATCAAAATCAATAGTGTAGACATTCTCATTTCTAAATGCCACAAATAAAACTTGATTATCAATTTCATTTACTATAATGCACATGATTGATTTAAATATTACATTATAGCCTTTATCACACAATTGGCTAATACTTAGCAAGTTATGTTTCAAACCATCAACCAAGAGAACATCTTCAATAACAAGAGAATGTGTTTTACCAATATTACCTATACCGATGATCTTTCCTTTTGAGTTATCACCGAATTTGACATTTCCTCCATCTTTTAGAGTAAGAGAAGTGAACTTGTTTTTGTCACCTGTCATATGCCTTGAACATCCACTGTCAAGAAACCACTTATCCTTGGTAGATTTGGATATCAAGCATACCTACAAAACAACTTCAAATAACCTTCTTTGGTACCCAAATTTTCTTGGGTCCACTAGGGTTAGCTTTTGGAGGAGTAGTTCCTTTGACTACCCAAATCATATTTTTCATGGGACATGTATGAATATTATGCCCTAATTTTCCACAATGTTTACATATGGGAGATTTCAAGAAGTTTTCATTAATGAAAAATTTTTGATAGTGTTTTTCTTTTATTTTCGGGTTATATCCAATACCCGCTTTGTCAAAAACACATCTTTGACTACCTAACAAATTATCCAAATTTTTCTTTCCATTTGTAAAGTTAGTCAAAATTTTGTTTAAGTTTTCAACTTTGAGTTTTAATTCTTTATTTTCATTTACTAAGAGATTTGAATCATAAGCTATTTGTGATGATGTTTCCACATCTTTTGCTTTCATTTTCTCAATGAAGCTTTGTGATTCAATTTTCAACTTAATTATTTCTTTTTCTAAAGATAGATTTTTATCATTTAAAGAAATAATTTGTTTTTCTAAAATTTCATTTTTGCTTTTGAAATCATCTAATTCGTTTGAAAGAGATGTGACTTTCTTTTTAAAAACTTTATTTTTCAAAACATTCTTCTCAAATTCTTCAACCAATTCTTCAAAAGCATTTTGTAATTCATCATAGCTATAAGATTCATCTTCTAAAGAATTAAGTTTAGAAGTTACCTCATCTTCATATGCCATTAAGCAAAAAGCTTCGGTAGAATCTTCTTCATCGTTGGATGTTTGAGGGCTAATGCTTGTACATTCATCTTTCTCTATTTGAGGCAATTTGTGATCATGAACAAGCATGCTCATCTTTGATTCTTGACTTGCTTCTTCATATGTAGCTTCAAGTCTTTCCCAAATTTCTTTAGCTGAATTACAACTTGAAATTTCATCAAATTCCTTTGAGTCAAACGCACAATATAAACAATTCATAGCTTTATAATTTAATTCAATGAGTTTGACATCATTTTCATCCCATTCAGTTTCTTGTTTGGGTATTTCTTGTTCTTCTACTATTTTAGTAGGAACATGAGGACCATTTACAATGATTTTCCATATGAGATAATCTTGACCTTTAATGTACGTAGTCATTCTAGTTTTCCAATAACTATAATCACTACTATTGAACAAGGGTGGTCTATTTGTAGATTGACCTTCAACCATTTGAGGTCTAAATGTGTTTGCCATGATCTTAACTCTAAGATTGTTAAATCTATATGTAGAGCCTTGGCTCTGATACCAATTGTTACCCAAATATCAACCTAAGAGGGGGGGTGATTTAGGTTGAGGCAAACTTTTTCGATTTAAATGCGGAATTAAAAACTATTTTCAATTAGCAAAAACAAATTTAAGAACACAATTCAATTGCAATAAGATATGATAGAAAATCAAACACAAGCATATATAAGCAATTGAATAAGTAAGAGATAGAGATAGAGAAAATCAAACACAGTGATTGTTATCGAGGTTCGGCTTCCCCGCCTACGTCCCCGCCTCAAGATCACTTCTCGAGGATTCCCAAGAACACTTCTTGAGGATTCCCAAATCCACTATTTGACAATCTTCTTTCGGGTGAAGATCAAAACCGTTACAAATCTTCTTTACACGGTGAAGAGTAACCACCGAGTGAAAAATCCTTTTCACTCTTAGGATTTATACCAAGACCCACAAATCTTCCTTACAAGGTGAAGAGTAACCACCCAGTGAAAAATCCTTTTCACTACTTAGGATTTATACCAAAACCCTAACAAAAACACTCAATGGTTTCAACAAAGTATTTGTTGTACAAGATAAGGCTCTCTCAAAGAGTAATTGTACACAATATGCTCACTCTAATAGTATATCAAGGATTTGATCAATATGGCTCAAAAAGTGTTTAGAGAAATTTTCAATCAAGGATTTTGAATGATATGAAAATATAAGCTTGAGAAGGATGGATTGATGTATAAGATGTTATCTTTTCTATCTTTGATTTCTCTTGTATGCTTGATGTTTAGAAATGAAGAAAGGGTAGTATTTATAGCCATCATGTTGTCTTGCATTCTTCTTGATTTTCAATCAATCAATTTGCTTTCTTTGAAAACTTTTCTTCTTAAGATTTTTCAACCATAATTGATATGGTTGTCTTGCATGTGAATTTCAATCAAGTTGTTTTCTTTGAAAACTTTTCTTCTTAAGATTTTTCAACCATAATTGATATGGTTGTCTTGCATGTGAATTTCAATCAATCAAGTTTGTCTTTGAAGACTTTAAGAGATTTTTCAATTGATATTGTTGTCTTATATTTGAATTTCAACCAATCAAGTTGTCTTTGAAGACTTTAAGAGATTTTTCAATTGATATGGTTGTCTTATATTTGAATTTCAACCAATCAAATTTGTCTTTGAAGACTTTAAGAGATTTTTCAATTGATATGGTTGTCTTATATTTGAATTTCAACCAATCAAGTTGTCTTTGAAAACTTTAAGAGATTTTTCAATTGATATGGTTGTCTTATTTGAATTTGAATTTCAACCAAGTTTCAATTTCAATTGTCTTTATTTGAATTTCAATCAAGTTTGATTTTTCTTTGAAAATTGATCAATTGATTGTCTTATATTTGAATTTCAACCAATCAAGTTTGTCTTTGAAAACTTTAAGAGATTTTTCAATTGAAGTTGGTTTTAATTGTTGAGCCTTAAAGATCAAATCTTAATAAACTTTACAAAACCTAACTCTTACTTCTCATATGTCTCGGATCATTGTCTTTGAACTTGATTTCTTTGTCTTGAGTCTTGATGACTTTGATCTTCAAATGTGTTTGCAACTTTATCAACTTTGCATTTGCTTGATATTTGAATTGCTTGATATTTGAATTGGCCATCTTGGTCCAATTAAATCAATAGTCAAAATTAAGCTTTAAAACATAAATCATTAGTTCATATGAAAATATCATTAATGAACAACTTAAAATCATGGTTATCATCAAAACTACATGAATGTCCTTGGATTAATTAGCCAATTAATAATTATTGAAACCTTGAGGCTAACAACTTCGAAATGGACTAAATTTCCATAACGGTGTAATGCCATGTGTGAACCTCAAATGTGACATGTGCACCTTATGCACAAGCATGAAATCTATTTGGACCTCTATTTGGAGAAATCTTTTTCTCTTTCATTAGTCAGGAGATTTCGGTCCCAAGAAGAAGAAAATAACAACTTGGAGCAAGGAAATTTAAGAAGATTCACAGGAAGCAACAATGGATGCAGGAAATTTAAAACAATAAAACTGGTTCAGCTTAACAATAATGACTCATCTTACAATAAAACTGGAAATTAATTATTACAATAACTTATAGCTTACTAAAAAAGTCACATTATGGAACAACAAGCCACTTATAGCTATAGTCACAGCACTGGAACAATGCCACTAATATCACTGGAGATCTGGAAGAACTACATACTATTGTACATCATATGCTCATAAATGAATGAAAGAATGAAAGAGCATAGCAACTACTAGAAGAAGCAGTGAAGAAGCTACAACAATAATGGAGTCATCTCTAGCCCTTGAATTACTATATCTTAAGTGGCTGCATACACCAATATATGCAGCTAAACCTGCAAAAACAGTGTTGTTTGAATACGAAACCAAGAGATTTTAGATGCTGCAGAGGAAGCTGCTGGAAATGACTCATATGGGGGGGAAAGGCAGAATCAGGGCCAGGTGCACCCAAGTCATCTGGATTTGAGAGGGCTTGGGCTTGAAGGAATGGTGGGTATGGATGATCCAGTTGGAGTAGGGACTGCACCACCCGGAGAAGGCAAAAGTGGAAGTGGAGCAATGTCTGGTGATAATTCTTGGAGAGTAGATCGAGATAGAGGAGGGCTTGTCAAGAATGGTGGTGTAGCTGAGATAGTAGAGGCATCAGAATTAAGTTGAGGAGATAAAGAAAGCAAAAAGGTGATGCCATGAAAGCCATGATGAGTGCTCCTAAATGAAACCAAAAGGAGGCCATTCTAATCATGAAGAAATCAATTTCACCCTTATTGGAGAGTGTAATATACTTAAGTAATGAATATTTTCCAAAGGAAAAAGCAGAGGAAGTTGGGGTATGTTACTATGTGGGCTTTGGTGGAAGCTATGATTTGGGGCCTCAAAAGGATATGACTAGAAGCTCTAGGTAGGGTCAAGTGCCAAATGGCTAGTGATTGAGGAATGAGGATGAGAAAATACAGGTTGGCATGTACGGGAAAGAGACAAAGAACGGTAAACTTTTGTTGTGATTTGTTTGGTAGCAGAGGATTTCCCTTTCACCTTTTGGCCCGTGATGGTGGCGCTCCCTGAATTTATGATAATTCAGAATCCCTAGACCTAATCCATCCAGTTGATTACGAAAATGCCAAAACCAAAATAAAATAAAATGTCAATCACCACCCTTTATACATTGCAGGTCATTGGAGATACTAGAAAATTAATACTACTAGGAACAACTATGTCGAAATTCACGGTTAATTTACAAATAGAAGGCAATACGTGCAAGGAATATTCTTAATAAGTTATATTAGATTTTCCACAATTGTTCTAAAGTTGGAATTGAGCTGTAAACTTATACTGTTCAGAATGCATTTAGAGCTGTTTTTTTTTTTTTTGGTTAGTATTTAGAGCTGTTAGTATTAGATTAAGATCACAGATGTATTTAATTAATTTCGTGGTAAGAAAATACAGATAAGCTAAAAATATTTAAAAAATGATCGGAGAATTTTGCAATTATGCATAGAACATTAACTAATTGGAGGCTGGAAATTTCCAAGACTTTATTAACATCAAACTGTAATAAACGGTAGTGCTACTGAAAATATTTGCAATCACGTGGGACCTTAAAAACTATGCACACCCATGACCCAACCCATATAAAGATGAAAAAAGCAACCCCTACCCTAGCCCTAAAATATCACGGGGTTTCACCAAATTGGCATCATTTAGCAGCTACATAGCTGCCAAAGGATGTCTTGTCAAGTTCAAAAAATGAAATTGAAACCAATGATATGTGCCATGCTAAAGAATGTGGCGGGTGGTGCTGGTGGTATGTATGGACTGACTTGAGCATATATTTTTTTTTTGATAATTAACTTGAGCATATTATATCTATAACAGGAAAAGAAAATACTTGAGGATAAATGTTCTAAACAAAAAGCAGAAATTTAACTGCAGTAAAAGAAATGCTCCATTGCCTTCTTATCCAATAGAACTGAGCATGTTTAATACCAAAAAATAAACGTTTTCAGTGCATTTATTTCATTTATACCTACAACACCATAGCTTTGAACAAAAGAAAAAGAGAGGAGAGATAGCAGAAATTTGATTGAATCGCTATGAAGCGAATTCTAGAAAAAAAAATATTTAATTTAATATTGTCAAGGAAGATACAAATTATACAATGAGCTAAGATTATGCAGAAAATTTTTGACATCCTGAGACATGTCTTAAGGTTTTAACAAACCAATGAACGTTCACTGTACCTGCAAACAAGAAGAAATCAACAAATTGAGGCACCATAAATTTCATGAAACAAAACAAGAGATTAATGAAACAAATATACTACCTTGAGCACATCAAACGCACCGAGGCAGCCGCTGAAGCTCCAATGCCACTAGCATAGCAGCATTGGCTAAATCAGGTACACCCGAACTTTTAAGTTCAGATACAATAGCTTCAATCCTTGAAATCTCAGGTATAGATATCGATAATATCATTGCTTGTGACAAATATTGCTTACAAGAATAACCAAGAGCATGCAACATCCGCAGCACAAGTAAGTGAGAGACGCTCCTGCTTGAAGACTCAAGAATTGCACTGACCTTTGGGAGATTAGTTAGAACACCAGTGGTGGCTTCCCTTGGAGCTGCCTTAAGCAACAATACCACACATTCAGAAGCTATATCTGCAACATTTGCTTCATGGGACACACTTAACTCCAGAAGTACACCTACATTGCTACCAAAGTCCATTATGTCTCTTATGCATTGCTGCTGATCAACTGCACTGCCTGCCTCAGAAGAACCATCACATAAGAGAGCTGGTTCTTTTGTGTAGATGAAGCCTTTCCTGCTGCCGATTGATCGTAGAAGAAAAGCCCTACACAGGCCAAGAGTTGGTTCAAGAAAATCCTCCATATCCTTTGCATAAACAAATTCCAAGAGGTTTCCAATCCTCCTGACTACTTTTAGTTGGGAAAGTAATTTGGATTCCATTTCAGGAGCGGATGCAAGAGCCAGACACAGCTGGACATTATTTACATTTGCACTGGAGAGATCACCGAGCAAAAACTCAAAGCATTGTGAGATTGTCTTCAGATGTAGAATGTCTGAAATTCTAATGTAGTTAAACTCAATGAACATCACAAGAAGCTTCTGCGCATACATTGGAATGGGATCTTCATCTTCAATCAAGGTGGGGTAGAGAGGGAGGAAATGTGTATTAGATATGGACTTCAAATCTTCTGATCTTTGCTCATCGTCAAATGGTTCATTCAAAAAAATGACCATTACATCAAACAAAATTTTCAGGCACAAAAATCTGGCATCACCATCCTTGTTTCCCTTATACAGAACAGCCAAGCTGGGTAGAATTTCACGAATAAAAATGACAGGGTTTTCAAGAATGACAGGGGACTCTTCTGTCACAGATTCAAGAACTCGAAGAAGGGTTATTTGGAAGTCATCCCTGCCCTGGAAATCAAATAATAAAGACAATATGCATATTAGCAGATTGATGTCACCCAAATCATCTTTTTTTTTTTTTTTTTTCTTTCACACATTAGGATTCAAAACCACTTTGTTAAGGTTAGAAGTTCACCATATAGCCAAGATAATGGTGTCAATCTCATCCTTCAATCATTTAGTCAAAGATATCTACCTAAGGATCCATTTCAAGTTTTATTAGTGACTTAGAAAAAAAAAATCACTATATATGGCAGCCTTGCCCAGGCATTTTACCAACACATCCACTGTTATTCAATCTTTTCAAGACAGTATTCAAGCCTCTGGCAAGTTGCACATTTCCCTAGTTTTCAGACATTGACTGTTGGAAGAGCTAGCAAACTATATATTTATTATAAAAAAATAAAAAAACTAGATATAATTGAAATTGAAAAAGGCTCAGCTGCAGCTACCTACCTGAAATGGGGTCTCAACAAGTTTGATTAGATTTGTCAACTGCTGCAGGACATGATGGCTGACCACCTTGCGCTTAAAAGATGAGCTCCCAAGTAGATGAAGAACAACAGGGAACATATGAACATTAGTCTTTGGAGCAGTTCGACTGCTAAGGGCAGAGATATGCCCATGGCGCCTTCCTCCCATCATTTGCTGAATATCTCCAGTTATTGTATCCAGTAAACCCGGTATAGTGGATGCCACAACATTTACAAATGCATCTAAACACTGCTTCACAAAGTTGTCCTTCTCTTTTGCTAGTCTGTCCACAGCAGAAAGTAACCTAGCATTGCACAAAAAGTGTGGCAGCCATCTCCTACTATTCTTGCAAAGGAGAGCCACAAATACAAGTGCCTTTCCCTTCAAAACTTCACTTCCCTGCTCAATGAGAGAGACAAGGCTTGGAACAAGATTCTTATCCTCCGCCAGAGGTAGAAGATACCGACCAATACTGGTGAACATATGGCTTCCAAGCAGGGCCATGTTTAAAAGGTTCAAGCTAATTTGCTGTTCACGTGGACTGCCCTTGACAAGGGCAGATGCTATTTCCTTAAAGGAAAGTTTCTCTATAACTGATTGAATGCTGGGAGGATTGAAACGAACCAGGCGGACCAAACATGATCCTGCTGTGAGTCTCATGCTCTCCTGTTTCCCTGCAGCCCTATATATATAGCTCACATTACTAATCACATCCTGGCTGGTGAAACGAGCTCCCCAGTGCCCTCCTTGACTACAGATATTCTCAATTGTCCTCAATGCATAAAGTTGAGTCATATCATCCTCACCCTTTCGTAAAATTGATGACACCAGTGAAATCAATGCATTTGAAACCTGCCCCAAGGAATGTGAGTAATCTATAAAGAAAATGATGTAGAAGAACAGGAAGAGTGCACAAAGGACTCAACACCATTTTCTACTTCAATTGATAGGTTACATTACAAATTTTTGACTTACTTAAAAAATAGAAAATTTGAATTTAGATAAATTGAGCTTCAAACAATTTGGCACACAAACACAAAGGTGGCAATAAAGTAGGAAGCTAACCTGCCAGCCAGATGTGGACTTATTGTCCTTCGATGGAGATTCGGGTGGATTGTTGTCTTTAGTATGATCACTTTGAGTTGATATATAGAATAGCAACTCACCTAAAGCAGCCATAGAAAACCTCCTCACTTTATCCTGCCTGTCCCTAAGGCCATCAGAAAGTGAACCTAAAATTCCAGAATTAGCCAAATCATCTTCAATAGAAGTTGAATGCCGTATCAGCAAGCCAATCAGTGATGCAAGTTGAACACGCAAAGCAGAGACCTTGGATTGTCGGAGCATTTTAACAAGCAAGAGCATTATTGGCCCATTCGTCAAGATATAGGCTGCATCAGCATTAGTGCTCAACATCTCAAGGTATCTGATCACATTCTGCTTCTCCCCTATGCTAGTGTTCCCACTAAATACGGCTGCAATCCTATTGTTCAGGGAATCCAACTGCTCTTTAGGCATCTTCACAAAATCAGATGCTTGTAGGGCCTCAAAGGGAAGAGAAGGAATTGCCTCCAATAGTTTATCAGCTTTTCTGCTAGGCATTACAGGTCTGACTGAGAGATCAGATGGATGCCAAAGAACCAGGGAAATGTTATTAGACGATTTTGAAGAATCGGAGTCAGGGACTGATCCTGAACTGTCTTTAAATCTCTGATTTTTAAGCTGAGGGCTGACACTGGGAGGGGTAGCAGCCACTTCAATATGCTCTGAAGATGATTCCTGGTCCAGTGGTTTTGATTCATCTGAGGCAGGCATATTAACAGGAGTATCAAACTCGTGTGTGTTATTTTCAATATCTTCTGCTTTCCCCTGATGCTGATCTTGACTTGACATCCTGTCTTCAGGCGTACAAGTTGCGTTATCAGATTCATCATGTGCCTCATCTTCAGTATTTTCATTGAAATCAAGTTCCATATCAGTGTTCTCAATTTTGACTTCAGCATCATTCTCAGAGCTATTAGGCATGGGCCTCCTGTAGTTTTCCTTCTCATTCTCCCTCTGTAAGTTTGTCTTTGCTATTCTTGAAAGTCTTAAAAGATTCACACCTCGAGTGGCACTAGGACGATCTTTCTGCTTCTCCTCAACTACTCTACCAGAAGCCTTGGTTTGAGTTCTGCGGCCACTTGGTGTACCCTTGACTGGCGTCTCATAGCCTCTTGATCCTATAATAGAATTCTCATCATGCTTCAGAGCCCCTTTTACATCTTTTTCACGATACTTAGGAGGGGTTTTGTTTTGGAGAGGTTTATCACCATTACGTTCTGAAAGACATGGTTTAGCATAGTGTTCTATCATATTAGTGAAAGCAGGCTGAGGAGGTAAAGGCACTGGAGTGCATTTAGTTCTCCAAAAAGCATGTCCACAAAGCTCTGGCCATTGAATTCTTTCAGCTGGATCTTTTACGAGCAAAGAATTGATTAGATTGGCAAAAGGGCGGCTTGGATTACCCGGGAGAGGTGGAGTTGGATCTGAGAGGATGGATTTTACTAGTTGAGTAAATTCTCCCCCCATGAAGGGAGGCCTCCCTGCATAACACTCATATAGTACACAACCAAGGGCCCAGAAATCAGATGCATAAGAATGGACACCCCCATCCTCAAACAGCTCAGGAGCCATGTAAAACGGTGTTCCACGTTTAGCGTGCGGCAACTAAACAAGTTCATAAGAATCAAACTACATTAGCAACTAGTTTATTAAGAGGAAAAATGGTAAATAGAGAATTTAAAAAATGATTAACAAGTCAATTTATTACTTTGTATACAACATCAATTGTTGCAATTGTTTGTAAACACATACCAAGGAAGAAGGAGTTTTCGATATATCACTCAATTTTCTAGCCAACCCAAAATCACATAGCTGCATGGCATAATGATACAAGAATAATTATTCATTTCTAGATCATAATCACTGGTAATAGCCTAACCATACAAGAAAAATAAAATGCAAAGCCACCTTTGTACGTCCATTTTCGTCCAATAAGACGTTTGAGGGCTTCAAATCACAATAAATAATTCCCTTGGAATGCAAATACCTGAAAATAGTGATCATTTCCTGAACATAACTCAAGAATAAAACACGTACTAACTATACAATGAAAAAAGAAAATCAAGGCTAATGAGCATACTGCAAAGCTTTGACAAGGTCACGTGCAATATCATGAATTGAATCTTCTGGTAGTTGACTATCCTGCAACTCAGTCACAAAAATGTTAGTGATGTGAAACATGTCATTATAAGCATGCTTCAGCTTCAGATATTATATACCCAGGTCGCATATCCTCATTTCTATGTTAACCGTACAAACCCAGTATAAATGAAAATTTCAAACAATAGTATGACATGGAATTAAAGTATGCAAATCAAGTCCTCTTTTGCCACAACATTATTTATATTTTCCCCATGCTTTACAACCGAAGATTAATGATACATGATCTCTGAATTAACTCAAAGGGGATAAAGTCAAAGAAAGATGAAGAAACATTGAAGGTAGTGAAATGGTGCAACAGTTAAATCACTTTAAATTGGCAACCTTGAAGAAAACTATAATGCAGTTTGCAGGAACTATTAAAAGTTTTCTAAAAATAGTATGTTACACATCAACACCTTTTCCCTTCCCAACGTTCTACTGATTTAAAACCCATAGAAAACACTAATCAGCTTCATTTGAAGTCAACCTGATATATATATATATATATATATATATATTAATTTTTACAGATAATAAGTTCGTAGCCATTATTGCCTAATTGAAAAGGAGTTAATAAAACAAGGGTCATGACCCAAAAGAAATTGATATAACACTAGGAAATAATTATTTGCCATTGATACACAAACACAAAAACAAGGACACTCATAATTTTACTGGTTAAGCTTGTTAGGCAATAACACCTACGTCGACATTCTACATCCGTAGTTAAATCACATTTCGAGGACAATTGTTGTGTTCAATAACTCATGCATATGGTTGACACCTAACAATGTGTCCTTGTACATACTTCCTATATAAGCAGTTGGATTATCCACGGCACTATCGATAAAAATTAAAAGATCAGAAAAATTCCAAGTCCTTTCCTGTTCAGCCTTTCAAAGTAATGCATTACCTGCCGTAATAAGGTCATGAGATCTCCTCCGACACAGTACTCCAAAACTAACCACAAGTGAGCCGACGTTTCATACCTGATATACAAGTTGAAAGAAAGAGATAGATTGTGGACACATTAATTCCAAAAGGAAGAACAAAACTGAAATTTCATAAGCAACCATCTAGTCAAAGTGGCTACTCGGCAACCAAGTGTTACAAACCACGATAGATTCCATGTTTCTATATTCGAACAAGGCCTTACCAGGAATAAAATTTGAGTACATTTGGGTTTTCTAGAGAGTGGAGAACCCTAACCTGCACGCAATGCACCGCAAAAGAACAACGCAATTCAAATAAACAACTCATATCATATGAACAATCAAAATATGAACCAACAATTCATTCAGCATACTTGTTTGGCATCAAAGTAAAAACAATTACATTTAAATCTTAAAAAAAAAATCCACAAATAGTAACATTGTAAATAACATTGTGATTCAAATTACCAAAAAAATACTAATACAATAGCATCAACTAGTTTAAATTAAAACAGTGCTTGTACTTTCGGATTTGCCTTAGATCAACGATTTTACACAAATCGGTTCAGGAAAAACAAAAAATTGTTGTCTTACTTCTTGAAGAACCTTGTTCTTGTGCGATTTATCGACGCTCTTAATCGCGAAGTACTCGATCGTCTTCTTCTTCCTGCCTTTATACACAGTCTACGAATCCAAAATTGGAAACAAAAACAAAAACAAAAAAGTTACTAATTAATAAAGTAATAATCAAACTAGGTTAAGTTACTGTTTTTGGAAATTTGAAAATCGGAGCTAGTTTGAGCAAAATGTTACCGAGTATTTGCCTCGGCCAATGGCTTGGTAGATGTGGTAGTGGTTCATGGATGCTGGATTGGCTTCGCTAGGGTTTCGATTTGGGGATGACAATGTGAGAGAGATCAGAGAGAGAGTGAGAGTTTTGAAAGAAAGAAAAAAATGAGATTGGGAATTTGGCTTTGGAAATGATTAGTGTATAAAACGGCTTTACTGAATAGTGAGTAGCGATTGGTCAAATGTGAGAGTGAGAGATTGAGAGAAGGACTGTGTGAATGAGCGGGAATATAGAAATGAAATGAAAAATCAAATTATTGGAGTTAATGAGGAACGTGACGGTGATAAGGTAAGCGTTGTATCCAAACAGGATGGATAGAAATCAATACGTTGGAATTTTGAAAATGTGGGTGTTGGGGGAGTAATTGTATGGTGTGGTGTGGAAGCTGGTGCACGGTAGGGGTGAACTAAAGAGCCAATTAACGGTCGCCAGGTTTTGTTATTTCCACGTGATGAGAGTTGGAGGGAAGTAGAACTCAATCCTTTTGAAAAAGAATTAGCCTTGAATTATAACAGATTTCGTAACTTTTGGCATAACTTTATGAGGTGTTATTTGGTGATAGATGAAAAATCAAGATAAGACAAGTGGTGACCCTATTTGAATTGATTGTTAATTATTCATAAATTACCATTTAAGCAAGTTGTGACATATGAAATTACCGTAACTACAAGCACTAGAGTTTGCCCTCCAATGAATACTCATTAAGGGATTCGTGTCAAGTCAATGCCAAGACATACAATAGGCGTCAAAAGCATACCAAGGCCACGACAGGGAATGAGGTTTCATCAACCATCCATCGATTGTTGTAACGCTCGTCGCCAAGGACTCACTTTTAGGCTAACCACCGATTGTTGTTCGTTGATACACATATGAACTCGCAACAAGTGGATTCATTATTGTATATTTATAAGAGAATGAACACGTTGATGCCTTGGCATTCCAAATTATTGATATTTTCTAAAAAATAATTTACAATTGTTTTCCAAAATATACGCAATATTTCTCTCTTAACTAAAGTGTTCTTTGTTTGCACTTTTCCCTATGGATCAACAAACCATAAACTGTATTGAATTTGAAAGTACCAAGTATTTTTTAACTACATCAACTCTTTTCTTCCTCTTCTTCCTTAGGTGGTTTTGGGGTATAATGGGCTCTCATTGCCTTATTGATACGGGCTTCACTCAAAATTTATTTTGATCTCAAGAAGAGAAAAATGACACCCAACTCTTCTTAAAACTAATATAAGTGGAGTTTTGCTTCAAGATTCTATGAGACACCATTTTTTATAAAGTACATGCATTGACATTCTTTTTTTCTTTTTCTTTTTGTATTCTTTGGATTTTATTTAATTGAATCGTGTTGTGGTGATGTTTTTATACAGGGAGTAAGAAAATATATAATAATTCATAATATAAAATAAACATAAATAATATTATATAAACATACTCATAAACATAAAGAATTCTATTAGTAAAACATGAAAGGAAAGAATGGACCAAAACATTTACATCACTATGATTTATTAGCCAGGTCGATCTTAAATAAGATATTGCATATTTCCAATTGGAACTGTGTAAAGTGTTTGAAGTCAATGTGCGGTTTTTGTGCAGTTCCAAGAGACGAGGTAAATCTCTCATATATATATTTTTTTTGTTAATCTCTTATATATAATTCATATTTATATTTATTTACAATTTTATTTTTTGGTATTATTTTAGTAACTAGTTTGATCCAAGGACTTGCATGGAGAGAAAGAAAAGAAAAAAAAGATAATGAAAAACTCTACATGACAAAAAATCGTGTAGCGTAAGATATCATTTGCCTGAGCAACTTTGCGATCATTGTTAATTCAGCCATTATTTCTGACATGACAAACCTACCTTTTGATGAATATCTTTGCAATTGTTAAGTTTGGCATGAACAAGTAAAATATTCGACAAACTTAAGGCTTCAATAATTTTCATAAACTAGTCGCAAACCCGTGCGATGCACAGAGAAACTACTAAAAATGAGATCAAAAATTGTATTTTTTTAGTTTTTTATCTTCTATTGAACATGTTTTTCGTCTAATTATATGGATTTAAATTTCTTGCATTAAAAAAAATAAGAAAAGAAAAATGTAGAAGATGCCAAATTTTCAACCAACAAATCATGTTTCGTGAACTTCTAGATAGAGTAAAAAGGTTACTCATTTTTTCTTGACTATGTACATTGAAAATTGAAATACAGGAAAAGAAAAGAGAGAACAAATAAAAGAAGTGTATGTTGGAGAAAATTTATTCCTATATTTGTTAAGTAGATTAAAAAGTAGACATTGACGAAATTTTATTCCCTTATTACAAAGGTTGTAGACAAAATTCTATTCCCTCAACACAAAAGGTTATAAAAGGCCGCAACTACATAAAGTTATAGGATTAAGAGGGCTCATGATAGTTAATGACCCAAAGATTTATATTCTGGTGTATATCTAATATGATGTTGTACAACATCCAATAGGTCAGATTATCAATTTATATTGACAACAAAGATATTGCTATTAGGCTCCTTCTATTCAGACCCAACAAAGATATTGCCAACAACTGTTCATTGTTTCCACAACAGATATTTGGGTGACATTGTGACAATGAGAAAAATGAGCACATAAAAAGTTCTTCAATGCCTTAGATGTGAAGTTACCAATTCTTAATTCCCCATTTAGACGCAGCAGCAACTTCAACCCCAATTGGTTGAAATCTGTTAGAAAATAGCTCTAAATTAAGTGTTGCCTATAAAATCACAATTGTGGGAAATACATACGCAAACACAATTGTGGTCCCAAAAGATTCTGGTTTGGTTGAACAAACATTACCTTATGGCTATATATGTATATACATATATACAATCATGCCTATAAAATCATGAAATCATATATAACTATATATAGGTATGTATATACATATATAGTACTTACCAAAAACAAGTATATACATATATAGCCATGAAATCATGTATATATATACATACTCAGACTGCACCCATGATCCAGTGCCCAACTCCTAAAACTATTATAGTTTTAGGCAATATGTACATATGTACATACATATGTTTATGCATAGATACATGATTTCATGGCTATATATGTATTTTTTTTTTATACAAATCAGTAAGAGTTTACAGCATATCAATTGTATTCATTACAAATGTAACAATCACTTTATATCCTCAGCCTTAGACACTCATGTAGATCCTTCTTGACCTTCTTTCTTAAGGGTCAATGGCAGAAACTGAGGTATATATTTTTTTCTAACTTCGAGAGCTACACCATTGGTCTCTGGGACCAAGAAGCTCATGACTCCGAGAGCCATGAGCAAAACTGTTGAAGAATTTGATTTGATCATAAATATACTGCGACTTTGAGGTGTGAATATCACTTTCTTTAAAGTGATAATTGCGTCTACTCGAAAGAGTTTATTGCAGAGTAACGACAATTCACTTTGAGGATACAATAAAATCACCAATTATAGATAGTAAAAATCTCTAATTCCTTATAGAGTATTATAACGAAATTGTATATTTGACAATGAATTAGACCCTTCTAATTTATAGACAATGAAGAGTTATGATTCTTCATTTAATTGATACTATTCCACAACAGTATAACTGTGAATAACTTCCATAAACAATTATTTATGTATCACAAAATAACTTTCATAAGCAATTATTTTTATATCAGAAAACAACTTCTATGAGTTATGATCCGTTAATGTTCAATCCCCCACAAATTGTCGTCAATATAAAATGAAACTCTAGTCTTGATAATATTTTATTTCAATTTTAGTTAAACTCTAATATCAAAAGTGATATTAATAGATAGTCTTATATCTCCTAATTATTGAGTTTTAAAAAAGAAAATTAAATAGTAGAGTTTTTCAAAAGTTAAACCTCTTCCGTTTTATGATATATAATAGATTATAGATTTAATTTACGAATTAGTATTTTTGCTTAATTGTGATGGTCATAACTCATAAGGGTTTTTTGTTATATAAAATAAAACTTTAGTGGTGGAGGATTTTTTTTTTTTAATGGTCATTACTGAGGCTGAACATAACCAGAACTGGGAATTCCCCAAAAACAGACCAACTGACCAAGAAAGTGACACCCTTGAAATTAATCAACTCCCTCATAAGTCATAACCTTAAAAGATAATATCACACATGGCTGCTTTAGTTTCTATAGCTAGTGAGACCCGGTTCATTCAAAGTGTATGCGCAATTATAGTAAAGGGTCATTGGAACAACCTCTTGAAACCCAACATTGGTTCCACTCTTACCTCAACAACCATCCACCAGGTACTCCTGCAACTCTCACTTTATAATAATAATAAAAATCATGGTCCCTCACTTTCTTGGGCATTTTTCAAGTGGGTTGAATCAGTTCCTAACTATAACCACTCTTTGCAATGTTCATGGACAATGGTTCACATCCTCACTAAGCACAAGCACTTCAAAACTGCACAAGACTTGCTTGAGAAAATTGCACTTAAGGATTTTTTATCGTCACCCACGGTTTTGAATGCTTTGGTGAGGAATTTCGATGACCCGGATGCGAATTCACATGTTTTAAGCTGGCTTGTTATATTTTTTGTGAATTCGAGGATGACCCATGATGCAATTCAGGTGTTTGAGCACATGAGGGTGCATAGGTTAAAGCCTCATTTGCATGCTTGTACTGTGCTTTTGAATTGTTTGGTTAAGGATAGGTTGACTGATATGGTATGGAAAGTTTATAAGAAGATGGTACAGATAGGGGTTGTTCCGAATATACACATTTATAATGTTTTAATTCATGCCTGTTGCAAGTCTGGGGATGTGAAGAAGGCAGAAGAGCTGTTGAGTGAGATGGAATTGAAGTGTGTTTTTCCTGATCTTTTTACATATAATACATTGATCTCATTATATTGCAAGAGGAGTATGCACTACGAGGCTTTGGCTGTACAAGATAGAATGGAAAGAGGAGGAATGAGTCCTGATATTGTGACTTTTAATTCCCTTATTTATGGGTTTTGTAGAGAAGGTAGAATGAAAGAGGCTGTAAAGCTCTTCCAGGAAATTAAAGGTGCTACTCCTAATCATGTGACATACACTACTTTGATTGACGGATATTGCAGAGTAAATGAACTTGAAGAAGCTTTAAGATTGCGCAAGGTGATGGAGGTTAAGGGGTTGTACCCTGGAGTTGTTACTTATAATTCAATTCTCCGCAAGTTGTGTGAAGAAGGCAGGATAAGGGATGCAAATAAGCTCTTGAATGAGATGAGTGAGAGGAAAGTTGTACCTGACAATGTGACATGTAACACATTGATTAATGCTTACTGCAAGATAGGAGATATGAGGTCTTCATTGAAAGTGAAGAACAAATTGTTGGGGGCTGGTTTGAAGCTGGACCAGTTTACATACAAAGCTTTGATTCATGGATTCTGCAAAGTGCATGAGATGGACAGTGCTAAAGAGCATTTGTTTGGCATGCTTGATTCAGGGTTTTCTCCAAGTTACTGCACTTACTCATGGATTATAGATGCCTTTTGCAACCGAGACAGTGAAGATGCAGTTCTAAAACTCCCGGATGAGCTAGTGCAAAGAGGACTTTGTGTTGATGTCTCAGTGTACAGGGCACTGATAAGAAGGTTATGTAAGAGAGAGAGAGTTGACTGTGCTGAAAAAATATTCAGTATTATGCAGGGGAAGGGCATATCAGGAGACAGTGTTGTATACACTGCTCTGGCATATTCTTACTTGAAAGCAGGGAAGGCAACTGTTGCTTCACAGATGTTAGATGAAATGGCTAAAAGGAGGTTGAGGATAACACTTAAAATCTATAAATCGTTCAATGCTTCTTATGTTGGTGATGGCAGCATCTTACCTCGTTTTTGGGATCATGTGGTTGAGAGAGGCTTAATGTCCAAAAATATTATTAAGGAAATGCAGCAGATGAATGTACCCGTCGTAAAGGAACCTTGGAGACGTATCTAAAATTTGAGACTCAAATTTTGGTCATTCTAGCAGTTCATGGCAACAGGAACTCCTCATGATTCCAGCCTGTTGTAACATTTGTTGATTAGACACCATGATAACTAGTCCTACTTAGTGCTTGTCAGCCAAATATCAGCAAAAAATTGATGATAACTGCTCATGAGGCACAGCTAGAACAGGTATTCTCCTCCACTGTAACTCTGGCAGTGATTCTTAATTTGATATTCAACCATAATATCTTTTAATTATGCTATCTCCACCACCATTGTAACTTTTGCTCCGAAAGAACAGTTTCCTACTTGCACTTGCACATTCTGTGGCTCAAAACTGCATGAAGTTATGTTCAGATACACATGAATATATGTGCATGAACAAAGCACAATTTTCTTAGTTGTTTGATTATAAAGACATTCAAATGGTTGATATACTCTGCTCTTTTATTACATTTGTGCACAATTTTCTTTGAAGGGGAATGCTTGTTTGTTAAATATATGCCACACATTGCAGTATCTAACCTTCTTCTGCAAGACTAGCATTTGCTTGTGTAAAAGAGAAATGTACTCTTGCATCCATCACCATGTATCATGTTGCTGTTGCTCATGTGCTGGTAAAATTAGGGTTTTATGCATTTCATGGGAAATTTTCTATTGGTCAATATTAAGAATGTGTCTATTATATAGTTGATATCTTGCACATTAATAAAAATTTTGTGGCTATTTTCTTTTTGCAATTGCAACTATTATCTATGAGGCTCACTCTTAGTTAAGTCCTAATTTATCTTGTTATGGCACGTGCAGGAAAGGAAAGAAAGAGAAGCCCAATCTGTTGAATCTGTTGAAGGTGGTTGGACAGTTGTTGTACATCATAAAGGAAGGAAAAAGACCACAGATGTTGAGAGTGGTACTACTGTGAGCTCTGTCGCCAAGGCTGTTGTCGAGGATAAGATGGCCAAGAAGAAGGATAAAGAAGTTGGTCTAGATTTCTACCGCTTTCAAAGAATAGAAGCCCAGAAAAACGGTATGATTTGGAAAAGCTTATTTTCATTTTCTTTTCCTTATAAACAGTATTTGTATGTATGTTAAATATAGATATATATTATTGAGAATACAATAAAGAAATTCAAATGTAGATATTTGCAACCCCAAGTTTCCAATGTTAACAGTAACATTTTTCTCTTTAGTCTTTATCATGTATGAGTATGATTATGTTGTTTCAGTAAAATCTTTTCCTTTTTCTATTAGAAAAAAACGTAAAATGTTTTCTGCTTTAAAAAACCGAAATTTCCGTCGTTTCTTTATGCCATCATCTTCTTCTAATCCTTTGTGGTGTCACCATTATCACCACCATCAATGACCATCACCATGTCTATTTTTTACTGTCGTCACCACCACCACCACCACCACCTTTATAACCTTTACCACAGCCACCATTACTACCCCACTACACCCTTAGCATCACCACCAAGACCACCTCTAATACCACCACAGCCACCATCGTTGTCAATCCCACCACACCACGTCTGGTGCCACTCCCACCACCACCAAACCTACATGGAATATTGTTGAATTTTTAGTATGAGCCAAATAACCAAAAAATGTTTTAGGATTCATTTACTAGGTAGCAACCAAAAATAGAAAAACAAATCATTTTCCCCAAAAATGCTTTCCATTGAAAACATTTTTTGCTATAATTTTTTGTTGTTGAAACAAACAAAATGCTTTTTCAAAGTAAGTTATGGCCACAAAGGAAGCATTAGTATGAGAAGCACAAGCAAATACGAGAGAAGCAAGCAAAGTAGAATTTTTACTACAAGCAAGACAAAGAAATAGAGCTGTAGCTTTACAGGCTTTGATTAGGTGGTCAAGAATTGGTACTACAGGTATGATATGTGGCAAAGAATAGCAGAATTGGGTGTAAAATCAACTCACAGAAATGCCTAGTCAAAGTAAGGCATGTAATCTTGATGTAATTCCCCTTGAGAAAATCGATATGCATAAATGAGATAGGAAAGGCAAGAATTTTTTTTACCAAATCTAATATTGGAGGTCATCCAAGTAATTGATGAAATTTACTAAATGTTTTAGCAAAGAAATTGCTACAGAAGGTGTTCTCATTCTCTTTTTCTCGGAACAAGTGGATAACCAACTTTCGACTTCAATATACATTGGGTCGTCTTTTTCTTCACCAAGGCATGTGCCAAAAGAGTATTCAATACAAAGGAGATGTTCGAAGAAGTGTGGCTTTATTTCTCGCGTTTCATGACAATGTTTTAGTCTTCTTTCAATGCAATTAAGTAATGCGACATGACCATTAGAAGTATCA
The DNA here is from genome assembly GCA_907173295.1 of Fagus sylvatica. NCBI lineage: Eukaryota > Viridiplantae > Streptophyta > Magnoliopsida > Fagales > Fagaceae > Fagus > Fagus sylvatica. Next base: position 4,212,325 of record OU015772.1, read on the forward strand.
AGTTGAGAGGGATGAGAATGGTGGATATGAAGTGGAGAGGGATGGAGAATGGTAGAAACATGATAATTAACTTGCACTTTAATGATAATAAGGATGATCAACACTATCATCACAAAAGTAAGTTTTTTCGTACATTTCATTGCCATCGGCTTGCTTATGCTCTATAAATCTTCTTTTTTGATGATAAATACAAAACAACAATTTATAGGACTTAATTTCTTTGCTCTTCTATTGCTATTGAATGCTTAGACATCTTTAAATAAATAAACATGAGAGAGAGAGAGAGAGAATATCACTTTTTGGTAATATAATGGTTTCATGTTAATTAACATTTGTTTAAACTAATGTCTTTTGATTAGGGTCACTAGATTTTATAAAGATTATAAAGAGTAATTGTAAGATTAATATGTGATTTTTATTAGATGTTGGCTAATTCTATGTGACGAAACTAGAGTAAATGAAATCCCTAGAGTGGTTTTCCCTTTGAAAAAGTTCTTCTTTTTGTAATCCAATCTGTGTGCCTAATACTATTTTATTATTATTGCTTTTGATTTGGTAATTATAATTCAAATTTCTTTGCACTATTTGTTTGTGTTGAATTAATCTCATACATAATTTGTTTGGGATCTAAATCAAGTTTTCAGTCAGTTATACTCATAAAAAAGAAATTAACATTTAAATGAACAACTGAAGAAAGATGATGTCTATCACAGTATGTCATATCAAACACCCATTTAAAATGTTATTTGAAAGAAAACATTGTGTTAAAAAGGATAATAATCTTGTGTAAGTAAAAATGTAACACGAGCTATCATACTATTTACTTATGAACAACTAACATAAATGGTCAAAATTACACATGGAACAAATTCTAAAAAGGCTTATATTATTGCAAAAGAAAACTAAAAAAAAAAAAAAAAAAAAGGACTATTAAAAGATTTACAAGTGCAAAAACTATTCTAAATAGAAAATCCTCCATTCATTGTTAACTCCTCATCATAAAATATGAAATTCATAAACTTTGGCAAAATCTTTTCATTGCAACTGTCGAAAGGTTTTTAGAGAAAGGGTTTTATATTAGTTAGGTCAAGATTTAAATTATATAAATATTGGTGACATTTGCATTGAAGAAAAGGTCAATTGTAATGATACAATAATTGCATGAGCATCCGTAATGTCACGCTATGTGCTTTTTTATTTCTTCTTTTTTCTTTTTGCTAAATACCTTGTGTTGCCCTATAAGATTGAATAATTTTGCACTCAATGTGATATGTGAATGGGATGGATGTGTGTAAGGCTTACAATATAGAAGAAAATAATAAATTAATCAAGTAGCTCATAAATAAGCTAAAGCTTATTCGGCAAGAAAATGAACCAAATTTGAACATATAATCTAGTTTGGTGATGAAACCTTTATGTAAAATCAAATGTCTACTATGCTTTATGGGATTTCTATCTCAAAACAGCAAGAGGAGACTATAACAGGGTTGTGGAAAGCTCACTTGCAATGGGAAAGCAGACTGCGTAAGGAAATTACACTCCTTCGCAACGAAAACAGGAATATGGAAACAGATTTCCTGAGCAAACAGGTAGATAAAACTTAGACAAACAAGTATCATCAAGTACAAAACGGTTCGAAGTTGTGAGTGAAAATGATGAGTTGATCACATTATTGGCACATGAGATAATCACAAGCACAAATAGGTATTATAATATTACAAATACTGGTTCAACACTTCCCGGATCAGGGAATCAACATCCATTACACTGACACACAATTTAAAGACAAACTCTAATGATAATGGAGGATCATGCAGCAACACATAAAGCATACTAATTTCCCAACTCAGACTAACATAACACCACAACTTTTATTCAGTAGCAAATAAAACATAACTATTTCTTTTCTACTTCCTCATCCTTCTCGTCCTCGCTCCAGCAGCATTTCAGGATTGATCTGGGAGATGCACAGCTTTCAGCCTTGACAAAGCTGTGGTAGGTTAGAGATCCAGCACCCAATCCAAACACTTCATAGCTCTTTTCTCCACAATGGTATCCCTTCAAGTCCAGAGGAAACTTGGTTCCAAGTTCCATTTCAGCAATGTCAGTATGCAGAGCCACGGAGAACTCAGTAGGTTCAAAGCAAGCCAAAACCCTCTCAATCATCTGGGTCAAATTCACTTCTTCAAAATCATAGCCAACTGCTTCAAAACTTGCATAACTGAAGCCATCTTCTGGTGTAACGTGAATTGTAGAAATTGCAGCACCTTCAATAGCGTTCATGGAGTACCCACAAGGGTCAAACTCAAAGTCACATATCTCAGATTGAGGAAGAATCTTCCTAATACCAGAATCCTCGGTCATCAGAGTAGCTGAAGTTGCATTAGTTTTGTAGAAAACTGATGCCCTCTTTATGTCCAAACCAGTCATGCACATCTCTAGAGTGTAAACAGGGCTAGACTCTCTCGCCAATTCAGCAGAAGCAGAGTAAACATGCCATTTCTGTGATTTTTCAGGGCTACCCATCACATATGCCTTGCTGGCCAAACCAAGCTTGCCAAAATAGCTATCAAGGACTGCTACTTCTTCTGAGAAGCTCCTATGTGGAAATGACTGAGCCCCAGGAAAATTAAAGCTTCCACGAGTGTATCTCACAGATTTCACTGCAAGGGATAGGGAGTGAGCCAATTTAAGGATGGCCGGAATGGAAAGAAGCAATTTTGTGGTCCCACAAGTTTTGATAATGACTTTATAAGGATACACGAAAAGGCTAGATTCAGAGAGGACATAGGAATCAACGTGATCGTTTGACAGAGAAGCGACAATGGTGCACTCAGCTGGTCCTAGAATCTCATCCAATTGAGATTTAGATAAAGAACGGAGGCCCATGCCCCCAGGGTCAGCAAAGATGCCTGGCTCAAAGAATGATACCTCAAGCCTCTTTTCATAACCTTCAAATCCAATCGCAGAGACCGGCAAGGAGGCCATCTTGCCTCAAGGGAAATAAATGAAGTTGCACCAAAGGAGGATGAGGGAACAAGTGAAGTAGAAAAGAAAGACAAACTACAGGAATTTTTAGCAGTAATAAAATCCTAAAGGGTACGTCAAACTCCGGTAGAGTCAGGATGGTTTCCGCGCGCACTGCACATAAAGAGCACAGGATAATGTAACATTAGCAAACCATTTATTCGTATATAAAACCAATAATTGTGAACATCAAGTAACATGCAACTTACGTTGGAGTAAGCAGCAGATCTGAACTTCTTGATTCCACCGGCAGGACGGATGTCTTCAATGCTATAACCGAGGGGAGCTTCATAGAATAAGGAACTACTACTACTAGACTTCTTCTTGCCACCTTTGGACTCCATTAGTTCATTCAGTCTTAGCCTGACAAAACCACAGAAACAGATATTAGCAGAAGACTATAGTATGCGCTAGCCAGGACTAATGAACATGAGCAAACTAACACAAATCCGTATTAACACAGGAAGAATATAGTATGCATCAAAAATTGGAGATGAAAGCTGAAGTAATAGCACTACAAAGTATAAACACACCTCCCAACAATTACTAAAAATCTCTTAATCAATATAACTAAAAGGAAAAACAAGATTAAAATAAATCCAATCTTAAGTAGAAACAAGATTAACAACATAATGAATCAACACAGACAAAACAAATAGAAACACGCACTACTTAAGAGATTCAATACTTCCCACCCCAACACATAACCCAAGAAAAGAAAATTGAATTATAACACAATCCAAAAGTCAAGACTGTACAAAATGTTGGATGCTTCAAAACACAATAAAAAATCAGATCACTTCATTCCACATAACTAAAAACAGCTTCTTTCCAAATGAAATAACCGGGTCTAGTTTTCTTAAAATAACAAATTCATTTCCTCCAAAGAGAACCAGAGGAAAAATATCATTTTTTTCAAAAATTCACATAAGACAAATGAAAATACAAAACCAAACTATTCTTTAACGAATACAGAAACCCAGATTTAGACTACAAAACCCTCATAAATAATTTAGGGAAATATTACAAAAATGAATAGAACACAACCAAATAAATAGCCACAAATAGCCACAGTTTATAATTCTAACAAACGCAAAAGTTATATTCTTTCACTGATAAACAAAAAGCATGTTCACAAATCTCATCCACAATAACAAAATACATAGATAGATCAAACACACAAATATTCAATCACATAGATTACCCTAAACATATTTATACATAAAATTACCAAAAATATAAAGAAAACAAGAACAGAATACTTACAACAAATACAAAAGGCGTAATCAAAAGCTAAATGTTCCTCCTGAAACCCCCTTTTTTTTCTGAAACTCAAGATTCAAAGCAAAACAAATAAAAATCCAAAATGAAAACCAAACGAAAACACGAAATCTGAATCAGATATAAAACCCAAGCCGATAAATCAATTAGGAAAACGACGACCTTACCGATTAAGATTAAATAAAGGAAACCCTTAGAACGAATCCGAACCCACCCTAGAAATCTTAGCGAGAAACGCAACCACAAGAAAGAGAAAGAGAGAGAGAGAGATGGTTTTGGTGGCAAAGCTTTGAAAGATTCTTTTCGTGAGGTTTGAGGAGTGGCGCGAGGGTGTTTATATAGTGGTAGAGGAGGAGAGCGTTGAGCTTACGACTCGTGGAATTTATGGAATTAACGGTTTCTTTCGCATTCAAATGCTGCCAGGTTGGATTATTTATAATAATACAATAAAATCTCATCTATTTATTTCAAAACGTATTGAGTAGGAAAATTTGATAGTTATCCTCATCTAAATTTATAATTTGTTGAAATGATTTGAGTGATTGAATATTACTAATTTATTATGGCTAATTTTCAGAGTTGACGATATATGAAATTTATAATTTTTTTCATCAATCATAACTTGTCATTTAAGTAAGTTGTGGATTTCGATACGATAAAGAGTGTCTTTAAGTTTTTTCTCTAAAAAATTCGTATTCCTTATTTATTTTATATTTCACCATTCATTTCGGTGATAAATTATTATTAGAGTAATGATACCTTAATATATCAATCACCGATGATACTGTTCTAAGCCACATAATTGTTAAAAAAAAATTTTTTTTTTAAAAAAAGAAATTTTTTGCGTGCTTAAAGTTAAAAGGAATCAGTACAGCTGATGCTAACCAAACTTGACACGTTTTGTTATTGGGAAGAGAATCTGTGTGGGGATGGTGGAAGAAAAAATGTGGCTGTGGGTTGGAAAAGAATAAGTACAATATTTCATAAAGAAAAAAAAGAAATCACTTGATGTGGTGAATAATGAATTGTGATCCATATTGTAATCACTTTCACATTGATTTTTATTAATTTCATTTTTGTGTACTTATTCCATTTACATGCATGTATGGGACAGGTGGGTGTGAGGCTGTGAGTTGTTTCATTTCCACGCTTTGCTTGCAGCCTTGCATGGCATCTCCTATGACAATTATATATAACCTCCCCCTCATAGCAGGTGGGTCCAGGAAGAGATCATATATGACCGTCATAGGAGATACTCCCTCCAGCTTGAAAGACCAACAGCATCCATTGGCCCCAGCTCCATCCCACCCCACTTTTTCTTGTGGACTTCTTTTCTTTTCTTTTCTTTTATTTTTTGGATAGAAGATAGGAAGATAGTGAATACATGCTTTCAATACCCACCATACCCAACAAACTACCTTGCTTTGTCACTTTTTTCACATGCATTTCATATATTCACCAAAGAGAAGGTTGTAAACATCTTTTTGGCAGGTATGGATGCTTTATACAAATGACCCCACTGGAGAATCACTTTACTTTGTGCTGGTTGGGATGGTAGATTGGTAGTAGATTTGTATAATGGTCGGTTTGGTTGTGTTAAATTCAGATTCGCCTAATTTTTGTTGAATCAAACAAATGATCGAAACTCATCCACTTTGAATACTCCAGAAAGTTAATAATAATATTAACAACAACAACAAAAAGGTGCAAGTTCAGCCTTTAAGCATCTATAAGAGTCAGATTTACATCATTTATCAAGTATGAGACGCAAAAGTGAATCTGAATGGACCATGTTTCAATGCTAAATTCTCAAGCATTTGTACCAAACACGCACCACAGAACCATGGTAGTAGGAACATGGCAGCATCACAAGAATCAACACATATAGGGAGAATCAAATCAGCAACACGTTAAATATCCAGGAAGATAATATTCTATCATTAATGAAAAATAAATAAAAAAATCTATCAGCTTGATTAGGCATCATATCTTATGCATGTTTGGTCAGCATATTAAATGTAATCAACTCGTATTTGAGCAGGCTAAGTCTAAATCATACTCAATCACCAAACTCAAAGAATAATCAACACGTTTAGCAAAAAAAAAAAAATCACCAAACCAAAGAATAATTAAATGGGGCTAAAAGCATGAAGTGTGCCTGGATGCATCAACAATGTGAGAGATGAATAATCCTATGCTAAGAAAACCATCCAAATAGATGGCCAATTGCGGGTTTCTTCTTACCATTCCCTGCCCCTTAAAAAAAGTTTCAAGTATAACTATTTTTTTTTTTTTTTGTTTAAGCTCTCAGTAAGTAGAGAAATCAGTCTTCATCTAATGTACAAACAACAATTTTGAATAGCTCAGAATGCATGCTAGTAGCATTGAATATTGTGATGCACTGATGCTGAGTTGCTGACATAACAATATTTTATTTCTTGGGAAAGTCGATGAGGATTAGGATGCCATTTCGATTGAAATGATTTTATGAGCTGGTTAGCATAATCAAAGTTGACTTCAGTTGGCCTACCATTTGCTAAACTGGAAAGAAAATGATCAATTAAACAAAACTAATTATGTTCTCAAGTTAAACATACAGCTAAGTAAAAGTGATGAAAAATTCACATCAGAAATGTAAATGGGATAAATTTCATGTTATAGAAGATCAGGGAATTCCCAATCACAAAGAGGCCTCTACTAGTAAATACATGCCTTAAAAGGGCCAAAAATGTCAAACATAAACCATAAAATATTTACAGAAAGAACAATGACCTAGATATTCACTTCTTTTTGCTGCCTCTTGGGCAAGAGGATAAACTGCTTAGCCCGTCAGGGGTGATTTGAGGCCGGAAGGCGGGGAGTACTCCCACTCAAAAATGATCCTTTGGATTACCCGGCAACTGGTTCTGGCGGGTGGGGTCAATTGTCCGTAGGTTTTACTACTGGCTAGAGACGAGTCCAAAGAGCTCTTCTTTAGAAAGGTTCCTACGTTATCAAAATATATATATATATATATATATTCACTTCTTTTTGCTATTTAAATCTGTATAATAATCTCCAAGAGTTCAACTTTATCACAACATTTTAGATATCACCAGCCCTCTGATCCACTTGTTCAAACAAAAAGGTTTTGGACATAATGGCCAGATCCCATCTATATCAAAAGATGAAAGTTTCAATTTTGCTGGTAAAGGTTTCATGTGTAGGCTGTGATATCTTAAGAGGTTTATGGAGAGCAGCCACGAACAATCGCATGGTAACACAGTCAACTTTTGATACATGTTTCTTTATAAGATATATCACCAGGAAAAAGAATAAAAGAATTGGAAGTTATAGATTGGCAAGTGTTGCTTAGCTTCTTTTAGATGAGAAAAATCTTTCATTATGACTGTTTCTGCTTTTCATTGAACTCTGTTGATTGAACTGGCTTTCCATTCTTCTTCTCATAGTCTAGCTTCAGTTCCTCCAAACGCTTAGATACCTAATAATTAAATAAAACATAAGACATAAATAAGTGAGAAAAAATAAATAAATAATGAAAGAAAATCCAACAGAATACTTCTAAGCATTTCAAGCACTGGAAAGCCTGCATGGAAAATTGTAGGATGTAAATGTGTATCGTGGTGTCTACGTAACCTAGTCCTCAAATCTTAGGATGTAGGAATATAGATGAAATTTCACAGATCCTAAGTGTCCCTTTTTATGATTTGGTGTAAATAAAGTGTCTACATAGCTTAAGAGTGTATAAAAGTGGCACTTCAGTCATTGTGCCCTGTGAATAGTGTGGAACATATTGTGAAAGTACCCTTCAGGAACTTCCAGAGTAATAGGAACATTTATTTCATTCCTCTGCACAAATCAGTTAAAATACAAATTTCTAGCTGCATGACAATTTTGTAATCCTACTCATCTTGTCCATCTAGTTAATTCACACATTCTGGTGTTTCCATACGAAACAGCTGAAACGTTATGGTTCAATAATGAAGTATTAACATATTCTCTAAGAGATTTTTCAAAGAGAGGTTACTGATGAGTAAGTGAAATCTGTCATGTTCTCTTAGACAGTGATAAAGCACCAGAACCTGATGGTTTTGGGGCTCATTTTTTCAAGTCTGCTTGGAATGCTGTTGGAGAGCAGGTGTGTGCGTGGCCATCAAGAGCTTCTTTGTTACTGGTAAGCTTTTTGGAAGAGGCTAATGCTACCATTACCTTGATTCCCAAGGTGAAAAACCCCACTCTAATATCAGAATTCCATCCTATTTCTTGTTGTAACACTTTGTACAAATGTATATCAAAGATTCTAGCAAATACGTTAAAGATGTGCCTCAATGGTTTCATTAGCCGCAGCCAAACAACTTTTGTACCAAGTAGAAAGATTTCAGATGATGTCTTACTTGCTCAAGAAAGCCAATGGATGATCAGCTGCCTATCTTTTCAAATAGTTTTTGAAATTTTCAAGGCTTACAATTCAGTGGAATTGGAGTTCTTTTGAAGGCTATTGTGTGTCCTGAAAAGTTTTTTAGATCAATACTTGTATTTCTACTCTCAAGTACTCCATATCTTAGAATGGAGGCTTGGCTGGGTACTTTGAATGTTAGAAGGGGCTTAGACACGAATTTCTCCCTATCTTTTCATTATGGCTATGGAGGTCCTTAGCAAGCTAATGCAAAGGGCTGTTCAGAAGAGGGGTTTTGGCTTCCATCCTAAGTGTGTTAAATTAAATCTTTCACTCTTGTGCTTGATTTTTATGGCAGCCAATAAGCACAGTGTGGAAGGATTGCAAACCTCTGGTTGACAAGATCACAAGTAAAATTCACTCATGGTGAGCCAAATATTTTCCGTTTGCTGGTAGACTCCAACTGATTGATCGGAGTTATTCATAGTGCAATTCTATAGAGCAAGCTTATTCATTTTCCCTAAGAAGGTGGTGAGGCAGGTTGTGTAGATTTTGAAAGCATATTTGTGGAATGGCTTGACAAAAGGGACTGCAAGAGTTAATGTGGCTCGGGAGGATGTAACTTTCCCAAAAACGGAAGGGGGCTTGGAGTTGGGCTTGTTTAAAATTTCACTGAATGCATCAAATTTCTAGAATTTACTACATAACATGAGGTCTCTTGTAAGTTGTATAAAATTTCATGCTTCTTATGTAAATTTGAAAAAAATTTCCTTTGGCTGAGATAGATTAACTTCAATTAAGATTTATTTCAGTGCAAGTTGCCTGAACTTGTGACCTTATGCAAGAGGTTCAGAAAAATTGCTTACGCATTAAGATTATAATGCATATGTGAAGAAAAAATTATTATGGCTTAAAGCAACTGGAAATATCAGATTTCAGCATTAAAGCATCATTCAAAGGAGGGGGAGAGAGAACCTTGATTGAGTAGGCCATTGGTAATAATGTATCTGGATCCATTGCATCCTCAGGGAAGTTACGCAAAGCATGTATGAGTTTCTCAAAAGGTAATTTGATCTGATAAACAAAAGAAGAACATTACAAGAGACAAATTATACTATTAATTTAAATTTTGAGCAGGCAAAAGATCCAGTGAAACTCACCAAGTCATCATGGCAATACTTTAATAGGGCCAAACCAACCTTAAAAACAATTTTAACACCCTGCAAATGAATATGATAGATATATATCAAAGTTTTGAACCAAAAAACAACACTAAGGCAAAACATATAATGTCACCAACCACAAACCTCATGGAGAAAGACATCCCAAATTCGAAGAGCCAAATGGAAGGGAAAAGAGTATGAGAAAACAGTTATGAACCACTGACTTGCATACATGCTAGGATTTATCATTTCTTGGGTAAAATGCTCCCCCAGCTTTGGCAAATGCTCTCTCACCAATTGATCAAACTGAAAAAGATACTGTTGTACCAGAGGCAGTCCTACCTATCAATACACATATAACAACAGATTCAGAGGGTGCTTGGAATCACCACTAAGCTTAGAGAAACATCTCTAATCAAAATTCTTATTCAAATTACACTGCTCACAACATTTCCAGGAGCCTTTTTTTTTATAGGGCTTTCAGGGATACATCCAAACAAAAGTCTCAATCAAGCAAAATGCATCCCACGAAATCCTAAACAAAATTAAAACTAAATTCAAAATTCAAAAAAGAAATCTGGAAAAATAATAAATCCTGAAATATAATTGATTGTGCTACTTGCATCACCTACACATCATTCCTCCTAAAACTAAAGCTGCCTCATTTTGCACTATCAAAAAGAAAAGGGGGAAGTTTACATATATTGATTGAAATCCCCTCAGACTGACCTAGCAGTCAGCCTAAAGTCATTCTTATAACCTAGCTTCTTTCAGTTGCCAATCTAAGCTGAGTTCACCTCTAACAATGAGAACAAAGATGTTCTTGACACAATAGCTTACCAGATATAACCCTTCCATTGGAGCATGGACAGCTCCTTTGAGTAACGCGACCAATAACCAGAAGGCATCCTCTTCACTCATATAAAGAAGCAACAGACCAGCTAAAAAGCCCATTCCCTGCATTTCAGTTCAATATCATTCAGTTTCATACACACAGTAGATAGATTAGTAATGGAACATTTAAGAGTCATACCTGAACATATCCAACATCTCTGTCAAAGACAGAGTATGCCTTCAAAACATTGTAAAGGGACCTTTGACCAGGTCCGTGTTTCTGCTGGAAGAAAACATGCGAGGGAAACGTACGAGAAATGTCTCGTATTATATCTGGTTCTGAAGCTGATGTCTCGTATATTACTAGTTGCTGCATTAACATAAAGTCCAATCAGCATAATACTAACAAGTTCATGTGAGGAAGAACAGCAATAAATGAAAAAAATAAAAAGAATGTTAATAGAATCATCAAAAGCCAAAAAAATAGATTTTCTTCTTTCTTTTCTTTTGCTAAAGTGTAACTTAGCCAGTGACCCAGTCCACCTATCATCAACTAGTCTGCATATTAATCTACCTCATCTACTCAAGAATTAAAGGTAGATAAGTTTCTTGTCATATTTTAAACAAACCAAACTACTAAAAAAGTGCACCAGAGATCACAGTTTTAACCGGTAATATTTCTTTATTTGCCAACAAAACTTTCGGGTTAGCGATATACTAAAACCAAACAAAAATTAAGTGTTTCTAAGATTATGAAGGGGGAAAAGAAAAGTCAGAGGTACAAAAGAAAAACGTTTGCACATTACAAAGAAACCAGATTTTCTAGATGAAATAATGGGCAACATTCAGATGAAAACAAGTGATAAGATGGAAGAATGAAGAGAGAGAGAGAGAGAAGAGGATACAGTGGACCTTGTTATGGACACTGAACAGGATAAGAGCAATGCTAGTCCTTCAAAATTATAATGGGAAGAATGAATTAATTGGAACCACATGTTGCACAACATAAAAAGATGTAAACATAAAACATTGGTGGAATGACATGTGATTTCTACCATAACTTATAGCACTCTTTGGATGTCAAACTGATGCATTAAATCCATTGTGTGAGAAGTGAGTAATACTTATTGATCGAAAAGAATAAGTATGAAAGAGACAAGGAAAATGACGGGGGGGGGGGGGGGGGTAATTCCTTTTTCCGGTGATCATTTTGAAGGATCTAACACAAAAGCATGCAATCCATAGAGTTATATCAGGCAATGGCCATAGCATATTAAAAATGATATATTTTCACTTAGCAGGAACAATAGTTGTAAAGGTTATTTATCAAGATACAATAAGGAAAAAGGCATACCTCATAAACCCCAGGGTTCATCAGCAAAAGTTCTCGACTTCCAGAGATCAACTGCCAAATGAGACCCCGTAAACAATCAGGGATTCCTTTCCTTATACGCCTTTTAACAATATAAGGTTTTCTCTTGACATAATGTTTCCAATCACTCCCTCCAACCCCGATCATTTTCCTCCATTTTCTAACCCTTCTTTCCTCCCTAAAAAGAAATTCAATATCCTTGTAAGTGAACTAGATCACTGTATATCAAAGTCGCACAAACTTAACTGACTGATCAGACATAATCCTTCAGCATAATTTTTTTTACAGGATTGATAAAAAAATAAAAAAAGCTTACCTCTCACATTCATAAGCTGACCTTCCTTTGGTTAAACCATCAGGAGAGTTATTAAGATCCTGCTTTACAAACCCAAATCTGTCCAACGGTGCTGGTGGAGGAGCCGGACCTGGTTCATAGTCATCTATTCTTTTCTTTTCCATTCCACTATCTCAAAAAAGCTCTTGCACACCAAAAGGCAAACAACATAACTTCATTTTCACAAAATCCGAAAGAGCTAAAAGATAAAAAGAATAATCATGTTTGAAATCACGAAAGATCCGAAATTATTAAGGAAGTAGAACCATCCAATCAGTGAAAACATCTAGTAGTTAATAATTATAAAGGTGCAAACACTTGGCTGTTGAAAATGATCATTACCACAACAATAAATCATTAGTTATAAGTGTATTCCCAAAGTTATGAAAATATCGAACTAGCAGAATCAGTGCAAGAACATATATGATGACTTCTACAAGTCAATGATACGACGGCACACCATAGCTGTTAAAAAAGATGATCACAACAACAAGATGCTAAACTACAAAACGGGGGACAGAGTAATCAGTTTGCATAAAAGCTACTACAACTATAAAATTATTATCCAACTGTCATTGAATCACTATAGCTAACAAGGGAACTAATTTCCAAGAAACAATAGACACAAGAAGTAAATACCAATACCCATCAATGAAGATGCTCAGGTCATGCTACGAGTCACTAGAAGACAACACAAAGAATATTACACAATATAGAATCACTATCAAACATTGTTTCTGGCTTATTCTTAACACGTACAACAAACAAAATTTTAATAATAAGCAAACTAGCTGCAATCCATCATCCAAAAACTGAACTAAAACAAACTTGCTAGAATCCCAAATACTAATAAGACTATGTAAATCTCAAATTAAATGCAAGAGACAGATGGGAATGATATTTGAAAAATAAAGAACAGAAAAGTAAAACCCACAAATCTTTTACATAAATATCAAATGGGTCAATTCCAAAATTGAAGAAAATAAACAAAAAATCAAAGACCAATGTAAGAGTTGAGAAAACCAACCTGGGTTTTGGAGAATTGTGAGTGAAGAAATGATGATGAGCTTCTCTTTCTCCTTCTGATGTATATAATTGATTGTTTTCTATACTGTACATTATGTGCAAGTATGATTCTTTAAAGAAGAAAGAATCTAATCTAATCAAATCTATTACCAACTGTCTCATCAAAGAACTCATAAAAAAAAAAAAAAAAAAAAAAAACTGTCTCATCAAAGAATGGTGGGTTTTGCTCTTTGTTGCATGTCATAACCAAGAGGAGTTGAGTTGTACGCGCGTCTTGTTGTGACTAATGTGTACGATGAAAAATGACGGAAATGATTTTCTTTTTCCTTCTCTGTATTGGGCTTTTTGGGTTGTGGGTGCGAGAAATCGTAGAGGTTTTGGCTCTTGACAGAGCAGAGAGTGTCTCAACGAAAAATATGAAAAAGTCTAAAGACTGTGTTATCGTTTTGAGTGGTTGTAGATATAGATGTCGTTTGAGTGGGTTGTCAGGGCAGCAACCTTGTAGCCAGCAGAGCCTGCCGAACCCGAATAAAAAAATTAAATCTTTACTTTACACTCACTCCGATCCATAAAAATGCTGCATTTTTCCTTTTGGACATTTGGTCCAATGGCATCATCTCTCTCCAAGTCTCATCCTTTAATGAGCGGGCGTGAGTATGATCCTAAATTCTCAAAATATATTTGGTTTAGATTATAATTTCTATTTCATATAAAAAAAATTAGTTATATATTTTTGGCCAAAATTCACATTGCTAAAGTTTATCCATGGAGAGTTTTTGTCTATGAAATTTGAAATGAGCTCTTAAATTTTTAAAATGAGCCCTATGATACTTTCATTCAATTTTATTAGTTTGATTATGTATGTGACTAGCCAAGAAATGATGTTACATGTTTTAAATGATTTTTTTAATTAAATTTACACATAAACAAAATATCCAATTCCACCAAAACCCTAGGAATGGTGGAGATGTGAGAGCCATTCGTACTGGTTTGGTCTAGACAATTGTAAAATTCGGATATATTGGTTTTATGTGGAATCTGAGTATTTTGCTTATATGTAATTTTTAATTAAAAAAGTGTGTCACTATTATCTTTCTGTTAGCCACATAGGCAATCCAACTAACAAAATCAAATGGAATGACTAATAACACTCATTTTAGAAACTAAATGTACCAATAATGCTTATTTCAAATTTAAAGAAACAAAACCACTTCTCTCTGATCTTGTTTGTTTGGATTTAGTCCATATGTTTGGGCTATGTCTACTTGCAAACACACAACTACAAGGACACGGATCTTCACAACTACATGGACTTTCATATTCATTTTTTTGTAAAATAGAAAATAGACTATTGAAAATTTAATATTGGGGCTTAAGATAAAAGATGCAAGAAGGATAAACTACTTTTCTTTAATCTACTTCATCTCTAATAGTCAATTCAACCTAAACTAAAACTCAGTACTTCATGGCGAGATATCTAAGGTTGTTAACTGTCTTTAACATCAATGTGTGCAACAGGAATGACATTAGATTGGGCAAAAGTAGTGTAGAGTTGTGAACAGAGACAGCCCCTTAAAAGGAAAACTTTATAGTAGTTTCCAAGAAAATAGTAATTCACAGAGTTCTTAGGAAGTGGCTGATCATTCAAATTTACTTTTCCTCATATCTTACCGTAGAAAGTTGCTGCACTATAGCCTTACTATCCACCAATGGCAACATAGGACAGTGGACGAGGCATCTGTACAACAACAACTACTTCCCCAACAAACAAAAGCAACAGTAACCAAAAAATAAAGAAAAAGAAAAACCAATGTGATTTTAAAAACAATAAGAATGAAAAGAAAAAACAAGAAGCTAAATTAACCCAACAGGCTGAGTATCCAAAGCCAAAGAAGAAATTGTGGGAAATCTTATATTCACAACTTCAATAGTTTAGTATGGTTGAATTCAAACACAAGATCAATAAAAACAATACTTTGTTTTCGATAAGTAACAATAGTAACAGAACAATAACAAAAAACAATACAACAATGGAAATTAAGCAAAACAGCAGAAACATAAACCCAACATCAAAGCTATTCAAGCCAAATTAACCCACCAAGCTGGCCTACGGAATATATAAGGGAAAAGAACTTTGTGAAGTTCCGTGTATCATATCGTGAAACCGAGCATGAAAAGTATCAGAAGGTAGCATAGCACGTCTTCTACGACAAATATTCAAAGGGCACCTTACAAAGTGTTTTTTGAGATAGTAAAGTTTGAAACCATGTCCCTTGGCAGAAAAGCAGCGGCCTTGAGTATTCAAGAACCAACTAGTGTCCTTGACCTTGACATCATCGTAACTCAGCCTCTCCCACGCAGTGGAATCGTCATTGTATCTAAAAATGCGAAAAGAACCGCGGCAGGGTTGGCCACTACCACCGTCATATATAACACGAAGTTTCATGATCTCCCCTTGATGCTCCACCATGTACCATCCGAAGTAGTCATTGGCCGGTCGATCCACTTCTTTCCAAATTTGTGTGACCAGGTCATAGATAAACAGCCCTCCATGATTATCAAAGCAAAACACTTTCTGTCCAATAGCAAGTACGTTTCTAGCCGAAACATATTCAATCCTCTGATTGACATAATTATATTCCGTCCATGTTTTATCACCAGGATGGGCTATTCTAAGCCACAATATTCCATGAACCAAATATGTAAAGATAAATACGCACTGAGGTTGTTTTAGGGAAGTGGAAAAGGAAAACGAACCAGCAAAATGTCCAAAAGAATCCTTTACATCGGGTAGGTTAATTCTAACCTTTGTAAAAGGGTTGAACAAGAATAAGGAGTATTTTCGTTTCATGAGAAGCCATCCATGTTTGGAAAAAACAAGTTCCGCTTCATCAAAGTCGGGCAGGTTGACAGTGAACTTTTCCTCTTCACGTTGAGACGTTGGGGTGCATATGAAGTCATAGCAGGAACTGGAATTCTTGTTGTTGGCTGGCTGCATGATACAAATCGGCGGCGCAGACTCATGATTTGGATAGGAAAGAGATGCATACCACCAATTGCGGCAAACAGATGCCATTCTCGCATTAGAAACCACACCTAATCTATCTTTTATCATCCATACCACCAGATCAGGAAGCAAACACCAACTCATTTGCAAAAACCTTGGAACCAGTGGTAAAACCAATACTTCAACTCTGTGTGTGTGTCTCTCTCTCTGTCACAAACTCACACGCACACTGCCTGCCGAGTGCCGCCTTTGGTTCTCCTATTTCAAGGAGATTTGATTAGTGGCGTGACTTGACCAAAATCAAAAAGCTCATCGAAGTGGGCTTTATTGTAGGGGCTTTCTTGTGTGGGCTGGATCACCAAGTGCCGAAGTCAAATTTTAAAATTAAAAGAATCAAAGGCCTTTTATGGAGGCCATTTTTTTTATGAAACCATGTACTCACGAGTTTGCAAAAGGAGAAGGTTTTCAGAGAATTATTGGAGAAGGAGATTCAAAAACATGATTTGATGGTCTGAATGGGCTTAAGGAAGATTTTATGAGGAAAATTGACGCTCTTTGTTTGATTCAAATTTTTTTGTTATTCTCTTGTTGGGTTAGAAGGAAAGTAAATTATGTAGCTCATCTTTTAGTCAAATTTGTTACTTTTTACGACATCTTATTTTTCAATTGTAATAGTAATTCTTCTCACTCTCTCGGCTTGTGAGACTTAGATAAGAGATATTACCTTTCTTCATCTTTAATTGAATATCGTATTATTATTCAGGGAAAAATAAAATAAAATCCTCCTCGTACTTAATTATCATAGCCATATTGAAATGTTCCATCGAATGGGTCATGATGGCCTTATAAAACTTTTCAATATCATTCTTGGATTGAGATCATGCTTAAATACCCTTATTTTCCCTTTAATTTTTTTCCTTAACTTTTTTATTTTTAATTCAATGATTGAGATTTAATTCAATCTTAATCATTAAAAAATATATTGCACGATGTATAATTTTTCACTAACAACTTAATTTTGATTCCTAATAATATAATATATATATATATATATATATATATATATGTATATAGAGGGTGGGAGAAGTGTCATTCATCCACAAATCTCAATTTATATTTAAAAAAAAAAATGGAATATTCACTGTTTATTTAACTTATTAAATAAATTGAGTAACTTACATTATAAAAAAAAAACTAGAGATTAAGCGGCAACAAATGAATGCTTATAGAGAAACATAGTTTGCACAAAGCTATTGAACTCATTTTCAAAGTAAGTTATATTAGTTCCTACTTATATCCAAATATTTCAGACTCTCTTTTTTCCTTATTCCCTACTTTGCATTCATAGCTTGTAAAGTTGAGTGTATAAGTAATTTACGAGAAACATTCATTATTCTGTTACAGAACAATGTATCAAAAGAGCAATTGTACAGCTTCTATTTTATGCTATTTCTATTACACACACCTATATTTAATACAAGTTATGAATATAGGAAAAAAAAAACTATAAAAACTTTAATATATTGTATTACAATTTTTATAGTTTTTTATTTTCCCATATTCTACATATCTTAATCCTTGTAGTCTCACTCATATCTTAACCTTGAGTTTGACCCACTTAGGATTCGAGTTCTATTAAGTATTAACTGGTGAGTGTCCTTAAAACCAACCTTGTTCCTAGATGAGGCCATGATAGTTCGGATTTTTTTTTTTTTTCTTTCTCAATGTTATTTTTCATTACTACTTATTTTTTTAATAAAAAAAATTAATTTTGAACCATGCGTTATTACACGGTTTGACTTAGCTTTTTATTTAAATCTATTTACTTATTTGTTAAAGTTGAAACAAATACTATTACACCTAGAAAATAATGTTTTATAAAGCCATACATGTGAGTTTAGTTTAAATTAACTTTTTTGTCGATTTGTTGAAACAAGACAAAAATATTATTACACATAATTTTTTTTTTTTAAAGTTTTATATAAATAAATATGGGATCAAGATCCTCTAGGGAACTCTACTACATAGAGTTCTCTTAGTCTCAGTCTTTCATTTAAAATAAATGGTTCAGATTAATGTCAACTTATCAATCCACTAACTAAACCCTAAAAAAAAGAAAGGGCTGAAACAAAACAAATAACATAACGTTAACAATCTTATTTCCTCCCACTAACGGCGTTAGTTTGACAAGATAAATGTTAAGTTACTGAGATATTTTTAAATTTTTTTTTTTTAGGGTTTAGTTAATAGATTGATAAGTTAGGCATTAATTTGAATCATTTATTTTAAATGAAAGACTGAGATTAAGAGAACTCTATGTGATAAAGTTCTTTAAAAATTCTAAAGAATCTTGATCCATAAATAAGCTAAAAAGGAGAAGCTAACGCCCCTTCAAATTATTAAAATTATAAAAAAAATTAGTTATTTTTAAAGAATTTCTCTAGTGGTGCACTCTATTTAATCCTAAAAAATTTATTAAAAGTTTAAGAAAAAGTCAGACTTTAAGAAGGGCTTTCCGGTAATTTTTCGAAGAAAAGCGTTCACAGGCGAATATCTTCCCACGTGCGAGCGCTCTAACCGTGTTTGGTTCGGTCACTCACTCTTATGCAAAAGCCAGTCACATTTCTTAGCGAGGGTTCACAATAAGCAAAGCACTCTATAACATATGTTGAATCTGACCTGCCCGTCCTAGCTTTTCCCGGTAACCATTTCCGGCGAATTCCGGGTCGGATCTACGATCAGGTAACCATTCACGTTTCTCTTCACGATCGTACCTACTTTCTTAGGCTCCGTTTGTTTCCCCTCAAAACACTTTCCCGGAAAAGCTTTTTCAAGAAAAAAGAAAATTTCGTAGAATTTCTCATCTGTTTTAGCTGAATTTGCATCTTTCTATTTTGGTATTGGTTGAATACAACGTGAATTTATGGCTCAATTCTCAATAATTTGTGTGTGTATATAATTGATGCAATGTTTTATCAGATATGTGTGTGTGTGTGTGTGTATTTTTTTTAGGGTTCAGAGAGTGGGGGATGATAGTGTATTGATGAATTTGAAGGTAGATTGGAAAATGAACAAAACTATATATAATTGATAGCTTATGCTCAACTTAGAAAATAAATTATAAAAAAGAAGAGGGAAAAATTATATAGGAAATAATTAAAAATTGAAAAAGCCATCTATTCAGAGCTTTCATTTAAGATAAAAGCTTTGGCGGCTAGTATTGTGAACATTATTGGTGATTTCGTTGTTTATTTGGTGTGTGGAGTTAAAGGTTAGATGTCTTGCTTGTTATTTTTGGATTCGGTATTATATCCGACGAGTTAAAGGTTAGATACTAATAGCCTTTTCTGATTTTCATCACTTCAATTAATGTTTTTCTATTTCGTATCCGTCTTTTATTTTTAACAAAATTTTGGTATATTTCACATGCTACTTAATGTGTTGGCACGTATTCTTTTAAATGAGATGAATGTTATGCATGTGTGATATGGTGATAAGTAGGTCAGTTTTAGGCTTGTTTAGGTGTTCCTTTACAACTAGTACACTAATATTGGCTCTCAATTGTTTCAATGCAATACATATGTAGATTGTGGTATCATTGAGTGCGACTTATCATAATATAAGTCTTTCTATGTAATATGAAACAGGGTGCTTTGAATTTCACATTATAATATAACTGGGTTAGTGTTTGACTTTAATTTGCTGATGGGTTTGTTTCTATTGCATTGTAGTTCAAATGCGATGGGGACTTCACATAATGTTGAGTTGGAGGCAGCAAAATTTCTGCAGAAACTCATTCAAGATTCTAAAGATGAGCCTGCAAAATTGGCTACAAAACTTTACGTGGTGCGTATAGTTTCTTAATTGCTTTGTAATGCCATAATTTTGCCAATGAGTTCTAGTTCAATGGGCTTCATCCCTCTCTAAGGATGGGGTGGAGGAGTAAGGTTGTAGGTTCAAGACTCATTGAGTGTGTGTATAACTTACCAATAAAAAAAAAGTAATGCCATTATTGGAGATGTGTTTATATTTATTATTTTTGAGCCTTTCAGATTTTGCAACACATGAAATCGAGTGGGAAGGAGCATTCGATGCCATATCAAGTAATATCAAGGTAAGCAGTTTCAATTCATTAACATTTTTTCTTGTATTTTCTCATACTTCAGATATGCACTAGTGAGGAAGAGTGATTTGATTCAAGTCGAGGGAACAAATAAAGTTAGAGGAAGATCTTAAACAACATTAGTTGAGGTAGTAAGAAAAGATATGTCAGTTAAGGAGGTGACAGAGAACATGGTTTTAGATAGAATAGAATGACGAAAAAGAATACATATGGCTGACCTTGATTTGTCTATTGAGGATCCATATTTGACCCAAGGTTTTGAGACTAAGGTTTTTTTGTTGTTGTTGTTTTGTACATCAGATAATCATTCTAGGTTGATAATTTTTTTTTTAAAGATAGCCCATCTAACTATTTTGATCTGTTCCGGCATAAAAAAAGAAAAAAACTTATTTTGATCTGTGAGAGAATTATTGACTGCTGCTGTTGTTCTCATCCTCTATAAAGTTGGTGAATTTAGTAAATCTTTATAATGCAGAAGTAAACTGAAGTATTTAATGTTGATTGAGTTTATTAAGGATTGATGCTCCTTGCATACTTTACTTTTATGGTATGTATAAGGATGATAAGCTTGATTAGTGATGCTGCTGTGCAATGGCATCTTAACTATCAATATCCTCCCATTTGATGTTGGGGCATTAAATGACACTGGCATGTGTCTGGTGGAAACTGTGATCTATTTAGGATTAGAATGCTCAAATGACTTTGTGAGGTTTGGATGATGATTTATTAAGGTCAGCCTATTTTCTAAATGCAACTTAGTCTGTTCTGCTGCTTTACTGTAAAACACATTATGCTGTGTTGGATAATGTGTGTAAGCAGAACTATGCATGGAGCAGGGGACTTTTTTCCCATACAAACATGTTTGATTTACTGTATAGTTAGATGATTAATTTAGTCTGGGTGGATGATATATAAAAACCACCGTTTAGTAGCAGCACAATGACAGCACATATTGGGCATACAAGAACCTGCAAACTTTGTTTGTGAGATATATATATATATATATATGTATATTTATTAGTTGTTCTTAATGCTTCACATGTTCTTTTATTGCTAATGTGATCCGCTCTTTACTTTGTTCTCTTTGTTTTGACATCTTTGTGGTAGCAGGTGGAGACTGTAACTTGTAAACCTAAGTGCTTGATATCTATTGGTTGACTTTTCAACATGGTTCATTTTGTTTCTTCTAACTTAACTTTCTTTTTCCTAGGGCAATGGAGACTGTTATCAATCAACATGGTCTTGACATTGAAGCCTTGAGGTTATCACGCCTTCCTTTGACTGGTGGTAATCAAATAGGTGATTCTGCATCTGCTCAGTTTGCGGGTACGATGCTCTTAGTTAAACTGGAATTGATATTGAAAAAATCTTGCTTGGGAGTGTCATTTTGGATTAATCTATTAGAAATGGTAACACTTCTATGCAGGTTCTTCACAGGCAGGTGGGGTTGCACAAGATTCAAAAGTAGGCTTGGCTGAAAATGAAGCCTCCAAAGTTGACCCATTTGCTTCAAACAGGCCACCTGTTGGCCCAAGCAGTGCAGGACATGATTATTATCAAGGATCCTTAGCTCATAGGAGCAGTCAGTCTTTTGATCATGAAAGTCCATCTAGTTTGGACTCTAGGTCTGCCAACTCGCAATCACAAGAAAGGCAGCAAAAGGATGGTAAAAAAGCCACCACAAAGAGAAAGAGGGGAGATGCCTCACTACCTATGGAACAACATATTGACAATACTCAGCAACTCGATAATCGAAATGCTGTAGTTAATCCAAGGAAGGGGAAGATGAACAAGGTTGAACCACCAGCAAGTCTTTCAGTTAAAGGGGGTGAACGTACTAACTTTAATATGGCTCCAAGTAGTGGCCAAATGGAACACTTTGCATCTTTGTCTGGTAGCATGAGACCGACACTTAGAGCCAAGCAAGAGGGTCAACATACGATAGAACGACAGTTGGACTCAACAAACATTAGCAGTTCGATGCTGCGAGCTCCAAATCTAAAATTCCCCGAAGAGGTGGAAGTTTCCTCTGCTCATAATGCTTCAGGACAACAGCAAGGGGGTCCCCTACCTTCTCATGACATCAGGGGTGTATGGAATCAAAATAAAACAGGATTACCATTTGAAAAATCTCAGATTCCCAGGTTTTCTTCTAATGTTCCTGGTAATATGACGGCAGAGATTCCAACGCAGCAGTCAACAGCTCCATCTCTTGGATCAGGTAAGGATATGGAAGATGTTTTAGCATTGAAGTTGTGGATTTAAATTTGTTGGAAAATTATGCACCTGATTTTTTTGGGCTTGAAAATCTTTAAATGTTTCAACTTTAACTGGGATCAAAGTTGGCATAACAAACTTTAGAATTTGAACCATGTGGACTAAATAATTTATTTCTGATGATTTTTTTTTTTGAAATGCACTTCACTGTTGGTCCGTATTAAATTATGTAACAATTTATTTATTCTGGAGTAATATATTTTCTTTTGATTATTTCCTGGGTCTGAGTAATGATTTCTCGTATGGGGTACTGAAAAAAATTTCAGGTGCTTTTGGCAAGGTTCACGGTGGAATGCCTGTTGCTTCTAGTTCTTATCCAGTAGTAGAACCAGGATTTTCAAGTCCAATGCAGTTCAGTGGTGCTTTGGAGCATGAAGGAGGAAGCTCAAATATGTTAGCTGATGCAAACAAGGTTGTTCAGGTACTTCTTGCTTTTTATTCATTATTATGGCTTCCACTGTCTTCGATAATTTAAGGGTGTGCTGCTCAATCAGTCCTGTTGCATTCTGTTGTGTTTTTTCCCTTTATTTTTCATAGTAGAAAAATATGCTGCTTTATCTTTCTTCCCTGGTTTTATTCGCCTCTATTGCAGTTTCATTTTTTAAAGCCTGAAGCTAATAGTTTATTGATATCAACTTAATCCATTCTGATATAGTTTCTGTCAAAATTTTATGCTGGGCACTCTGCTTCGAGGTTTCCTCCTGGAGAGTTGAAATGGTTTGGTGGATGCTTTGTTTTGAATGGAACTAATAGTTCATTTAGGGGCCACCACTTGCCTGACATAAAAGTAGATAAAAATGCCACCAATTCATGGTGTGGTCACTGTGATATTAGGTGGCTGTTAGTTGTAAAACATGCAATTGGGTTAATGCATATATCTATTCATTGAATTTTGTGTATAAATTTAGCAAAAATTGCAATGAGAATACTAGAAAAGCTGCCTATAGGAGCTTCTTTAACTCTAAGGTGCCCTCCTCTTTTATGTTCCTTGTGTTGTGGGTTTTCCCCCTTGGCATCTTTTTGAAAAAAAAAAAAAAAAATTTATAAAAGAAGTTGACTTAGGAGCAGTTTTGATTATGAGTGAAGTATTTTAATCTTCCTGAGATTCTTTGAAATATGTTTCAATTGTTAGGTTTGTATAACAATTTCTATCTCCAAAATTAGGAAATTTCTGATGTTTCATGGAGATTGTATAGCTATATTGTAGTGTATTGTATTTTGTGTATGAAATGGATAGCTATGCAGTTAAAATCTTTTCTTTCCCCTCTTCTCCTGTCTGTCAGTTTACTATTTTATTATGTACACTTTTATGGAGCTGCGATTGGATTTCCAGTATTTGTAGATAAATTTTCTATTGTTTCATCTTTCTATACTTAGTCTTATATCTTGTGAGATGGATGGTGACACTATTGATTAATTATTTTTCCCCATTGTCTGGTTACTTATTCCCATGTTCTCTTGTAATTGGAAGTCCAGTTTTCCTCAATTCGTGTTTTACTTGTTACGTTCTTAGGATTTATGGAATTAGGATTGAGCTACCCCGAGTTGTCCTATTTTCACTGCTTTGGTCCATTTTGGCTATCTCGTGAAATTTCAACTGTTTCAGCTGGTACCAATTCTTATTCCATTTCTGAAAATTTTCAAACTTCATAAAGGATTTTTTTGGTAACATTGGTATACCCTTATATTGAAAGAAGATGATATGAATCTATTTCTTTATATATATGTATATATATATATATATATAATATGCTGGGTTAGATGAAATTGTTTTAAGATTATGAAAAATATATATATATATATATATAGAGAGAGAGAGAGAGAGAGAGAGAGAGAGAGAGAGTTGCTTTGACGTCTTAACTTGAAATGTCTTGTATATTACTATTAGGTAATAAATTAACGATTGTTCTAAAAGTTAAAACTGTTAGCAAACGGTAAATGTAATCATTTCACCTTTATTCCAACACTCCACCAAATGTGTAGGCCTAGACTCCCTCTTAATAATTGGGGTTCAACATGTGATATTTTTAACTTTTTAAATGGGAGGTAGAGCGGAGATAGGGTTTGAACTTGGGATTACCTGTTCTGATACCATGATAAATTACCAATTGTTCCGAAAACTTAAGCTGTTAGGAAATGATAACTTTAATCATTTAACCATTATTCTAATAGTATGTATGGAGTTTGTCCCAAAATGATTCACTGGAATGTATTGATATTGAAATGTTTTTGCTCCAATAAACAAATTAAAATGGTTACCTAAACGGTATTTATAACTTTGGTTAGAATACCCACTTTTTGATTTTGTTGTAAGTTGAACAATTTTTATCCTTTTTTCTTTCCTATTGATTTCTTTGGGGATAAGAAAATGAAATAAAAAGAAAGAGGTAAAAGATACTCCCCCTGTCCCAAAATGAATCTTACTTTCCATTTTGGATGTCCAAAAATAAATTTCCACTTTCAAAAAGTCAAAAAGAATTATTATCTTCATCTTCTCATGTTACTTTTACCTATTAAGAAAACAACCAAGGCACTTATTGAAAGTCGTGCCCACCTTTCGACATTTTGGTAAAAGTATTGCGCTTATTCTTCATTGCCAGTGAGCTATAGCTCAAATGGTGCTTCTGCCTTCCATTATAATGACATGGAGGGTGAGTTTATAGGTTCAAGACCGACTAGGTGCTTGTGGAACTCACCAATAAAAAAAAAGTATTGCACTTATTCTTCATTATTAAATTTCATGCTGTTTGAAACCAAGACACTCATTTTGGGATGGATAGTGCAGGAAAAAAAATATGCTGGAGGGAAGCTTTCATCCAAAAAGTACTAGTTTCTAAAATATGTTACTATAGATATCGTTTTGTTCAATATGTTATTGCAAACAAGTCAACTAGCATATGTTCGTTTTTTTTTTTAATGTTTTTTCTGTGAGTTTTATGTATGTTGATTTCTTATTATGTCCTCTCCTTTCATTGTAGTTGGTTTTTGTGTTGTGATCTAATTATTTAGATCATGTTTAAAATTTATTCCGCATGTGACCTCATCTCTAATTCTGCTATTTAAAGCTTTGACCGTGTATCAACTTGCCAGCATAACATGGTGTTTTTGTCAATAGAGTGGCCGGCAAAATATTGTTTCAGAAATGAGTATGCTTAGGAGTGCGGCTCCTAGAGATACGGGAAAAGCTCCACTTCCCCATGCTCCCATGGCTTCTACCATGCCTTTCAAGGAGCAACAGTTGAAACAGCTTAGAGCTCAGTGCCTTGTCTTTTTAGCATTCAGGTTGGTAGCACTTCTTTAGCATCTGCTGTCACTTTTTTGGTGTGGCAACTATGCAGTTTCAAATCTTTGTTCAAGTCAGGTTGTTATGAGCGGTGGTTTTCTATGTGCAGAAATGGTTTGTTGCCAAAGAAACTGCATCTTGACATTGCGCTTGGAAACACCTTTCCTAAAGAAGGTAACTAATATTTAATAATTTTTCTTCATTGGTCTTCATTCATTGACTTGGAAAAAATCAGGTGGCAATATAGATGGACCTCGCAAAGAGCTGATTGACCATAAAGGAAAAGCGCAGTCTTCTAATGAGCCAAGTAGCAACCAGGATGTTATACCGTTCGGAAGACTGAACACTGCTAGGGACACTGATATAATCTCTCCAGTTGCCTCATCTACTGGAAGACTCCAGGAGGCTGAGAGCCCAAAAGCGGGGGAAAAAAATGGCCAAACTTCTGATTTTTCTGTAATTGCAGAAGAAAGGAAACATCTTCTGGTTGGAAGAAAACCTGAGGCTGAAACACAGACTCAGGAGATAACAGCTTCACAGAAGCCCGATTCTTCAAATACAAGGGGTGCTTTATCTCTTAGTAATAGTAATCCTGTGGAAGATATGGAGAATGGCCATCTGCAAGTTGGGAGGGCTAACCAAGCATCTTTTATAATGGGCGTAAATAAGCACATGAACCCAGAGATAACTAGCTGGACTGGAGTTGGAAGTCATAATGAGGTTTCTAGGGGTCCCCTACTAGCCTCTTCTCTTCCGCATGAGTTGGTGGCAGAAAGAAAAGATAGTAATCCTAGTCAGTTTCAAAATTTCAGTAATAGTAGTGGTTCAGGGAATCAACATGCAGATAGTCACTCCTCTTCTTTTACATTAAAAGAGCGTTGGAAACCTATTTCAGGAGTTGAAAATGATCATCAGACATTAATTCCAATGAAGGATGCTAGTATGATGTTAAAACATGTGTCTCAAGGTAAGAATCATGCCTCTAACCTAGAGTACAAACCACTTGTTATTGATGGCATGCTAAAAAGTGGCATCTTGTTTACCACAGAGCAAGAAGAGGAAGATAAGTCAGTATCTACTGATTTGCCACCTTCTCCAAAGTACACCATGTCAGAGAAATGGATTATGGATCAGCAGAAAAAGAAACACCTAGTTGACCAAAGTTGGCTACTAAAACAGCAAAAGACGAAGCAAAGAATTTCTGTTTGTTTTAACAAGTTAAAGGTTTGTTATAAAACTTAATACTTCAGTGCTTGACATTTTGTTATGTCCTTGTATCATTACCAAAACACTGCCAACTGTTTTCACTTGATGATTATTATGGTTTTTAATTATCTTATGATTCCTATCTAATATTTGTTTTCTTGGGGATGTTGGGTTGGGGACTAAAAGTTGCTTCTCTGGTGTCAGAATTTTTGTTTTTGTTTTGTTGATTGTTAAGTTTCACACCCAACTGGTGGGTCTTGAACCTATGGCCTCACCATCCACCCTGCTCTTATAAGGGAAGCATGTGCCATTTGAGGTAGAGCTCATTGGCTTGTTCTGGTATCCGAACTTTGTTATATGGTTGTCATTCTATTATTTAAAAGTTTTTTTTTTTTGTCATGCTATTTTAAGAAGGTTTCCATCTGACCATTGTCATGGGTGATTAAACAGAGAAGGAAACTGACCAATGTGATAAGTAATCCCTCTTGAATATAGCCCCTGTTTGAGTCAAACTTCTGTTTGCTATTTTAAAAAGCTTTCCAACTTTCAGAAGACCACGGATATATAAACTTTTCAAAATTGAATTATTCACTGAGGAAGGAACCTTATAGGAACTCATGGAAAGATGATTCTAACTTTCTTGGTTACTTCTGAAAAGATGCCTTTGTTTTTACCCGGGTCTTCGAAATAATATTGATATCGATATTATAATTGTTATTATTATTGCGAACATGTGATCTGTTGAGCAATGGGATGGATCATAAATTTACCAATTGGGGTTCATAATGTTAAAGTTCTGGGCTTCTTATATCTCAGTGAGAGTGGCCTTTTTGAAGTGATGGGTTTCAGGCTTGTAGGCAATGATACCCTTGGAACTACCTAATTAATTGAGCTTTTGCTGACAGGAAGTATCAACCTTTTCGGAAGGAATGGCATGCTTGTCCTTGGTCCACCTTTTAAATGAGATTTGTATATGATTACCTGCTTGTGGGAAAAGGAAGGGGCTGGGGGGTTGCAATTTGAAATTTTTAAATGATGAAGGGGCTTCCATGATATTATCTTGATTCACATAGTGAACAATACTCATAAGCAGAACGCTTTATATGAGATGATTAACTTCTGTCATCTCACTTTGTAATCGGTACCTTTTGTACACATTTTGTGTACATGGGTGGTTTCTTTATTTTAATGAATTATTACTTATCAAAAAAAAAAAAAAAAAATACTCATAAGCAGAACACAGTAGAGTTTTTGGGGTTCAGTAGGTTCTACCCAGAACAGTATCTGATCTCTTGTTTGGGTGGTGGAACTGGTTGGTGAAGCATTGTTCTGACATCTGGAATATTGTTCTCCTATGTCTAATCTGGACCTTGTGGCAGGAACGTAATCGTCGCACGTTCGAAAGAAAGAGAGATCTATGGCTGAGCTGGATACTATTTTTTTCCAAACACTATTTGATTGGTCTAGAGTGTGGGGTTTTACTCATAGTATTTCAACTTTGGCTTTTATTCCCTCTCTTCATACTCGTGTATAACCCCCTTTGTAAATCTTCTAGGTTATCATGAACACAATATAACCTTTTTCAATAAAATACCATTACTTATAAAAAAAGATTCTCTGTTAGTAGGGTTGTTTTTGTAAAGATATATGATGTTGCATGTGTTACTTATGTTGCAGGAAAATGTGAGCTCATCTGAAGATATCTCTGCAAAAACCAAAAGTGTCATAGAATTGAAAAAACTTCAACTGCTGGATCTTCAACGGCGCCTCAGAAGGCAATGGATATTCCTAATTTTTGCTTCAAATTTGTAGTTGTGTTCTTGTATCATTTTGTCACTAAATTTCTTTTGTTTTGTGCAGTGATTTTCTGAATGATTTCTTTAAACCAATCACAACTGAAATGGATCGCTTTAAATCGTTTAAGAAACATAAACATGGAAGGAGGATAAAACAAATTGAGAAGTTTGAGCAGAAAATGAAGGAAGAGCGACAGAAGAGAATTCGCGAGAGGCAGAAGGAGTTCTTCAGTGAGATAGAAGTTCACAAGTATGTATTTTCTCTGTCCAGTTTAGCTGTTTTCTCATTTGCTATTTTTGATGTATTTTTGTTGATTTTTTCATGTGTTCCCTTAATAGCGATTTGCTTTTGAGCACACTGTGTACACTTGTTGACTTGATAACCTGAACTTTAGGGAAAGACTGGATGATGTGTTCAAAATTAAGAGAGAACGCTGGAAGGGTTTTAATAAGTATGTGAAGGAGTTCCACAAAAGGAAGGAACGTATTCATCGAGAAAAGATCGACAGAATCCAGCGTGAGAAGATTAATCTATTAAAGATCAATGACGTGGAGGGATATCTGCGAATGGTGCAGGTCTGATTTGTCTTACTAGATTTTTTACTGAGATCACAGTGGAATGGTACTCTCGTTCTTCTTGTATAACATTTGATAATTGTATTAGGATGCCAAATCAGATCGTGTTAAGCAACTTCTCAAGGAGACAGAGAAATATCTTCAAAAGCTTGGATCCAAGCTACAGGAGGCAAAGGCTATGGCAACTGATATGGATGAGACAGGAGCTGCAAGTGTTATTGAGAAGAGTGAAACTACTATTGAAAATGAAGACGAAAGTGATCAGGCCAAGGCAAGTGTGTTCTTTGTTCACTTTATTGAGTTTATATTAATTTTTACTAATTTTTGTTATTGTGTGTTTGCTTTGCAGCACTATTTGGAAAGCAATGAGAAGTACTATTTGATGGCTCATAGGTATTAGTGTTGCCTTTTAAAAAGAAAAAATATCTAATACTTTGCTTGCACTGTCACTGGCTTACTGTTCAATATTTGATTATTTCTGTTTGGAATATTCCTTCAGCGGTGGCTGAGGTCATCCTTCATTCTCCTATTCATTTTTCCTTTTGTCTTAGTGAAACCTGGATGACTTGAGGCCCCTGATCTAGCAATTTCTTTTCTTAATTAATATTGTATGCTCTTGGCAAAAATATGATAATGAATGTTGATTGCTGCAGTGTAAAGGAGAACATTGCTGAGCAGCCATGTTGCCTTAAGGGTGGAAAACTAAGGGAGTAAGTTGAATGTGCATTTCGCTAATTATTATGTTGGCCTTTTGGTAATCTTTTTTAAGGATTGTTGTTTCCTGTTCTCATTTTTATTTGATATTATTACACTGTTAATGATACATTGACTGGTATTTTCCACTTTATCTTGTCAATGCGTGAGGAAGAGTATGCTCGTTGTTGTCTTTCTTGGGGTTGAATTCATTATAACTGCAATTTTTGACTCTCAGGTATCAAATGAATGGCCTGAGGTGGTTGGTTTCACTATACAACAACCATTTAAATGGAATTCTGGCTGATGAAATGGGCCTTGGTAAAACCGTTCAGGTATGGGTTGCTTCTGAATCTATCATACTCTGGCAGCAGTCTATATCCTAGTTTGTTGTTACACAGCCTCATATTTGTATATGTTAACAATTTAACGTGTGGGTTTGTAGGTTATTTCTTTAATTTGTTACCTCATGGAAACCAAAAACGATAGAGGGCCCTTTCTCGTGGTTGTGCCATCTTCAGTTCTTCCTGGATGGGAGTCAGAAATCAACTTCTGGGCCCCTGATATACTAAAAATTGTCTATGCTGGGCCTCCAGAGGAGCGGCGTAGACTATTTAAGTAATGAGTTTTGAACACTGGCTGCTGTTTTTTATTTTTATTTTTTGTCTTTATTTGAACTTTTGTTATGCTATTTGTCGGCTCAGCTGTTCCTTCATATTGTAGGGAAAAAATTTTTCATCAGAAATTCAATGTCCTTCTGACAACATATGAGTATCTGATGAATAAGCATGATAGGCCTAAGCTAAGCAAGGTACATTGGCATTATATTATAATTGACGAAGGCCACCGAATAAAAAATGCTTCTTGTAAATTGAATGCGGAGTTGAAGCACTATCAGAGCTCTCACAGATTGCTGTTAACTGGAACGCCACTACAGGTAAGAGGCTATTCTTTTTCATGCTTTTCTATAATTTATTGTTCTTGCTCTCATTTTTTTTTCAATAATATAAGAAATATGCTTTGTCTAAAACCTTGTACATGGGCTTGATGTGGTTCCTGCTATTTTTTGTTTTTGATAAGTTACACATTCACTCAGCGAGTCTTGAACCCATGACCTCACTCTCCACCTAGCACTTGCAAGGAGGGAGGAAGTGCCTCATTGGCTTGTTGTGGTTCCTGCTTTGTTGTTTCTCTCTTTAACCTCGTAATATGGACGTGACTAATTTCTTGTCTTCTTTTTTTATGTAGAACAATCTTGAGGAATTGTGGGCACTACTAAATTTCTTATTGCCGAATATTTTTAATTCATCAGAGGATTTTTCTCAATGGTTCAACAAACCATTTGAGAGTAATGGTGATAGTTCGCCTGATGAAGTAAGCATGAACCTGTTCTGTTACATTGATGTTGTTCACACTATTTTTAAAATTATAGTTTCATCAATTTCTAAAAACTCTAATTGCTGACAAATGCGTGACTAGGCCTTGCTATCCGAGGAGGAGAATCTTTTGATCATAAACAGGCTTCATCAAGTTCTACGGCCATTTGTACTTCGGAGGCTGAAACACAAGGTGTTTAATATGATACTCTGTGCTCAGTAATCACATTTACCTTTTAGGAAGTTCTCTAAGTATATATTGATGCATTGGGGTTCATTCTTGTAAATGAAATAGTGCTGTGTGTCTCTGTGGCTCTAGTAGTCCTGATTCTTATAATCTAGGTTTACATTTCAGAGGAATAACTTCTCAGAGAACAGCGCAAATGGACATATGCACACATGTTTGTGTGTGGTTGCCAATGCCTTTTTCTTTTTAGCTTATTTGCTTATGTACAGTTTTTTAAAGCATCACTTTTTTAACCGACTTTCAGCAAAAAGTTAACGGACACATGTATGCATATCTATATGTATTTAGTTTTATATATGTATGTATGTATGTATTTATGTGTGTATGTATTTAGCTTTAGGATCCGTGGTTGGAATATTTTTCCTCCAGTGTCCTTGTCAATATAATGCATTCTTTCTTTTTTGATAAGTAATATAATGCATTCTTTCAAAGGCCTTTTAAGTTTTAACTAGTCTTTCAGTTTGTTCTGTTCTGATATTTGTGGAGTCAGATGAAAGTCTTGTTTACTATTTTCTTTGTAAAATTTAGTGATGGTATGATGATATTGTTGTTAAAAAATTGATGTATAAATTTGCCATATGATAGTGATCGATGTAATGATCTGCTTGATCAGTTAATATTAGTTATATTTCCAATTATAACTGGGTTTATTAGAATATTTTTACACAGTGTTAACCAAAAACTTATTGCATATAAAGGGTTTAGGAGATTATTTTGAAAGATGTCTCCTTTTTTCCTTTTTTAGTCATTTAAATTACAGTTATTTTGTTAAGTCATTCTCAGTTGGTAATGTTCTTGTGTTGTGATTTTTTTTTTTTTTTGATAGGTTGAAAATCAACTGCCTGAAAAGATTGAGAGGCTTGTAAGATGTGAGGCTTCTGCGTATCAGAAGCTTTTGATGAAGAGGGTGGAAGAAAATCTTGGTTCTATTGGAAATTCAAAGGTTTCCTTCATAGCATTATATTCTCAATTTACTTCATTCCTTTTTTTCTTTTTCATGTTGATTAAGGAACTCTCTTAGACTAATTATTTTTAGATATATGTAATCTAATGTTGAAGGCTCAACTTTTTCAGGGACGATCTGTGCACAACTCTGTTATGGAGCACCGTAATATATGCAATCATCCATATCTTAGCCAGCTTCATGCAGAAGAGGCATGCCTTTTCCTTATCCATTAAAGTTCTGGCTGGTTCTCAGAAAGAATGAGGGAAGGGAGAAGAAAATAAAGTTCAAGAATGGAATTTTTTGCCAATCTTTGTCATGAACTTTCCTTTCCTTCATTCTGAGAGGCCAAGGAAGAGTTGAAGCCCTTATATTTCAGTCTCTATTATTCGCCTACATTGGTTTGGCCCTAATGTTAGCTTGCCTTTTGTAGGTTGATACTTTGATACCTAAGCATTATCTGCCACCAATTATTAGATTATGTGGGAAGCTTGAGATGCTAGATCGGTTACTACCCAAACTTAAAGCGACCGATCATCGGGTATGGTATCCTTAAATATGTTTATTGCAATATAAGTTATAGTAGTTGGGAGAATTTGATTTTTGATGAATTTTTATAATTGCTTTAAGGGATTGCAGTTTATTTCTTACTACAATTATTATTAAAAGTTCATTATTCATTTTATATAATTCTTCATGAGGCTTTTTCCTCATGCTGCTGCTGTGATTTTTCCCCCTTTTTAAGCTTATTCTCTATATTCAGGATCATTTATATTTTTTATGGTTAAATAGATTGTTCCTTCAAGGGGTGTTGCCACTTGCATTTCTTGCCTTAGCATTAGGCATTTAGATTTTTTATGCCTTGTAACATATGCTTTTAGACTGTTCTATTACATTCTTCTTAAACCAGTTTATTTGCATTTGAAGCATTATGTGCCTGCTTGGTTTCATTTATCTATCAAGTTACCTTCTCTTTCTGTTACACTTGCTTTTGAGTTTTTTATAATTTGAATATGATATTGTGCTGTAAATCAATGCTTGGGGATTTATGGCTCTGACTGGAAATTTTAACATTGCAGGTTCTTTTCTTTTCCACAATGACTAGGCTGCTTGATGTTATGGAGGAATATCTCCACTGGAAGCAATATCGGTACCTTCGGTTGGATGGGCATACATCTGGGGGTGACCGTGGTGCCCTTATAGATACGTTCAACAGACAAGATTCTCCCATTTTTATATTTCTGCTCAGGTAATATATGATGGTAATAAATTCTATGCACTTGTACTTCTTTACTGGCTGTGGTATTGTAGTAGGTGATTAGGACATTGGATTTTTTTTTTTTTTTTTTGGTGGGGGGAGGAGTGACATTTTTGTTTTTTGATTTTAATTTAGTGTTAAGGCATTTTTTATCTCTTGATATTTTCTTCTGGAAGGTAGTACAATAGGGTGTTGACATTGGAGGGTGGGAGGATGTCAATGTGATAATATAGCCATTGGGAACCTGTGAGAGCCTGTGTTTGACAGACCTAACACTTGCAGGCCTTATGCCTAGTTCAGTATGGTGAAGCTTGTGATAGGAATCATGGCTTAGATGATTATCTGTTGTCTCTTGGTTTCCTAGAATTGAGCCACCTATATATATATATATATATATATATATATATATATATATATTTATGTATATATATTACAACAACAACAAAAAAGCCTTACTCCCAAAACTTTGGGGGAGCCACCTATATATTCTTGCCCTAAAATTTTGCTATCTACTTATTGTTTCATTCCTGCTTTACCACTGATGCACAGTGTCACCAATAATGAAGATTAATTACATAAAAAGCTCTGTTGTACTTGCATGTGTTGGTAGCTTGTACATGTTTATGTTGAAACTGACATTGGATGTCTTATTTTAGCATTCGAGCTGGTGGTGTTGGAGTGAATCTTCAAGCTGCTGATACTGTGATCATATTCGATACCGACTGGAATCCACAGGCAATATACAAATTACTGTTAATTGATTTTTTATTTTTATTTTCAAGATGATACTGTATAATTGCAATTCTAAAGCTGTTTACTTATTCATTTATTTATTCTTTTTGTATGTTGTTAGGTTGATCTGCAAGCACAGGCAAGGGCTCATAGGATTGGCCAGAAGAGAGATGTGCTTGTTCTTCGATTTGAAACTGTAAGTAGTTTTCCATTTTACTTATCAGAAAAAAAAAAAACTGTAAGTAATTTTCCCATTGTGGTATGTTGTTGAACATAATTTAAAAAAAAAGAAACAAAACCTTTTTGTTGTTGTTGTTGTTGTTTTGGTTTGGTTTTCTTTGGATGAGTGAGTTTGGCCTAAGGGATGGGAAGGAAGAGATCTGGACCAGTGACTTTTGCCTCATAAGGCATAGTCCCCTGTCATTGTGCCACTCTTTGTGGTTAAGCTTCTTTTCACTATCTTGAGCTGTATATATATATATATATTTGATAAGTACCATCTTGAGCTATATTTTTAGCCCTTTCCCATGTTCCTATACTTTTCTTGTTTTCTTTAGTATTTATTTTGTAAAAACTTTAAACTAGTAGAGAAGATGTCTGTAAAGTTAAACTGTATCACGTTTTTATGATAGGTAACAGTGAAATATTATTAAAATGAAACTCCTCTGTGTGCATAAAGCATGAACACAAGAGGGAAAGTTAAAGCGTATCACTTGTCACTTGAACTATCTGAATATGATGCCTGTGAAGATGATTGATAAACAGTTCATACTTAATGATCCGATCACTTTTACCTTAAAAGACTTTTAATTTTGAACTCCTCAGCCATCACTGAATTCTTCTAATTTCTTGGTTGTTCTGTTTTGTTTTTTTTGTTCTTCTTTTGTGAGTGGGAGAGGAAACTGAACTCCAGTATCAGCCTGGGTGGATGCCAAATAATTTCAGTTTTCATTCAATTGGTTATATTATTACTCTGTTTTGAAAATTGGACGATATGAATGGGGAACTATATACTGAGTTGGAAAGGAGATATGAAGTTTTGAATTCTTTTTTGATAAGTAAAATTTTAAGATAAAATGGACTTACGTGCCAGATAGGGGAAAGTTTTGAATTCTAGAATAATTCATAAGATATGGTGTTCTAACTTTTTCTACGTTTAGTTCCCTGGATTTGCAAGTTCCTTGTAGGATATGCTATATTTGCTAACATATTATTTGCTAAATTGTCTTGAAAAACCACTTTTTCTGTATTAAGGTCCAAACTGTTGAAGAACAAGTCAGAGCTGCAGCTGAGCACAAACTAGGAGTTGCTAATCAAAGCATTACTGCTGGTTTCTTTGACAATAACACAAGGTAATTGGGATATTTTTTAAGCTGTAGTTTGCAGCATAGATTTCCGAGCAGTTCGATTTGTTTATGACATTCTTTATCACAGTGCCGAAGATCGAAGGGAATACTTGGAGTCCCTCCTGCGGGAGTGTAAGAAAGAGGAAGCTTCACCTGTATTAGATGATGATGCCCTAAATGATCTCATAGCCCGCAGGTAAATCTTGTTTGCAGTCAAGCGTGAGTTCTCTGTTCGCACTTGATTTTTTTTTTGATAGATAACAAGGATTTTATTAAAGAAGAACAAAAACTGCCTCTAAGTGCATAAAGCATGCACTAGGAAGAGCACAGAATACAAAAGGAAGAAAAAACACTAAGAAAAGCTCAAAGAAACAACAAAATCAGCAAGTGACAGCGCCGATGTAAATCCCCCAACCTGAGCCCAGTCAAAAAGAGTCCCAAAAAACAGCTCTATGAGTTTGGACTGGGACTGATCTTTATCTTCAAAAACCCGACTATTTCGCTCTCTCCAAATAATCCACATTAGGCACAAAGGTACCAAGTTCCAGACCGAGGAGTTGTGTTTCCCAAAACAATTATACCAACCATAGAGAAGGTTAATAATATTATCCGGAAACACCCAAACCACCCCGAAAGAACGCAAAACAGAATGCCATAAACCAGAAGCAAGGCTGCAATGAATCAGAAGATGACTCCCCGTTGTTCGCACTTGATTTTGATGTAACTTGTTACTGATGATGAGACAGTAAGGCTCAAAAGTTGTTATTTCTGCATTACCATCTACCTGGAACATGTCTACCCTGGTTGAAAACGACAGTTAGGTGGTTGTGGCTGGAAATGGTTTGGATAAGGGTTCTTGAATAGATGAATGCAGCTTTCCAATTATTTAGTTACCTTCTTCAAAAGAACCCTTATACCAATGCACCACTGGTTATTTCACCATTGTACTCCTTAGCACATATATTAATTTAAGGGTAAAATGCACTAAGATCCCCTGAACTTTTAAGCTGTTGTAGTAGGACCTTCTTAATTTTTTTTTTACCAGTATATAAACTTTGTTACTGTAGCAAATAGACTCATTATCTCCATCCTCCATATATTTTAATGTTTTTTTACACCAAATCAATAAAAAATGCAGTAAGACCCCCTAAACTTTTATGCTGTCGCGGTAAGACTCTTTCTTTACTTTTTTTTTATTGATTTCATTAAAAATAAAATAAAAAAATAGATAGGGAATGGACAGAATGGTGCTATTTGCTACAGTACCAAAGTTTATGTACTAAATTGGCAAATAAAAAAAGAAGTTAAAGGGGGTCTTATTGCAACAACATAAAAGTTTAGGCTGTTTCAGTGCATTTTACCCTTCTTTTAAATCACAAGCTGCCATGATCCATTATTGAAATATGTTACACATCAAATGAGTTTGGAAGTTTTGTAAGTATAAATTATTATTATGTTGGATTTGAATTTTGGTGGGATTAATCAATCCCGTATGCTGTTTTTTACTTTTTACATAATGACCTGACTTTGTTGTCCTGCTTCTGAGATTATAATAGCCATCTATTTTGGTTTGTTCAAACCGTTACTTTGTCCCTTCCTTGCCCCCCTCTCCCTACATAACAAGATCCTAGTCCGTGTGAATGATTTTATTATTATCTTGTGTTGGCAGTGAGTCAGAGATTGATGTATTTGAATCAGTTGACAAACAAAGGCGGGAACAAGAGATGGTATGCATATATTCATTTGCACTAAGGCTGTCTCTATCTTTGATTTTGAGTTGCATATAAATCCTTGGACATTAAAATTGCTGCTTGTATAATCTAGAGACTTACTAGAAATTCTAAATTTCTGCAGGCAACATGGAAGAAGTTGGTATGTGGACAGGGGATGGATATTTTGGATCCTGTACCTCCCCCCCTACCTTCTCGCCTTGTAACGGATGATGACTTGAAAGACTTTTATGAAAGATTTAAGTTACTCGAAGTGCCAAGAGGCTGGGGTAGTATCTAATGTTGGGGTAAAGCGGAAGAGTGAGTATCTTGGGGGCCTTGATACTCAACACTATGGAAGGGGAAAACGGGCAAGAGAGGTTTGTTGATTGTTTGATAACAATTATTTGAGCATGTACCTCATGGCAGTTTCCTGCTTGCCTTTATCCTTTTATATGTGTTTATTCCAATTGTTTGAGGATTTTCATTTAAAAAATTTGGTCTTGACTTGTAGGTACGTTCATATGAAGAGCAATGGACAGAAGAGGAATTTGAGAAGTTGTGTCAGGTCGAACCCCCTGATTCTCCCAAACCAAGGGAAGAAGTGGGACCAAGGGAAGAAGTGGGACCAAGGGAAGAAGTGGGACCAAGGGAAGAAGTGGGACCAAAGGAAGAAGTGGGACCAAAGGAAGAAGCGGGACCAAAGGAAGAAGCGGGACCAAAGGAAGAAGCGGGACCAAAGGAAGAAGTGGGCGAGACAAAGTTGCCAACAGATGCTAGTAGGTTCATGGGGCTTGTTGGTAATGCTGAACCTGCTCTAACCCCAGTGCCCCCCCCACCACCCACTGTGGAGCCTCCACTTCTGCAGCAAAGCAAAGAGGTAACGCCACCTTCTAAGCGGGGGCGAGGAAGGCCGAAAAGAGCAACATCTGATAAACCACCAGCTCCCTCAGTGCCTCTAGCACCTTCTGGACCTGGCAAAGTGGATATGGAGTTACAGAAAGGGACAGTGTCAACCAATACTACAACATCTGGTCCTGATTCTTTTACCTAGTCCTATTAATGTGAAGGGTATCAGTGGAACTTTGCATCATACTGATGTAGGCATTGCACCTAGCTCTCAGCCTGCCACCATTTTACCTTCTGTTACTCCTGGCTCTGAGTCGACCTTGGCTGCCCCTTCTGCATCCATTAAAGCAAAAGGACAAGGTCGGAAAACTCAAAGTGGAGTAGAAGCACCCAGGCGTAGGGGAAAGAAACAGGGGCTGGAATCACCTGCTGTTCCTAGTGGTTTAGTTGGCCCTGATTTAAGACTAAATGAGCAATCACAGAATAAACCCATGAATCCACCTGGGAGTCAAGCCATTGCCATGAGTGGAAGTGTCTCTGACTTCCCCACTGCCCATACTCCTAGATTCTTTGCCTGGTTCTGCTGCTTTAAAATGTATCACTGGAACTGATCAGCATTCTGGCATAGGGATAGCTTTGAATCCTCAGCCAACCCCTCCTATCCCTTCTGTTTCTCTGGTTTCTCAATCCACCCCTCCTTGTCCTTCTGTACCGATGCAAATTAAAGGGCAAACTCGAAAGACTCAGAGTGGAGTAG
The DNA here is from genome assembly GCA_907173295.1 of Fagus sylvatica. Taxonomy (NCBI): domain Eukaryota; kingdom Viridiplantae; phylum Streptophyta; class Magnoliopsida; order Fagales; family Fagaceae; genus Fagus; species Fagus sylvatica. The sequence goes on from OU015772.1 coordinate 4,251,936, forward strand.
GAGTGCCCCGGCGTAGGGGAAGGAAAAAGGCAACAGTATCACCTGCAGCTCCAGATATGTTGGCTGGTCAGGAGTTAAATCCAAATATGCATTCACAGGATAAATCTGGTGATTCAGAGCAGAGTAAAAAGGAGAGTAATGTTCTGGAAATGACAAATGTTGTCCAGGAGCAACATGCACCCGATGGTGTACCTGGTCAGGGTATAATATCAAATGAACAATCAGATAATTTAGCTCAAGGCAAACAGATAATAAATTCATCAACAATGCAAGAAAGTGCTGCCAGATCCCCAGGTAAGTTCTACATGTTTAAAAGTTCATGAAATTGTTGCACCACTAATATTAAAGGATGAATTATTGTCTATAGAAATTGAGGAATTTCAAACTTATACAGGGCCTGCCTTGGGACAAATTCAAAATGCTGATGCATATGAGAAGCAATCTGTGACAGCGGAAATTTCGCGTGAAAATGTCTCATCAAAACTGAAAATTAGTGAGCTTTCAAGGAATGAAGGTGGGGTTGTCCCAAGCGTACCTGTATTAAGTAAGACTGTCATTGAAGTGATAAAAGATCTTGGTTCACAGGATGAAATTCATCGTGTAGTGTTAACTTCAAATACTACAGCTCCGGTTTTTTGTCCTCCAGCTGATTCTTTTTCTGGCTCTTCTACCGTGGAAGGCATCAGTAAGACTCTGCCTAACGTTGCTGCCAAGATTGCTCCTAGCTCTCAGTCAACCCTTCCCTACTCTTCTGTTGCCCCAGTCTCTCAAGCTATCCCTCCTTTGCCTTCTGAACCTATTCAAGCCAAAAGGCAAGGTCGTAAGACTCCAGCCAGAACAGAGGCACCCCGGCGTAGGGGAAGGAAACCAGCTGCAGTAATACCTGCTGTTCCTGATGTTTCAGCTGGTCTGGATCCAAAACCTAGTCTGCCATCACAGAACAGATCTGGAGATTCATTAGGGACTAAAACCATTGGCCTAAGAACCAAGCAAGGGACTGATGCACAGGAACTGATGAATGCTATTCAAGCTCAAGCATGTGATGCCCATTTACCTGGTGGTTTAGCTGGTCATGATTCAAAAAGAAAAGAGCGATCAGCCAATGCTGCCCAAAATAAGCAGCCAACCAACTCATTAACAAAGCTTGATGGTGGTGCTGGAACCTCAGATAAGACTTCTGCTTTAGGCCGAATCCAGACTGCTAATGTAAATGATGTTGCTCGTGTGATGAAGGAGGTTTTTTCAGGAACTTGCTCATCAAAAACTAGAATTGTTGAATCTTTTGGAAGTGAAGGAAGGGATGCCCCAAAAGCAGCTGTATCAAGTAAAACCTTGGTGGAAGTGGCCAAAATCCAGATTCCAGAGGATAAAGCATGTTCAGCTCTGCAAATTATGGAAACAGCAGCTCCAGCTTTTGATGCAAAACAATCAGAGAGTAAAGCTGATGCGAAAATAGAAGATGATAGTGCTCCTGTTGCGAGTGAGCCCCTTGTATCAAGTAAAACCTTGGTGGAAGTGGCCAAAATCCAGAGTCCAGAGGATAAAGCATGTTCAGCTCTGCAAATTTTGGAAACAGCTGCTCCAGCTTTTGATGAAAAACAATCAGAGAGTAAAGATGATGCCAAAATAGAAGATGATAGTGCTCCTGTTGCGAGTGAGCCCCTTGTATCAAGTAAAACCTTGGTGGAAGTGGCCAAAATCCAGAGTCCAGAGGATAAAGCATGTTCAGCTCTGCAAATTTTGGAAACAGCAGCTCCAGCTTTTGATGAAAAACAATCAGAGAGTAAAGCTGATGCCAAAATAGAAGATGATAGTGCTCCTGTTGCGAGTGAGCCCCTTGTATCAAGTAAAACCTTGGTGGAAGTGGCCAAAATCCAGAGTCCAGAGGATAAAGCATGTTCAGCTCTGCAAATTATGGAAACAGCAGCTCCAGCTTTTGATGAAAAACAATCAGAGAGTAAAGTTGATGCCAAAATAGAAGATGATAGTGCCCCTATTCTGAGTGAGCCCCTTGTTCCCATGACTAATGCAGGCAAACCTGAAAGTAACTCTGCTGCTGGCTCTGTTGAAAAGGTGGAAGATTCAGGACAGCTTTCTAATGAAAACTCAACCACGCCAGTTAAAATGGAGAACATTTCTGCAGTTCCTCTCAATGTTGGTCAAAAAGATGTTGATCCTTGCCAGAGAGCATCTCTGGATGGTGTTCTCACTGGATTTAGCACAGGGGCCTCTACTGATCAGGTATGTTCATTGTACAGTTGAAGTGGGGCTTGCTGTTGTATTTGATAATAATATGTAAACAAATCTGAGTCTTCTTTAAACTAGGCCCCAAAACCATCATCCTTTTATATTAGTGGTTTTATATGTCCCACATTTTCCATGATGACTGACATTGCTGTTGATAATCGTGGAACTACTGGACAGGTTTCTAATGAAGACTCAACCATGCCAAGTATAATGGAGAGCATCTGTACAGCTCCTATCAGAGCTGGCCAGAGAGATATTGACCCATGTGAGACAACACCTCCAGATGGTGATCTCGCTGGATTTAGTACAGGCGCCTCTGGTGATCAGGTGGGCTCATCTTTGGTATGTCTAGGTGAAGTGGAGCCTCGTATTGTCTTTGATAATAATTCTGGAAACATATCTGAGTCTTCTTTAAAAGATTCTCCAAAATCATCTGCCCTTGATGTTAGTGTCCTTGTATGTCCCATAATTTCCAAGAAGACTGACGATGCTGGTGAAAATCCTGGAACTACCTTATCAGTTCCATCAAATCCAGAAAATTCAGACATGAAGTCTCCTAGTACAAGTGAGAGTGGATCTGGAAACAAAGCAGAGCCTCTGGGATCTTCTAATGATAATGACAGCCCTGAAGGTCTTAGAGTTTTAACAAAAGCAGATGATGTTGGTGATCATCCTAGAGTGACCTCACCTATTCTGGCAGCTCGAGATCATTCTGGTTTGGTAGTGGCTCCTGATGGGGTTGAGACTGAGATTCATTCTGGGAACAAAATGGAGTGTGCTGTAAAAGAGTATTTAGAATCTTCTCCTTTTAATGTCAGAAGTATTGGATGTACCACAAGTACAACAGCTGATGATGTTGGTGATCATCCTAGAGAAGCTGCATTGATGTCTGTCACGGCAGATAATTCTGGTGTGGTCAAGTGTCCTGGTGTGACTGAGAAAAAATCTGGAGGTAAAATACGGCCTTCCCCAAAGGAGTCTCCAAAAACTTCTCCTCTTGATATTGAAAGCATTGAAGGTCCCACACCTCTTCCTGGAAGTCTAGAATCTTCAGGCGTTCATAATTGCGGGGGGTTTTCTAAAGAGTTAGACATGCCTTCTGTGGAAGCTAAAGCCACTGAATGCTCTGGTGAAGCTATTGTTGAGGGCTTGGAAATTTCCCAAAAAGACATTGATTTTGGAGCTGTTGTTGAACCAGCTGATACTGCCCCTAGTGATACTATCACTTCAGATGAGGCTCCTTCTGACAAGGGCCAATTGGCTGCTTCATGTGTACGTGAAGATAAAGAGGACCCAATGTTTGAAACTGTGCACTCATTTGTTGCTGAATCTACTACTGCTGACCTTGTTCCAAAAGATCATGATGAAATGCCACTGCCACCAGAAATTCAAAGTTCTGAGGGTGATTGTGTTGAGGTTCACAATATGGAAGTGGACCCATCTGAGGGTTTGTCTGAGAAGGGTTCAGTCAGCAGCTCTGTACCATTGGAGGATTCAAAGTGTCCTGAAGCTGAGATGGGTGATGCAATTGATGCTTCTGAGGTTTGTGGAATTTTGCCTAGTTTTAGTACTATAAATCAAAGCTTGAAATTCTTGAAAAATCTGTCTGAACTTGGTACCTTTATTTTGAAAGCCATTAGGTTTATCAGATTTGAAATTATTGGAGTGGAATTATTTGAAGAAATCCAATTCACTCCCCCCAAAAATATAGTAACTCGTGTCATAATGGAGAGAAAAACCATTTTAGAGAATGAAAATTTAGCGTACAAAATAGTACTATATATTGCTTCTATTTTTAATACAATAGGTAAAAGCAGAAATAATAACTTTTTTTAATGGAAAAGTTCAACATTCTCGTCAACATCTTTGCTGCAACTTCTACATATAAGCTTGCAATATTTTAAATTCACAAGTGAATAAATATAGCAATAAACATTAATATATAATGAAAACCAAAGGCCTTACAATATCTTAAATAAAATTTTATTTTAATGATTGGTAAGATTTGAGCCTAATACCTATCCCATTCCTGACCCATTCATTGTTCTTCTAAGCCAAGGGTCAGGTGCATTTTTTGTCACTGACTGGTTTGTTGTTACTAACATCATCTCAGGTTGGTGGGATTTTGCCAGAAGAAAATATATCAGAAAACATTGATCTGCCTTCATCATCCATTGCAATAGAGGAAACAGAGGTTGACACCTCCAATTTGGATCCAGTTGACAGCTCAGTTGCTCTGGAGGACTCGAAACAATCTGAAGCTGTAATGGATGGTCAAATGAATGTTTCTCAGGTTTGTGGGATTGTGCCAGAAAATGTTTCAGAAGAAATGGATTTGCTTCAGTGTCCCTCAGCTACTATTGAGGGCTTATCTGAGAAGGGTCCAGTTAGCAGCATAGTAGCAATGGAGGAATCAGATTGTTCTAAACCTGAAATGGATGATCAAATGGATGCTTCTCAGGTTCATACACTTGAGGCAGATAAAATTTCAGAAAACATGGATTTGCCCGTAAGTTCATCAGCAACAGAGGGTGAAAATGTTGAGGGCTTGTCTGAGAAGGGTTCTGTTGACAGCTCAAAAGCAGTGGATGAATCAAAAGGGTCTGAAGCTGAAGAGGTTAATCAAATAGTTGTTTCTCAGCATAGTTCGCTTGTACCTGAAAGCATATCAGAACCTGTGGTTCTGCCTTCCTCTTCCTTAGCGGAAGAGGACAAAAAGATCGAGGGCATATCAGAACCTGTGGTTCTGCCTTCCTCTAGCGGAAGAGGACAAAAAGATCCTTCAGAACCTGTGGTTCTGCCTTCCTCTTCCTTTGCGGAAGAGGACAAAAAGATCGAGGGCTTATCTGACAAGGGTCCAGTTAGTGGCTCAGTACCACTGGAGGAATCCAAAGGTTCTGAAACTGAAACAGGTGATCAAATGGTTGCATTTCAGGCTGGTCTGATTGTTACAGGAGATACTGTATCAGAACACGTGGATCTGCCTTCATCTTCTTTAGGGACAGAGGAAGAGGACATGGAGGGTTTGCCTGAGAAGGGCCCAATTAGCAGCTCAGTCCCACTCGAGGAATCAAATTGTCCTAAAGCTGAGATGGGTGATAGGATTGATGCATCTCAGGTTGGTGGGCTTTTGCCAGATATTAATATATAAATCAAAACAAAAAATTCTTTGAAAACTTGTCCGACCTTTGTGCCTTGATTTTTAAAGCCAGTAGGCTTGTCTGTCCAAGTTATTGGAGTAAGTTATTTTAAGAAATCCAGATCAGTCCACACAAAATATAACTCCTATAAAAATGGAGATCTAAATCGTTTTAGAGAGTGAAAATTAAGCTCCTTATTTTACTATGCATTGCCTCTATTTTTAACACATCAGGTTAAAGCAATTATTATTATTATTATTTTCATTTTTAAATAACAAGTTCATGCCCATTTTAGTATCTTCTTTTTATGCATAAACTTTTAGTATCTTAAATTTACAAGTAAATAAAATGAGCGATAAACATTTACTTATAATTAAAAAAAAAATGCCTAAACGTACTCAAAAACATTGATTATTATTTTTTGCTTTTGTTACTTGTAGTCTTGAACTTCTATTTTATAGTTTTTCCTTAGTAATCTTGGTAGGATTTGGACCTAGTATCGACCACATTCTCTCCCATGCCAAGTTCTAGGATCCTTTTTGTCATTTACTGATTTGTTTTGACTAATATGTACATCTCAGGCTGGAGGGATTTTGCCACAAGAAGATGTATCAGAAGACATTGATCTGCCTTCATCTTCCATGGTGGCCGAAAAAAATGTTGAGGACTCCTCTGATATGGGTCCAGTTGGAAGTTCAATAACACTGGAGGAATCAAAAGTATCAGAAGCGGAAATAGTTGATCAAATGACTGTTTCTCGGGTTTGTGGGACTGTGCCAGGAAATGCTTTAGAAAACATGGATCTGCCTCAATGTTCCTCAGCAACAGAAGGTGAAAACATTGAGGGCTTATCTGAGAAGGATCCAGTTGGCAGCTCAGTAGCAATGGAAGAATCAAATAATTGAACAAATGTTTCTTAGGTTTGTGGGATTGTGCGAGAAGAAAATATATCAGAAGACATTCATTTGCCGGTGTGTTCATCAGAAACAGAAAGTGAAAATGTTTGAGGACTCATCCAAGAAGGGATCAGCTCACCGTGGATTGAGTCAAAAGGGTCTGCCGCTTAGCATGTATAAATGTAGAATTTTCTTGTACAGTTTTGTTGCAATTTCCTGATGAGATTAACTGGTTCTAGAAAAGTTCGATTACACAATATCCTAATTAAGAATTGTATTGACCTGTATCTGAGTTATCACATTCTCTCCAGTTATATATTAGATCGAACGTTGTTTTATATAAAACAAATTTAGCAAACTCTTTTGGCCATTTATATGGGTTCTCTGCATTTATCCATTGCTTTTCTGAAAATTATAGTGGGACACCTCCTTGCACCTGATGTGTACTTGCACAATTGCATAATGGACCGCATTTAGTTTAATACTAAGTTCCTTGAAATTGAGTCCAATTTAGCACTGAAATCTGAATTATGTTTGCAAGGCCCAGCCCATCTAAATGTGTTTACTTAATTGGGTCAACCGTTGTTGGTAATATATAATATAAATATTTGTTCAAAAGAGTGATGTTTTTTATTCGATTTTTGAGTTGTCTTAAACCTTCCTCCTGGATCTGGAAAGTTAGGACTAGTCCTAGAATTATGTTTTTTCTTTGGCAATGTTACCATCTTAGTGTTCCAGTGTGGGAAATTCTTGCTTCTCGTGGCATCAATATTCCTACTTTTTGTCCTAGGTGTTTGGACCCAAATGAATCATTAATCCATATGCTGAAAGATTGCCCTGATTCTATTGCTTTTTGGAGCTCCTTTCGTTATCCATCCTTGGGTAGTCACTTTTATTCTGCATCATTGTTTGATTGGATGCATTCTAATTGTCTTGACTCTTCTACACATGATCATAATATTCCATGGCAATCTCTGTTTTCCTTTGGTATTTGGAGCTTATGGTTGAGAAGAAATCAATTTGTTTTTAAACCTGATTCCCACCTTTTAGATCCTGTGGTCAATGCTATTTCACATGCTTCAGAGTTCTTCTATCTTGTTGGCAGTTACTCCAAAGTAAAAACTAAGATCTCTACTCCAATTAAGTGGGTTGCACCTCCGGTGGGTTGGTTTAAATTAAATACGGATGGATCATCATTAGGAAATCCGGGGTTAGCAGGGGGTGGGGGAGTCATCCGAAACCATGTAGGTGATTGGGTGGGTGGTTTTTCTCGGGCCATTGGTATCACAACTAGTGTTCAGGCTGAATTAAGGGCTCTCAAAGATGGTTTAAATTTAGCCATTGATCTTGGGATTCTTAACCTTGAGATTGAAATGGATTCTCTAGTTGCAGTTGAGTGTATTAACTCCATTACTACCCCTAATGCTTTTTTGAGCACCATTGTGTCTGATTGCAGGTCCTTAATGGAGGGATTTGAGATGTGCTCCTTCAAGCATATTTTCAGAGAAGCGAATGGCTGTGCTGATTTATTAGCAAAAACTGGCTGCGACCAGTTTCCGGATTTTATTTCTTTTCCTAATGCCCCAGCGCATGTGCTGGAGGCTTTAGCTTTTGATGTATCGAATGCTACTCGTTTTCGCTTAATTAGCTCGTAATTTAAATATTCCTTTTAACCAAAAAAAAAAAAAAATTGTCTTTGGACTTTGGATTTTTTGTTTTTCGTTAGTTTATTAGTTTATTTGCTCATGTATATGTTTTTAAAACAATAAAACCTCACTTTTTAAAAATATAATTATACTTTTTTTTTTTTTTTTTTTCAAGTAAATAAGCTTTTCACAAAAATCTAATTCAAAGGCACTAAAATGCAAAGGCACTCTCATATGCGGGTAACAAGGGCGGTCCAAGAAAGCTGAAGAGTCCTTCGTCCACACCATTACATCATTTAACTCCTGTGCATGTCGCATTAAACAGTGGGCTATCTGGTTACTTGCCCTGCCCATATCATATGAGTTACTAACCCTTCGCTAAAAGCATCGGGGATGTCTTCTTGCCTCATCTAGGGTATGATCCACTCTTGAGAAGGCTAGTGTTGTTGTTGAAAGGGCCCGAATCATTGCCAACTCTATTGCTTCTCCGATTCTTAGATTGGAGAGCTGCTAGAGCTTTTATTTCATCTGTTTCAAGCTCATTGCTATTATATCAGTTATCCCCTTCCATCATAAACGATTGCCCATATGCCCCGACTCCTGATGCGTTTATTTCTCGAAATGCATTTATATCTCCAAAAATAACTCCGTCAAAATTGATTTTGAACATTTCATCTCTAAGTAGCTGCCAATTTGCCATTATCACCTACTTGTTATTCTTATCACTTCTTGATACCCCTTGAAACTCTTTCATATATTCCATTCCTTATTCAAAGTTCCAAGTGGCTTCTGTATGTCCGTCTCCCTTCAAACTAGAGTGATTATTCAATACTTTCAAAGTATTAAAATGCATATTCTCTCTTCACATAATTGATAAATCCCACTAATTTAATTCATAGTGAGACCCACCATTCATGTAAGAGAAAGGAGTATGCATTTATTTGTGTTCCAAGAGTACTGAATAATTTTCGTTCAAATCAATTGTATTTATGTCTCCCCATATTGTCCATGCAAAAATAAAAGAAGAAGAGAGAGATAGGAGATCCACGTGAGGAGTTAATAATTTGGGCTATCATGAAAACAAATCTTTCATGGACGACGGGTTCTATCACAACCCCATAGATCATGAAGCATCAATTCCTCATCTTATTTGCAGCTTTGGCATCAGGGATCTACTTAACAATCTTTTTTTTATTATTATTTTCATTTTTTGCTAGTGCTTGATTGGTAAAATTTATTTGCAAGCTCTCAGCCACATAGGGATGCAGAAAATTTTTGAAACTCATAATTTTAGTGCAAGACCTATATAGAATTTAAAATTGGGGATGGAAAGAACATATCTTTTATGGCATGAAGCATGATTGGTGGTGGCATCCACTTGGAGTGCTATATATTATATATACCAAGTTTGGGCACATAGTTTATGAAACTGCACGTAACATGGAAGATAAAGTTTCTAGTGTGCTGCAGAATAAGGAATGGCACACTAGAAACTAGCAAGATCTGATGATCTAGTTTCCATTCAGAAGCTTCTCCCTCAGATTGCAATTGAAGATAGAGATGAACCCATCTAGACTTCATCTAAGAAAGGTTGCTACGCAAGTGCTGAAGTGTGGATAAAAATTATATTTAAACTACCAGAAGTAAAATGGTGGAAACGAATCATGTACTCTGCTGCAATTCCAAAAGGGTGATTATCTTTGCTATCTTGCAGAAATTGTGTTAGAGAGTAGAGATCATCTTTACATTGTATGTAGTTTTGCAAAAAGAATTTGGAAGTCATGAGAAAGTGTATAGTTAGTCAAATTGAAATTGAATGGATTAATTAAGATGGTAGCTTGGAGCCTAAAAATTTGGAAGGCAAGGGTCTAAAGGCAGTGGTTTGTAAGTTAGCCCAATCAAAGCCGGTCATGTCCTTTCCCTGAATTCCTATTGTTTCCTTTGCAGCTCAGAGTCTATGTACATTGATTGACATTTGACAACGAAGAGCTACAAACAGACAGCTGCATCAAATTTATCTCCTCATGCCTCTATATTATCTCAGTCCCATGTACCACTATCCCTCCAAGAATAATGTGCACTAGCCGATGCAAGGCTAAGAATTGAATTCTTCAGAGTTAGAAAGGTAAACCAAAAGGGTCGGTGGCTCTAACCTTTTTATATTTATTTACTACTTTGTTAGGGTGCACAATAACGCATCGTAGGCATCTTTTGGCTATATTTTAGCATATGCTATAGGGAAAACTAAACTTGGGTCTGCCATATCGAACGCCAGTCACGGCATCGATCCCGCTCGGAATTGGTTGAAGCTCCAATGACCATTTCATCTCAGTTTTGAGATCCGCTCAGGTAACAATATAGTCAACTTCACTAGAGGTTTCATACTGATTTATTTTTTTGGGTAATATAGGAAGTCATTGTTCTAACTCCATGGGTAACCATGGCGATTCGTCCAAGGCCTGGGTGTTTGGGAAATACATAAAAGTGAATGTCCATGTAGATCTTATTCATGTAACGCAACTTTGAAGTGGATGAGTTATGAGTTTGAATAGGCATGCTTGAGCAATTGCTCTTGCACAGATATTATCAGCATGAATTGGGCGGGAAAAACTAGAGAGGGTTTAGGAAAATAAAGCACTAATTTCTTTCTTTAATAATTTCATTTGTCTAGTGGTAGAGGGATTTTATTAGGATAATAAGAGTAGTTTAGTCACATTTTATTTTTAGTTAGACTTAAGTTGAAATGTGGCCCCACAAGTCATGTGCCTAAAGGGGTGAAAGATGATGATGGTAAAGTATAATTTGCCCAAAACATTAATCAATATTATTAACAAAATAAATAAACAATTCTATACTTGTCTATGATTTCTTCATTCCTAATAGTCTTGAATATATCTTTTTTGATGTATATGACCAAGCAATTATTCATTTATGGATCTTTCATTTGATTTTGTAATCTATTTTTAACAATTAAAATAAGAGATTTTTTTAAATTGTTTTGAATTCAATCTAAACTCATTATTATGCCTTTGTTTCTCCATAATCTCAATTAACTACAAGTATATATTTCATATCAGTAATGAAGGAAACAAAAATCATCAATTCATAGTTAATAACACTCAAAATAAGAGATTAGTCTAAATTTATAAAGTTTAAATATCTAATTTGACTCCTTAAAATAAATCAATGTAAAAGTATTAAGAGCATATATATATATATATATAGCTGCAAAGATGTATATGCATCTCAAAAAAATGTAGAATTCAACTTTTTTGTTTCTATTCTTCTGAAAAAAGATAATAGAGGTTTTAAGATTTTACTGTCGAACAAGGAGATAAATAGTTTTTTTTTTTGGGTAAATTTTAACACCCACTGAATTAAGCCTTGAGCTTAAAATACCGTGAGAAAGTAATAAAAAATGATATGCCAAAAATAAAAAAATGGCGTGAGCACGTGATAAATATTGAAAACGTTGTACTATAGGGATTGAGACAAGGAGTATAAGGGTAAAAAAATAAAAACACAAAAAATAAAAAAATAAATTTAAGATTTTTTTATTCAAAAATTAAAAATAAAAATAAATATTTTAATTTTTAATCTCAACCCTTTCAAAATAATTACATGGTGCAATTGACCGATCTCCATAGTGTAGAAGCAGCCGCCTAGTCTTATTTTACTTGTCAAGTACGTTGTTTACTTTAAATTGGGAAGTGGCTTTTGTTTTTGGTCAATGGCGGTGTATAAGTAAAATGCACTAAAACCCGTTAAAACTTTTATGTACTATCATTATGACTCTTTTATTTTTATTTTTTTCATAAGTATTTATTTGGTATCAGAGTAAATAAACTTTTTATATCTATTTTGTCAATCGTAACGAGTTTTACTATAACAATATAAAAATTTAAAGTGTTTTAATAATTTCATAAAACAATTACAATAGACGAATAATAAATAAAAAGGACCTATTTAGTTGATGTATTAAATTGAAGACCATAGAAAGTCACGGAAACTTGTAAAAAAAGTGGTCTTCCTCAATTTTACTCTAACTGGCATTCCTCTAAAAATAGTAGTGGAGTAGAATATTAATATGACTAGAATCGGCGAGTAATTTGTTTCCTCCTATTGGTACAAAAAGTATCAAACATAATACGTTAATGGTGAGAGTGAGAGAGACGGACCGACCCTTGACTGAAAACCTGACACCGATTCATTCCCATTTGAACATACTTTTATTTATTTATTTATTAGAATAGTATATCCCAAAATCACTTTCAGTCAAAATCACTGAAGAGGTCAAATACCCCCACGTGTCAGATATTCACGAGCCCACAAAACATACAGCTGGTGCTAAACCCACCAGTCCACCACTTTCTTTTATCTTCCTTTGCAAATGTTTAAAGCGACGCCAAATCGTGGGGAACCAATATTTCACAGCCTGGCTCCTTATCACACTCCGTGTTCAAGTAACGTATATATATGACGTCTCTCACTTTCTTTCTTTCTTCAACAAACACCAACACCAACACCAACACCATCAAGACTCTAATATACTACTACTACTACTACTACTACTCAATTCCACTGCGGAAACTAAGAATTTTCCTGTAAGTCATGGGATGAAAGTGAACAAGGAGACATCAAAGTCGGTGGGGACAGAGAGACCCGTAAAAGCATAGAACGTTTGGGGTCTGATAACTGATAAGTGCAGTTAAAATTTAATTTAATTTAATGTTAATTTTTTAACTTTCAAATCTAAACCGTTAAAAAAGATTGTACGGCACCAAATCTCAATCCAAGTAATAATCCCAGTTTTACACTCTCCACTCCGAACGTGCCATGTAAACTTTTTTTTATTAAAAGTTTAAATCCTACGACACAATTAAAACCCCGCTTCTTTCTTTCTTTCTTCTTCTTCACCGATCGAGCTTGTTCCCAGCTGTCTTCGCCACCAATCTCTCTTCCTCTCTCAAAACCCACCCCTCTTCCTCTAAACGCGTCACAAACCCATCTCTCTCTCATCTCCAAAACCATCTTTCCTTCATAAAAATAAATAAATAAATAAAAATAAAAATACATCTTTCCTTCACAGACCCTCCTTCTCTCACCTCTTCTTCATCCTTAACCAAAAAAATCTCCCCTCCTTCGTAAAAAAACAAAGTTCCAAATAAGCGGAATTTAAAAAATATATATATAAATAAAGGAACAACGGGAGCGTGGAGGGCACGTGCGAAAGGTACGTACCTTAGCGAGGGAGAATTTGTCGTCAGTGACGGTGGTTTCATCGGCAGAAGAGGAAGAGAGATAGTCCGCTGAGTTGATTCAGCAGCTTTGAGGATGAAACGGTGCGTTTGGGGAGGAATGGGTATGGGCTTGGAGTGGTGGGTGTAGAAGGTCATGATGATGATTGGGGGTCTGGTTTGTGAGGTCCCCGTCTATGAATAGGAATAGGAGGTTGCAGTGATTAGGAGAGAGAAGAGAGGTGGCTGAAGAGAGTTAAGTGGTGGGGGCAGCCATGGAAGCTCAGTGAAGAAGATGAAAAGCTGGGGTGGTAGGGTTTAGATTTTTATTTGAAAAAAAAACTTACGTGCTACGTCCAGATT